>JAJHZJ010000200.1:2400000-3000000 GCA_023548195.1 Bettongia penicillata ogilbyi | reverse complement strand
CACAAACAAACACTCATGAACCTAGCTGTCTGCTTCCTCTCTCTCCCTCAATTCTGACTGCTCCGTTCTAGTTCCACTGCTTCCTATTCTACCCTTCCTGCTCCATCCATCCAGCAAACTCCTCCCACCACATGGGATTTAGTCTTCCATGGGATTTAAGCAGATCGCATAGGTCTATTAATGGATGAGAAACATCTTCAAATTAAGCAAAAAATTGCATTAACAATAAGCAAAAATGTATTATCAGTACAATTAGTAAGAAAAAAAAGTAAAAAAGAATTACTTCCCCACTCTACCTCTTTACCATCAATAGCAAATAAGTTCTATAGAAAAATAATAATAAGGGCAACAAACCATAGCAATAGCAAATGTACTACTTAATGATATCAGGAGGGCTCAGTATTTCCTGCCTCTGATTCTACATTGGAGCTATATTGTGAGCAGGGAAAGAAGGAGGACTTCAGGCACTTTGGATAGGTGAGAATTTGTATCACAGTTTCATAGACTCTCAAAGTTGGAAGGGACCTCAGAATACATCTACCACCTATACCTGAACAAATAACACCTCCACTACATACGTGCAAGTCATCACTCAGTCTTTGCTTGAAGATTTCAAGGAAGCATGAAATCTACTACCTCTGACAGCTTATCTCACTTTTTAAAAAAATAATGCAATCAATCAATATTCATGAAGTACCAACAATGTGCCTGGCACTATGCTAAGCACTGGGTGTAATATTATATAAAAATATAAATATGTAATATTTATATATGTCATAAATACATATATATATATATATATATATATATATATGATTCTAATCGTTAGAAATGGTTTTGTTTTTTTTTTGATCATGACTAAATTTTCTCCTGGCAACTTCTAGCCCCTATTCCTAATGTTGCCTTCTGGAGACAAGCAGAACTTCAAGCTTCCCTCTTGACTGCCTTCAAAAAAAAAGTGAGGACAGCTAATTCACCCCCACCCCAAACATCAATCACATCTTGTCTACTCCAGGCAAAAAAAAAAAAATCTCCATTTTCCTCAAATGATCGTCATATAGTATGATCTGGAGGCTTTTCAAAGTACTGATTGCTTCTACTAATGCTCTCTAAGATTGTCAGAGTCCTTTAGATTTGTCACACAGAACCCAACGCAATACTGCAGACATGATCTGATGAAAGAAGAGTGCAGAAGAAATATCACCTCCCTATTTCTGGTTACTATGGCTATCTTATTAACATACCCTAGAATTATGTAGTTTCCTTGGCCACCATATTATACGATTTGAGCTTGTGTTTTGTTGTTCTTTTTCAAAGATGACTGATGATATCAAGCTGTCTTGACTTGCACATGAATTGGATTTAAGTGGGGCTTGGTTGCACAAAGTCATCAGCCTCTCTCTCTCCTCCAGTCATCTAACTGCAGCGGCAAGATAAGAGACAAATGGTTATAGCTCAGGATGCAGTGGATAACCTTGCCATCTTCAATGTCTGACCAAGTTCCAAGCACTCCACAATGCCTACTTCAGCCACCTTCATGGCCGTTGGAACAAATTGTAGTCATCCACCCCATTTCACCATGGGAAGTCTTCACATGTTGGTTACCCTCAGTCTGGTATAACTTGTTTGTTGAGATGGTTTTACCAGGCTATGGCTGCTGCACATGCTTCAGCTTCTTCAGTGAGATCTGGGTGATAGGTGGATACCAAAAGTGGATGGCTAGCCTTGAAAAGGACTACCAGAGGTGGTAGTCCTCCCTAATCCCTGCCACTACCACCCCTGTTGTCTAGGTGGTACAGTGGATAGAGTGTCATCTTCCTAAATTCAAATTTAACTCAGACACTTACTGGTTATTTGACTCTGGGCAACTCACTTAACTCTGCTTGCCTCTGCTTCCTCATCTGTAAAATTAGGTGGGGTGGGAAATGGCAAAGCATTCTAGTATTTTTACTGAGAAAACCCCAAATAGGGTCACAAAGAATAGGATAGGATTCAACAACTGCAAAATGAGGGGGAGAGGATTACTTAAGCTTAAACAGATTTAAAAAATTTCTAAAAAATCTTGAGTCTTTAGAGAACTATATATTTATGAAGTTGATTTTTTTCAACCTAAGTACAAAACTTAACATTTGTCCCTATGCAATTTCATCTTGTTAAATTCAGCCTAATATGTTAGGGCACTATCAGGGTCCTTTTGGACTTAGATGTTATCACCTAATGTGTTAATTATTACTCCTAGTTTCATGCCATCTGCAATTTTGATAAGCTAACTGTGCCTCTTTTCTTTCAGGACTTTGATAAAAATGTTTAAGAGTATATGGCCAAACAGAAAACCCTCAGGTACTACACTAGAAACTTCTTCCAAAGCTCACATCATCCCATTAATCATCTTTGGATGCTGACATTCAACCACTTTCAAGTCTATACTTTATGTTATCATCTAGTCCATATCTCTCCTTTTTTCAGGAGATATAGTATAAGAAATTTTGTCAAATACACTGCTAAAATTTAGGTGAAATGTTAAGAAAAGCATTAGCCTTATCTACCAGTCTAACAACCCTCTGAAAAAATGATTATTTTTTTAAAATTTTTTTATTTCATTAAGTATTTTCCAATTATATGTAAAAAAAAAACTAATCATTTTTTAAAAGATTTTGTGTACCAAATTCTCCCTCCCTCCCGCCCCGCTCTTCCCTTGAGAAGGCAAGCAATTTGATTTTGATTATACATGGGATATCATAGCATGGTTTGTTCTTGATGGAACCATGCTGGTTTCCTCTTCTAGATCTTCACTAAACTCTCCTTTCATAATGGATTTTAGAATGTTTTTAGGAAGCAGAACTAAACTCATAGGCCTATAGTTTTCAGACTTCATTCTGTTCTTTTGAAAACTGGGAGATTTGCACTTTTCCAATCCTGAGGTTCCTTATACCACATTGCAGGCTACTTGGTATTTGCCCAGATGCTTAGACAGTAGTCCACAGTTCTAGAGATTCAGCCTTCTGATATCTTCAGAGAAAAATAGGAGAACATATGACTAAGTGTTCCAGTGTCTTTGTAGAAGCCCCAATCTCTTATACGAAAAAAGGATAAAAATGTACTTTTAACCTCAAGCTTGTTAGGAACTGGGCACATATTATCAAACCAAACCTTCCCATTTTCTTGATTTCCTCATTGCAGTCAAGACGACCACCATGCTCCTAGTAATTCAGGCTTACAACCTAGTGACAGTTCTCAACTTCTCACTCCATATTCAATCTGTTACCAAGTTCTCTATTTCCCTTTCTTTCTCCTGACACTGTCACCACCCTTACACATGCTCTCATCCCCTCATGCCACCACTGTTACAATAGCCTGTGTCTCAAGTCACTCCCCACTCAGCTGTCAAAGAGATCTTCCTAAAGCCCATTTCTGAACATGTCTCTCCCATCTCCCCTCCAGTAAACTCCTGCAGTTCTCTATTCCCTCCATCTGTTTAGCATTCAAAGTCCTTTATAACCTGCCTTTTCCTACCTTTCCAGTCTTCCCTACTCTCCATATGCTGTGATCCAGTGATCCTCCTTGCTTGATCTTTGAACAAGCTCTCACAAGATCTCATACTTCTATTCGTTTTTACAGACTGTAACCCATGCTTGTAACTTCTTCCCTCCTCATCTCTGGTTCCTAGTTTTCCTGACTTTCTTCAGGTCTCTGCTAAAGATATACCTTTAAGGAAATCAGTCCCAGACCTTCCTTCTTAATCTTAGTACCTTCCTTCAGAGATCTCAAATTAATCTGTATGTATCTTGTTTGCACATGATTACTTAGATGTTTTCTCTCCCATTAGTTTGGGAACTCCTTGAGAGAAAGGACTTTTTACCTTTGTTTTTATTCCCATAGTTTGACATGGTGCCTGATACATTGCTATTCACATACATGACCCTGTATGTGGTTTTCTTGGCAAACATACTGGAGCAGTTTTTGTCATTTCCTTCTCTAGTGGGTTAAGGAAGAAAGAGAATATGTGACTTGCTCAGAGTTACATGGCTAATAAGAATCTGAGGTCAGATGTGAACTCAGGTCTTCCTGATCTCAGTCCCAGTACTCCATCCGTTGAGCCACCGAGCTGCCTCTTATATATACCTGAAACATAGTGAATGCTTAACAAATGATTGTTAACAATACCAATAACACAAGACCAAAACCAGATGCATTTAATGACTGGCTCAGGACCATTCAAGTAATCAGACTAACTGTCCTTTCTTAGTCTTTAGAAAAAATTATGCAAAACATTATTTCCCAAATTCTTCCTTAAAGGATGGTATCATTGATTGAAGGCTACTCACTTTTAATTTCTTTTCAGCTCTTACTAAAAGTTGATATGAATCTTATTAAAACCAGTTTTTATCTATATCATCTTAGAGTAGCAAGTAACATGACAAATTGAGAAAATCAATTATATGTAGAAAAAACATGATAGACAAAAATATCAAAGGAAGGGCATCAGAGAAAAATTAGCAGAGTAGCAGATGAAAAAGAAAAATGAGCAAATATTTTAAAAAAGGAGACGATAGAATTAAAATATTGTAGAGCGAAGGAAGTAACCTCCAGAAATCCTAATGAAGGAGAGGTAAATGATAAATTCTATGGGACTACCAGAAAGTTTTTTTTTTTTTTAAGGTAAAAAATGACTAGAGTGAGTAAAAGAAGAAATCAGAGCAAAATTAGAATTCTCAGGGAAGTGATCAAACAAATGACAGTAGAAAATTCTGAGCAAATAAAACACCCTTCAAAGGTACAAAAAGAGCTGTGGTCTCAGAACCAAAACAAAAAGGAGAAACAATTGAATAATAACACAAGTGAACAATTCAGAAGACAGCAGATTTGAAAGAATAAATGAATCTCTAAAAGCTTGAAGAAAAAATGCAAAAAGATAATTTGAAAGTTTCCAAGAATACCATGAATAAGAATAACATGGTGAAACCTAAAGATCATGTTTCAAGAAATCAGGCAGGAAAGGTATTAAATTTATTGGAACCAAGGATAATAGAATAAATAGAATCCTGACAGAAAAGAAAAAAAAGCCAAAGTTTAACTCATCAAGAAATATCATGATCAGACTTGAGAACTAGAAAACAATTCATGTATCTAGGGAATATGTTTCATACAGTTGAACAAAATCCACACAAAAGAACAAAGGGAAAATTGTGATAATATATTCAGAAAAGCAAAGGAGGTATAGTGTTTCCGAAAATAATATTTTCTTCTAAGGTGAATTAATTCAACAATGAACAATGAAAAAAAAGAGAAGACTTTGAAATAAAAGGTGGGAATTGGAGTAATTTCTTTAAAAAAAAAACCAGGACATTTGCTATGCAGATGCCTCAAATAAATGTAATTTAAGAAAGGTAAATAAGTTACAGTTAATAAGAAAAGATTAATAATTTACATTGAAATAGTCATTTGTTTAAGACCATAAAGAATACAAACACACATACATATGTTATAAATGTATGTATGTCACAATTTTGATGGCCTATCTCTGGGTAAGCTCTTTGGAAGAATCAAAAGGAGAAAGAGTAAAATTCTTTGAGGAGAACTTAATTTCCTTTATTAGTCAATCATTATTTTGCTACCTAGAAAAGTACTAAAGAAGATCTTTTTGTACAAGAGAACAAAGGGAAGGGACAGGGGGAAATCCAGTCATATATAGTTTATTAACCCTGGCCTCAGGATGTGAGATGGTGATACAGCATATCTCCATCTCTCTGTTTTGCTCTGTGTCCCTTTTGCTGTCTACCCACACACACATGTACATAGATACACAGTGCATATCTATATTTATGTATACATATTTACACATACATTTGTATAAATATGCATATTTGAATACTTGCATGTGTATGTGCATGCATATGAATATATACATACATACATACATATTCAATCATTCATCCTGCCTGGGGGTGGGTATATTAGGAGAGAGGTCAAAGATTATTGTGGGTGAAACAAGAGAAGAGAGAGAGAGAGAGAAAATAAATAAATTCATAGCCTGCCAGTTGAGTGAGAATACTTTGCATGTGTTGTGGAGCATTGCCCTGAAGGTGATGGGCAGCAGTGAGGGCTTTTTTGTAACAGGCTCTGTATGAAGAGAGCAGGACTTTAGAAGACCTTCTTTTTGGTACTGATATCATACTTCTTAGGATCACCTCCCACTCTGGGAGTCCTCCCTTTACTACTAATACTAATAATTGGAAATATTTGTTCTTGGTCTAGAGGCTCTTTTTTCTACTTAACTCTAGAAAATGATACTCCAGAATCCTATATTTTTAGAATTGGAATGCCATTAGAGGTTGTCTCTTCTAATTCATTCTTTTTTTAAGGGGAGGAGCAACATGACCCCCCTCCCCCCCAAAAGGGTGTGCGTAGCAAGACTGCTACTTATTGGAGGAGTTCTTTCCACCACATCATTGTATCTCCTGTCTTTTTGAACTCATTGTCTGTTACCATGAAAATGGTTGTGATTTGAGACATGCATAAGGACAACAAAACATTGCTTTGTCGAGAAAATTCCCACTATCCCAATGCTCTGGGCACTGTACAACTATGAATAATAAGAACCTGATAAAAATTACTAGAAAAAAAATAAAACCAAGGGTAAAAAAGATGAGAATTAAAATGAAGGGAAGAAATATATTTTTAAAGGAAATGGACATAGTAAAGTTAGAAGCAGAAAAAGGAATTGCTTGAAATTCTTCATAAACTAAAAAGGGTGAATAGCATGCACTGGATGATATGGTGGTCTATTCACTGGCCATACCATTTTTGTTTCTTTAAAAATTTTGACTTGTGTGGACAAGGTAGAATCAAATGTTGTCTGGTTGTTTTCTTTTTATCTTTAGGAATTACATAGGTATGTTTCATTTCAAAGCATTTTCATTGTAAGGATGAAGCCTAGAATTCCCATTATCTGAGTTCAGATCAACATGGTAGATTTCTTTTGATGTAATGGAAAAGCTTAGGAAAGGGAAGTTGGATTCTAGTTTCATTTCTTCCATAGATTGTGTGTCCTTAAACAAGTTACCTAACCTAGTTGAATATCTGTACCCTCAGTTATAAAAGGAAAGTTTTGAGCAAGGTAATCACTAAACAATAGAATAGGTACATGTCAAGTATGGGTAAACTGTGCCTGTGCCTTTCTGCAAATTCAGCCCACATGTTCTGAGTTCTTCTGTTTTTGGCTTGAATATTCTATGATTCTATACATCAGCACATTTAATGTTTTTGAAAACTACAGTTTGATCGATTCTCAGGCAGCTTCATATCCTTTGTATTTCTACTATTTAATGCTTGTGTATTGACTTTGTGAACAGTGTTGCGTAAACAAATGGTTTGTACCCCTCAAGAGCTAGGATGAGATATATAGTGTTCACAAGCAGGGGTTATAAACATACATTGCACAGATCATTCTTGTCATAGTCTATTATCCTAGCTTTTTTTTAAATTTAATTTTTATCTTTTAAATTTCTTCTTTCAAGATTGGAATTATCTTTTTTCTGATTTTGTCAGTTGGAAATGTACAACATAGGGACTAACATTTGGCAGGGGAAAGGATCCTAATAGTCATTTAATTTGCTATCTATCTATTGCAGAAGAAGAATTAGAGACAGAGACAGAGAGACAGAGACAGACAGATATAAAGAGAGAGAGACAGAGAGACAAAAATAGACTGAGACAGAGGCAGAAATAGAGAGATAGAGATAGGGAGACAGATATAAAGAGAGACAGATAGGATGAGACAGAAAGAGACAGACACAGAGAATCACCGAAAGACAGAAACGGACACAGAAAGAGACAGAGACACAGAGAGAAACAGTGACAGAGACACAGAGAAAGAGACAGTCTGATAGAAACAGAGGACAGAGACAGGGATCTTGTTAACTATCCCCAAAGAAAGACTATTCCCCTCTATCACTGGTTTTTAAATCCTAGTAGTTATAGAGAGCAAGAAGCACCACAAGGCATTGATAATATGAACTTGAGGGGGGGGGTGATTTTTGCTATTTTTCTCTAGGACTTTCATGGGCCTTATGACTTGGTTCCTTGTGGGGAATGATAGGTTATCTGAGAGATTGTGTGGGGGAAAAAGGTACAGAATTTGAAATACAAAGATAGAGATATAAGAGTTGAAACCAATAGAGGGCCAGGAAAGTCAGAAATAACTGAAGTATGATAGATTGACAGGGTAAATGGAGTTCCATGAGTTAATCAATTACTCAGTCACTGGAAAACTTAAAATATTCAGGTTTATATCTGGGTTCTGGCACTGATTTGTGGAATTCCATTTGAATAAACAAATCATTTTAACTCCAAAAATAACTTTACTTTCTGCCTTTTAAAATTAAATGTCAGGAAGAACATGGTCAAGGAAGGTTATATGAGCAACTGGAGATTGTCTAGATACTAGATACAACAGGAGATTTGAAATAGCATTTGTTATCTACTATGATAATTCGATGAAACTATGACCTCATTACTATTGACATGGCCATCAATGAAATGGATTACAATGAAGGTATAGACAGAATTCATGGATCAGATCTGAAAATAAGACTAAAAGCTGGAAAGATTAGATGGAAAATATAATTTAACTTTCTTATCTTAAAAATGAGGAACATAGACAGTCTGTCAGGCAGTTAAAAACACTTTTCCAAGTTTAAATGAGTACTAAGTATTTACAAATTAGAGTTTGAATAATAAGTCATCTGATTCTACAGTCATCGTTCCACTGTAGCACACAAATAGGTACCTGACAATCAATACCTCTACAATATCTCTTCCATCCATCTTCTCTCCCCTGTTCTGTTGTCATTATCTTAGGCTACTTTTGTTAACCATACAGAGTTGTTCTATTGACTTCTAAGAGGTCTTCCTGTTCCAGTTCTCTCCTATTGATACATACTTGCTAGATCTAGTCATGTCATGCCCAAATTCAAATATTTGCAATGACTCCCTGTAATGTTAACAATGTTAATGAGAAATAAAGATCCTCCCAGCCCATTAATGGGCTTGCCCTTTAAGGGAAGGTTGATTAAGGGAGACTTGTTTTGTAGGAAGGCCCACATTTTTTGTTAATTTCTAATGAGGCACTAATTCACAAGGGTCATGATGCCCCCTACCTCTGAAAAGTATATATGTAATCTGAGGTAAGGTTTTGCTTTGTGGCTTATTCATTGGAAATGTTCTTTTGGTCAAACAAGACTCTGGGTAACCGTTTAAGGAGTCCTCTGGCTTTGAAAATTCAGATGTGGGTACTTCTCTCTCTGCTAACTATGTATGTATGTATGTAATGGTCAGACAGTTAGATCTGCCTGTTGATCTGGGATGTGTCTATTGCTTATGGTCAGACAGTTGGAAGCCTTGTGTGTTGGCCTTTATTTCTCTGAGTGTATTTTCTTTATTGGTATATGTGATTAAAGTAGACTGTTGACCCCTCAAAAGTTGCTTTCCTTTTAGAAAAGCAGATCTAAGAACCTGTACAGCAGGCCATCCTGTATATGCTGGGGTCCTTGCTACTACACTCCCCTTTGTCTACTAATTACAGTTCAGACTCCTTCGCCTGACATTCCAAACCCTCTGCAAGCTGGAATGATCCTGGCTTTTGAACCTTATCTTACATTATTGTCCATCATGTCCTCTGCTCTAGCCAAACCATACAACTCTCTGACCCCAATCATCTTTTATACTTTCTTGTCTTGTTCTTTTGATTACCACGCTTGCAATATGCTTTCTTTGATTCTTCAAATGTTGAATTCCTACCCATTTTTTAAAGCTCATTGATTTTTATCTCCATGAAGATTTACTAGAATAGGAAGATCTTCCCCACCCATTAGTAGGCCTAACTTATGGAACCTGGGAGTGATCACATGGAGCCTGGGTTACATGGAGCTCAAACTTGGAGGAGCTTGCCCAAGTCAGAGAGAGAGAGAGAGCATGAGCAGAGAGTAAGAGTAGGCAGAGCAGAGAAAGAGAAGCAAGCTGTGAGTGGGCAGAGGGAGGAATTCGTCAGAGAAACTTGTTTTTGTGGGGAGGCCTGACAGAAAGAAGATTTGAGATGTTGGCACTCCTTAGATTAGTGACTGTTAAATCTTACCTCCTGGTATTCTAGTGATGTCCCAAGTAAATATTTTGGTTTTGCCTCTGAGAGAGAGAGTTTATTATATTTTGGGAATTTACCCTGGAAAATTTGCATGCATATTCATAGTGGCTGCTATGGGTATCACATTGGCATTACGATAACCCTTACCCATTCTCGTGTACTTATAATAAAGTTTAGTTTTCTGTATATTCACTAATATCTTTTTTATTATGTGCATATGGATCATATTCACTTACCAGGCAGAAGGCAAGCTCCACAAATTATTCAGCAATTATTAAAATACCAACCATGTCCCAGAAACTGTGTGCTACATGCACGGCACAAAAAAGAAAAGGTAAGACATTTCTCCAGGTGGCACATAGGATAGAGGATGTGGCATTGAGTCAGGAAGACCTGAATTCAAATTTGGCCCAAGACATTTACTAGCTGTGTGACTCTGAGCAAGTCACTTAACTGTGTTTGCCTCAATTTCCTTATCTTTAAAATGAGCTGGAGAAGGAAGTTGCGAACCACTTCAGTATGTTTGCCAAGAAAACCCTCAATGGGGTCTTGAAGGGTCAGACATGACTTAACCACAACGAACAGCAAAGTTATTCCTTGTCTAAAGGGTCTGTGTTATTTAGTCTTTATATCATCTCCAGTGACTACCACAGTGCTCTGTGCATCACACAAATTTAATAAATCTATAATCTTTAATCGAATTGATAGATTTAGATATATTTTTAAAAATCTTGTTGATTAGGTGCCTGCAACATTGTAGTTAAAAGGGAAGAAAGAAATTTTAAAGCAAAGGCATAACAAGACAATTTCTGAAGCTGGGTTGTTATAAAATATTGGGCTGTCCCCTGGGGAGGAAAGTTTGACATGTGCATTTTATAAGGGATATGGGAAACAATTGGCTTTAATAGTCCAAGTCTCACATTCAGAAGCAGAAAACAATTAAGCCTCTTGTTTATATCTAAACAAAGCAATTTCTAAGATTCCTCTTAAACAGCTTTGTGCAAGTTATTCTATATTTCAAATTTACCTTTATTCAATTTCCTTAAATGTTACTGGATGAATATAGCTTTTACAATAGGGCCTGCAAATGAAATTGCATGTAACAAACCTATAAATAAAACCATAATACCTTCTTTGTTTGAGGCTGCTGCCTTTAGAATAGACATAGTACAAATAGGACAAACCTAACAGAGAATTTTCTTCCTCTCTCTTGAGAAAGGACTATGCATTGGACCAGTTTTGGCCATGACCTTTTAACTCCAAAGGGTATAAACCATGCATACCACTCCTGTATTCACCCTGGCATTTGCAATATGACTTCAGTCTATCTTTCAGTCTTATTTCACATTATCTTTCTTTACTTACTCCATGGTCTAGCCAGACTGGGGTGCTAACTTTTTTCAAATTCAAAATCTTAGAGTCTCACCTCTGTGCATTTGAAAAATGGAGATAAATTCCATGCTTAAATTCACTTCAACTTCATCTGCATCTTTCAGCTACAAGGTTCATCTCTTCCATGAGGGCTTCCCTGATTACCCCAATAGGAAATATTCCAATGCTCTGATATATTACCAATAATGAGTGTTGCAATATTCCAATATATTATCAATATTGAGTGTTTCCTCTGTCTTCAAATTAGCTCATATTAATCATTTTTACACCTATTTTATCCATTTAGGAGGATGTAAACTCCTTTGGGAGAGGTAATATTTATTTTTTTGATATTCCTGTTCTCCAGCAATGTAGGATGTACAAAGGGGCAGTTTAATTAAGTTTGTTGAATTATCATAAGGTCTTGGAGTTCAAAGTGACCTTAGAGGCTGAAGTAATTCAGAATTACTCACTCACTAGCAGGTATGACAAATAAAGCCAGATGTAAAGTGCTCATGGCCGATTGCCTGGTCACGTGCATGTGGATATTAATAAATACTGTCTGTCACTGTGCCTGTGCTGATCTATACTAACTTCTGTTTGCCTTAGTTTTGTTGATTGTAAAATGGGGTTAATAACAGTACCTCGCTCCCAGGGTTGTGATGACAATTAAATTAGAAAATATTTGTAAAGTGCTGAGCACAGCTCCTGCCCTATGTTAATGAACACATGTTTTCTTCCTTCTTCCTTTGAGTAGACAGTGTTCCCTGATGGTTTGATGCTGTGATAGATGAATTTACACTTTGTATGATTTTTTAAAGTGAGACTGTCCAATAACTAAATGAGACCAAACCATCCAAATCGAGCCAGTTGGGTGATCTGCTGAATCCCCCAGTCTACACATCTCCAAGGTCTTTTTCTCCCTTAAGTTTTTCATGGGTGATTGCACTCTCCTCAAACTCAAAGGAACCACAGCTATCACAAGTGACTAATGATGAGTCCTTCTAGGGGAGGCTGAGGGAAATACCCCAGGTTCAGCCCTGCTTTTTCTAATTAAAAGTGGTTATTAACTGTTTTGTTGAAACTAGATTAAATTCTTATTTAGGAAACTTAATTTAAAGTATGACCTGTCAGCTACGTGGTGCCTCAATACTAGGCTCATCTCCACACAAATTAAAGTAGAAAAAGATGTACTTCAAGTATTCTCCACAGAGGCAAAATGAGCAGCAAATCTATAAAAAATGGAACGAGGAAAAGTAGAGCAGCCATCTGCAGTCTACAAAGGCAATACAAATACAACACGCTGTCAATCATGATGATGATGACAATAACATTTGTATAGCACTTCAAGGTTTACAAAACACTTTCCATAAGTAGGTGCTCTGATACAATGCCAGTTGGGCAGATGAGAAAACAGGATGAGAAGGGTGAAGCAAATTGCCCAGGACACACAACTGATAGATGTCTATTCAGGTTTGCATATCTCCAAGGCCAGCACCCTGTTCACTTAGCTGCCTTATAGCTCAGGTGGTATCACAATCTGTTTCCCAATACCCCTATGGACTTGTAGAGATTTGATTGCATCAAATTTTGATTTCCCTAAGTGATAGATATGTGCTTCTTCTCTGTACATCTCAGTGGCACATGCAGTGCCTTCACTCAACACTTCACCCTTATCTCTGCGTGGTGCCTGGCAGCTTGGCACTCTGCTATCTCTAAATCTCATCCCAAAGTACTTCCTCCCTAAATGACTTGGGATTTATTTCCAAACTCTTCTAGTGAGGAGTAGTCTGACTTCCTTTATTGTTGTATGTTTTTTAACAAGAGTTTGTTAAACACCTACTACATGCCAGGAATTAAGCTATGGTCTTTGTACACATTATCTTAATTTATAGTTATGATAATCGTGATGGGCAGGTGCTTTTATTCTCATCATTTTATAGGTGAAGAAACTGAGGCAGAGGTTAAATAACTTACTCAGGCCACACAGTTAGTAAATGTCTGAGGATGAATTTGAACCCTGGTCTTCTGGACTCTCCGGGGTAGGGAACCTATGATCTTCAGGCCACATGTGGGTTTCCAAGTCCTTGGGTATGGCCTTTTGGCAGTCCACGTTTCACAGAACAAATCCTTTTATTAATGGGATATGTTCCGTGAAGTTTGCATTCAGTCAAAGGGCTGCACTTGAAGACCTAGAGGCCACATGTGGTCTTGAGGCCACAGGTTTGCCACCCCAGCTCTAGGCCCAGGGTCTACCACAAGTTCCACCTACCTACTTCTACGGTCACATTCAAAATAACCCATTTTGGTTCTGTCCTTTTTATTTGGGCAACAACCAATGTCCAAATGAACAGCGAACAGCATTAAGTACTTACAATGTGCAAAGTACTCTTCTAAGTACAGAGGATATAAAAAGAAAAACCAGACAGTCCCCTTGTTAAAGAAGTTCAAATTCTAATTAGAAAAGATAATCCATATGTGATAGTCCATTTTCCTATGGGGAGAAAATAGAATCATAGTTAGAATGTAGGGATAAGACAATCTAAGACACTTAGAAGATATTATAGCCTTGGAAACATGGAATGGGTATAGAATTTTTTTTACCTGCCTATGTCAGAGAATCATCAATTTACAGATAGAAGCTATCCCCAAGGCTATCCTATCTACCCTCCTCCCTTTAATTTTTAAGTTGAGGAAAGTAGAGATGTAAAGCAATTTGTCGAAGGCCACACAGGAAATATAGAAGCAGAGTCAAGCTTTGAACTCATGCCCTCTCGCTCTAAATCTTATGCCATAGCTAATCTTTTTATAAAGGAGAAACAGTGTTTAAAACCTGAAAAGGGTCTCCCAGAATCACTTCACCCCCTCAGCCCCCATAAATTAGAACAGAAGTAAGAATATTCCTTTGTATTCACCCACCTCATTAGAAATAATGTCTAGATTTGTCCTTGGATGCTGGAGAATAATTGTATTCATTCTTTTCTGATTAACTTTTTAAATTTTTAAGGACAAGATCCTTATATTGTGGTAATTTCTGTTTTGTTTCTTGGTACTGATCATGTTCCTTTCACAATGAGAGTAAAACAAATCTGTCAAAATATAAGGTGATATTTCTGTGATGCTGTCCTTACATGCTTTCTCTTCTCATAACTATGCTGTTTTTCTCTTGTGACATGTTTGTTCTTTTAAAAATTCTTGCTCAAAATTCCCACATTTCTTAAATCCATTTATATTGGTGGTTGAAATTTCTAATATGCTTTCTTTTGGTTGTCCTGGAAATATTTACTTCAATTATCCCACCCACTTCGCCCCCCCCAATTTTGGTTTTCCTTTTCTCTGTGTAATTATTTTGAATGGATGGTTAATTTTATTTGTCTAGATCAGATATTTTTATTATTATTTTCCTTTAATTCACTAGGACCAGGGCTTATTTGCATAATTTCATTATGCAATTTTTTTGATCATTTGTTTTTACTTTTTATATGACTTCTCAGGTATTTTCTAAATTTGCTAATTTTCTCCAGTCTCTTTTCTTTTGCAGATTCAGGTTTCATTTTTTCACGTTTTCAAATCATCACATATTTATTAGTCTATTACATTTCAAGAATTTTTTCATCTTTATGTGGAAGAAATTATTTTTAGAAATTTATCATTTTTGGGGGTAGTTCCTACTGCTTACTAAAGATCACATTTTTTATTTTAATTCTATGTCAAGTGAAACCCATTCATGTAATACCGAACATAAAATAAAACTGTGATCTTTACTAAGCAGTATTTTTTTGCGCAGTGTATTCTTTGTATATTGTCTTTGTGCTCTACTGAGAACTTATAATGTGGTTATGACAGTCTTCAAATAATTTTCAAGTACTGACAAGATTTGTTATTCACACCATCCTTACTCTTTTCCTCATTATACCTTATCACTGTAGGGAATTCTTCATCTTCTATTTTGTGGTCATGGAGGACCTATTCATTTTTGTTTTCTTCACCTCTGAAATCTTGAAGTTTTGATTTTTTATTCCTTCTAGACTTCCTTGCCCTAGAGTCCTAAAGCAGATGAGGAGGATTATCAAGTGTACTATTTTGGAAGTCAGGAGAATTGGGTTTCAATTCTGAGTCTTTCTTAAAAGCAATGTAACCTTACCTGAGCTTTCACTGGCTCCTTTTCAGATCCTCAATTTACTAATCTGTAAAACAGGGAAAGGTAACATATTCCACTTCCACTGCTTCACAGGGTTTGTTTTGCTGTTTATTTGGCTTTTGAGAAAAATACTTTGTAAACCCTAAGTTACTATATAAGTGAATTATTAATATTAAAGACTCAACTTTGGTATTTTATAAATTTACTCTAATATGTGGGCAAAAATAACAGCCAATTTGGTACATATGTTGCAATAGTATTTTTAAATTGGGAGGTTATCAGTGAATTTTCTATCTTTTCTTCTACTAAAACAATTGAAATTGGATCTCTCTTCTCATTGATCTATTGCTCTTAAATTTCCTGTTGTTTGTCAGTTTTGTATAGTGCCATTTACTTCACTTCCTGCAATATAAACTTGTCCTTCAGTAGAGGGAATATCAGTCCCCTCTATTTCTTTACTTCCCTCTTTTCCTTTCAATAAATAAAAAAAAAACCCAACATGTTTCATCAGAGCAATTACTGGGACCATGGGCTGCCAGCGCATTCATAGATGCCCAGATCTTGATGGCTGGTAAGGCCATCACTAAATTCACATTTTATTGGGTCTCAGTGGTAAGGATCTAGGGTTGGATTTTGTTATTAGTAATAATAATTTATTTATAGGGTCAAGCTTGAACTGCACAAGGTATAAAATTCTTAATTAGGGTGTTTAAATAATTGATTTAGTGTATGAAAATGGATGTTTGTCTCATTATTATTAGCTCTGCTCTCATTATAATAGCATTGCTAATAATGCTATTTGCCATTAATTAAGCATTCAGTTTTCAAGGCACTGCATGCAAAATAGGAAATAGATTAGGTTCCTATCCTTAGGGAGTTTAGATACCAAGGTCAGATAAGACAAACATGGGTACAGAGGAACACAGGCTGAAATGAAAAACAGCAGAGGGCACTGTATACTCGACAGAGTAAAAGAGGCATTCCTTGAGGCAATGATACTGTCCTCCGACTTCTTTGGAGCCAGCCAAGGACTCCATGTAGAGTAAGAGGGGTTAAGGAGAGAGAGGTCATGAAAACCTAATGCTTTCTGTCTCTCTGCTCTGTTCTTTGCTAATGACCTATGGATAGAAAGGGCATCCAACTGGTAAAGCTTAGTGCGCAGCAGGCATTCCATCAATACACTTCTGTTGAATTCAGTGGAACATAGCAAAGAATCACCACATCCGAAGCAGCACCATAAATCTTTGAATATGTAACAATGTTCCTCTATTGAAATGATGTGTCTAAATGTTTTGTCACCTTTCCAACATAATACTTGTACTCTTGGTTGTTTTTCTTTCAGTGGTGATGGATTTACACTGAGTTATGTCACCCAGAGCCCTTGCTGATTGAAAGTACACTTGACTAGGTTAGGGGTGAAGCTAGTGTCCTTGGAACATAGCCAAGATACCTGGTGTACCCAGATAGAATGACTTTATTAGCTCTGTGCTGTAACAAATTGAGTTGATTAGCCACAGAAGAACCAATGTCTTCTGAAATCATGTTATTTGGTGTAAAGAAATTTCTTGTTAGCAGGCTGTACCTGCCCAGAAGTCATGGGTGTAGAAACATTTCTTTGATTTGCTTTTGATGCAGGCTGGGATTTTGGAGTAACTTAGGTCAGATTTCTTTCATGCTGTGACCCTTGTTTAGACCTGCCTTGATCTTGACTTTGTGCCTCTGGGTCATGCATATCTTTGTGCTCTGATTTTTAGACCAGAATCAAGATTAGAGCCCAAGAAAACACTTTAGGACAGTAAGAAGATCTAAATTGATTTTTATTTGTTTTGCTTTGTTTTTATTTGGGTTTATACATTTTTTTTTATTAAATTAGGTGAGGATAAACAAACTGTATATCTGCTCAAAACCTAAAAAGAACTTATACATTTATTGATATTTTCTAATCCAGAAAAGAGAAATAAATCAAAGTTCACCAAAAGTTTATGACCTACTACTTACATAGAACAATGTTTATCTACTTTAGTCTTTAAAGAACAAAAGGCAAACATTAAGAAATAAAAGGGAACTTTATTTTACATTTCAGAATGTTTGTTCACTCTAAACATTTTCAATTTCTTAAAATTTTCTTCAAACTATGATACCATTTAAAGAGAAGGGATCATTTATGGCTTAGAGTAATTGCCAAAAACTAATTATATTAAACTCTCTCCTTCCTTCATGTTTCCCTGGCTTCGAGTCTTGTATTACTCTTTAGTACAATAATTGGACTATTCTGGATAACAAGTGTAACAAAATATTGCAGGGGAAAAAAAGAAAACTAACATAATGAAGGTCAACCAAGTATTTTGTTTTAATTGATAGCAGCATTTGGCCCGGTGAAACTTTCTGACAATACGTGACCCTGTAAAAATGTGTTGTGCTTTTACAAGTCTCTTTTTCTCTATTAGTAAAAAAGCATCCTCCACTAAAACTCTTCTCCAAAGATTCACTGCGATCTGAGGATGAGCCTTAGTTCTTAGAAACTAAGCTATAAAAGCACCAGTTCAGTTAAGTTCTAAGTATGCCGGAAGGCTTTGAGTATGGGATCATGATAGATGGTATATCTGATGCCTAAGGAATAGACCTTCTTGACTCTACGATGAGATTTTGAGGAGTGGTGAAGGTAAGGGGCTACTTAGGTGACTGTATTAGTAGAGGAAGTACAAACACGAACAAAAACACAAATTCCTGATATATTAAAATAACCACTAAAAATAAAAGAAAGAGCTATGGGGATATTATAACTTCATTGACTAAAATAGCTTTAATAAGCTTTGACTAAAGTAGCTTTGAGAATCTTTTTTTCTTTAATGGCATCATACTCTTACAAATTTGGAAGAAAAACATATGACAATGAGTTCTAATGGAAAAAGCACAAGATTTAGAGTCAAACAACCTAGTATTGAATTCTGGGCCCACTACTAGTAATTATATACTCTTGGTTAAGTCCCTTAAACCCTATAGTTCCCTTTTTGTTACCTATAAAATGTACAGATTTAGTAGTTGAACTCTGTCCTAGCTCTGAATCTGTGTTTCTATGACAAGAACAGGGAGTCTAATGAAAACTAGAAATAGTTACAGTGCGATGTAGTGGATAGATGGTGGCTTGTATAATGTAGAAGAGCTGAGTTTCAGTATCACCTTTTACACTAACTGGTTGGTTTTGAGCTAAACTTTGGCAAACCAATTAATTACTCATTATACCCAGCAACTCTCTAAAACCATAAGGTGCAAACAGACAAGCTGCTGATTAACTTCAGAGCAGGCCGTTTTTCACCCTGATGAAATTATAGACCCAGAACCTTTCCCAACAACAATGAGTTCTGTCAATAACAGCATTGTTATTTGCTCTTATAAATATATGAATATTAAGTGGATGGTTACTCTTAAATGATAAGTCTTTTCTTGAAGTTTTATGTTTGAATCACTATAGATATATTTCAAATATATTTCATATACATACGTATATGTATACACACATTCATACATATATACATAAATGTGCACATACCTATTCAGATATGTGTGTTATGTGTATGTCTGTATGATATCAAACATGCAGAGAAAAGCAGAAAATGGAAAACTAATGGTATTGAACAATGCCACCTACTATAAAATCTATTAGAAAATGGAATAAGGAAATTCTTCTAATCCTTAACAATTAGCTTTTATTAATGCAATAATCAAAATCTCTAATGTGTGTATGAATACATATGCACACAACTACTTATGTATGTACATACATGCATGAATGTATACATGCAGTAATATAAACAGATACTCCTCTGTATATGTTTTTTTAGCCTAGATGTTTGAATTCATTGTTCAAGAAATTCCTTCCTGTGAAAACTTACTTAACTAATGTACATATCATACGATCAAGGTAGCATATAATTAGTTCTGGAAGGAAACAGATAATCTGGAACAATCTCCTTTTTTTTTAAATAGTTGATAATACTTGTTTTAAATTGACCAGAGCAGTTTACTGAGTTGCCCAAGGTAATCAAGGTAGTAAGGTAGAGGGGTGGGATTTCATCTATAAATAGTATTCCTCTCATTGCACCATATTTGGGCACATCCTGTGTAATATTACAGTCAGAGAATTGCCTGAGGCACTGAGAGGTTAAGTAAGTTGTTAGTGGTCACACAGCCCGTATGTGCCAGAGGTAGGAACATGATCCAGGCCTTGCTGATGCTAAGTCCAATCACCTAAGACATTATGTCTGTGTTGTAGTTTCATAAAGGATGCAATTATGTTGGAAAACTAATATTTGGATAGCTTTCTCACTTCCTATTGCCATTTGATTTCCTTCTTTCAAACATGTAGCAATCTTTTCTAAAAATTAAAAGAAAACTAAAAAATATAGCCAGGCATAAGTAGTGCCAAAAAATTCTTTATGTTTTAGGTCATTTCACTAATCCATTTTTTAAGATTTTCTTGTTGTTGTAGTCATTTCAATTATTTGATCTCATTTGGGGTTTCCTTGGTAAAGATACTGAGTAGTTTGCCATTTCATTCTCTAGCAAATTATACAGATGAGAAAAAGTGACTTGCTCAGGGTCACACAGCTAGTAAGTGTCTTAAGCTGGAAGTGAACTCAGGAAGATGAGTCTTCCTGGTACTCAATCCAGTGCTCTAACCACTGTGCACTTAGCTGTCCCATTTGTTAAGGCTACTGAATATTTAATACTAATAACAACAAAAATGTCATCATCAGCCTACTTATGTAATTTAAGAATGACGTGTATCAAATGCATTCAGTGGAGCATCATGTAATAAAAGAATGTTATAGTTGTAATTTATTTTTTAAAATTTATTTATTTTCAGTTTTCCACATTCACTTCTACATAATTTTAAATTTCAAATTTTCTCCCCATCTTCCCCTTTCCCCCACCCCAGGATAATCTATATTTTGATTGCCGTTTCTTCCAATCTGCCCTCCCTTCTTTCACCACCCCCCCTTCTTATTCCCTTCCTTTCTATTTTCCTGTAGGTCAAGATAGATTTTTATACCCCATTGTTTCTATATTTTATTTTCTAATTGCATGCAAAAACAATTTTAACATTCATTTTTAAAGCTTTGAGTTTCACATTCTCTCCCTTCCCCCTCTCCACCCACCCTCATTGAGGAGGCAAGCATTTCAATATAGGTTATACATGTGCAGTCTTGCACAAAACACTTCCATAATAGTCATGTTGTGCAAGGCTAACTGTATTTCTCTCTATCCTGTCCTGCTTTCTATTTATTCTGTTCACTCCTTTGACCTGTCCCTCTAGCAAATTGTTTGCTTCCAATTACCCCTTCCTCGAATTTACTGTCCTTTCTATCAATCCCCTCTCATATCTCCTTCTCCCCTGCTTTCCTGTAGGGTAAGATAAGCTTCCATACCCAATTGGAACCCATACCCTAAAGTCAAATCCAATGAAAGGAAGACTCACTTATTCCCCCTCATTTTCACTTTCTTCCCCTCCATTGGAAAGCTCCTTCTTGCCTCTTTTATGTGAGATCATTTACTACATTCTATTTCTCCCTTTCTCTTTCTCTTACATTCCTCTAAACACTTAATATTTGTTTTTAGATATCATCCCTTCATACTCTGCCTCTCTGTCTATACATACATACATATACATATACATACATACACACATGCATATATACATACACACATATATTCCCTTCAACTATCCTAGTACTAAGAAAGGTCTCATGAGTTACAAATATCATTTTTCCATGTAGGAATATGAACAGTTCAACTTTAGTAAGTCTCTTATGGTTTCTCTTTTCTGTTTACATTTTCATGGTTCTCTTGATTGTTATATTTGAAAGTGAAATTTTCTATTCAGCTCTGGTATTTTCAACAAAAATGTTTGGAAGTCCTCTATTTTATTGAAGTTCCATTATTATACTCAGTTTTTTTGGTTAGGTAATTTTTGGTTTTAATTTGATTTCTTTTCACCTCTGAAATATTGTATTTCAAGCCCTCTGATCCTTTAATGTAGAAGCTACTAAGTATTGTGTTATCCTGATTGTTTTTCCAAAATACTTGAATTGTTTCTTTCTAGCTGCTTGTAATATTTTCTCCTTGTCTTCGGAACTCTGGAATTTGGCTACAATATTCCTAGGAGTTTTCCTTTTGGGATCTCCTTCAGGAGGTGATGAGTAGATTCATTCCATTTCTATTTTTCCCTCTGGTTCTAGAATATCAGAGCAGTTTTCCTTGATAATTTCTTGAAAGATGATGTCTAGGCTCTTTTTTAATCATGACTTTAGGTAGTCCAATAATTTTTAAATTATCTCTCCCAGATCCATTTTCCAGGGCAATTGTTTTTCCAGTGAGATACTTCACATTGTCTTCTTTCAGTTTTGTTTTATGATTTCTTGATTTCTCATAAAGTCATTAGCTTCCATTTGCTCCATTCCAATTTTTAAGGAATTTATTTCTTGGAGGTTGAAATGAAGATGGTAGAGTAGAAGGACACACCTTTAGAAGCTCTCCCTCCAAAGCCCATAAAGTACCTGTAGAAATGACTCTAAACAAATTCTAGAGCAGCAGAAGCCATAAAACAACAGAGTGAAAGAGATTTCCAGCCCAAGGCTGCCTGGAAGGCCAATAGGAAAGTTCTATTGCACCAGGTGCACAGCAGAGCACAGCCCAGTCTTGGTTGTGCAGTGGCAAGGACAGGACTGGAGTGGGCTTCTATGTGCCACCAGCAGCAGCTGTGGGTCCCAGATTTCTCAACTCCTAGTCACCAAAGACCACTTCAAAGTTTGGTGAGAAAGCTCTTTCACCAGGGTGAGAAGGAAACACAGTGGTCTAGCCCTGGCTCCAGGTGGTAGGAGCTTCTATTGTTGGAGCCCTGGCCTAAAGACCCTGGGGGAACTGAGCAGCTGATTGGATCTCAGCCCTGAGGGTTGGCTCTGGGGTGAGGAGGAGTGCTGGCTGGCATGTTGGAGCTAGGGGAGGCTCTAAAGAAGAAATCCTGGTCACAGATCAGAGCACAGGCCAGGAGAGGAATAAACTCCTCTCTCTTGATTGCACCACCTTGGAGGAACTGAGAACTTATAGGTCCCCGGACTATACCCTCCTCTTAATAAAAAACTCAAAAGTCAAGTAACTGACTGGGAAAATGCCCCCCCAAAGGGCAAAAGAATAAGACAATAGAAGGTTACTTTCTTGGTGAACAAGTATTTTCTTCCATCCTTTCAGATGAGGAGAACAATGCATACCATCAGAGGAAGACCTAAAAGTCAAGGCTTCTGTATCCAAAACTTCCAAAATAAATATGCAATGGTCTCAGGAAATGGAAAAGTTCAAAAAGGATTTTGAAAATCAAGTAAGAAAGGTGGAGAAAAAAATTGGAAAGAAAAATGAGACCAATACAAGAAAATCATGAAAAATTAGTCAAGAAAATCATGAAAAGTGAGTCAACAGCTTGCTAAAAGAGGTTCACAAGATGATGAAGAAATTAACACCTTTAAAAATAGACTAACTCAAATGGCAAAGAGACTCAAAAAGCCAATGAGGAGAAGAATGTTTTAAAGAGCAGAATTAGCCAAAAGGAAAAGGAGGTTCAAAAGCTCACGGAAGAAAATAGTTCTTTAAAAATTACAACGGAGCAGATGGAAGTTAATGACTTTATGAGAAACCAAGAAGTTACTGAACAAAACCAAAAGAATGAAAAAATATCTCATTTGAAAAACAAGTGACTGGGAAAATAGATCCAGGAGAGACAATTTAAAAATTATGGGACTACCTGGAAGCTATGATAAAAAAGAGCCTAGGCATCATCTTTCATGAAATTATCAAGGAGAATTGTCCTGATATTCTGGAACAAGAGGGTAAAAGAAATATTGAAAGAATTCACTGATCACCTCCTGAAAGAGAGACGAAAAGAAAAACTCCTAGGAATATTGTAACCAAATATGTAACCAATATTGTAACATATATATATATATATATATATATGTATATATATATACACACATATATATGTATATATATATACACACATATATATGTATATATATATACATACATATACATATATAGTAACCAATATATATATAAATATACCAAATATATATATATATACATACACACATTTATGTATATGTATGTATGTATGTGTGTGTATATATATGTATATACACATACACACATATATATATTTATATATAGACAAAGGGCACAGGGTGAGTTGAATAGGAAGGGATAATATCTAATTAAATAAAATTAAGGAGTGAGAGAGGAATATATTGGGAAGAGAAAGGGAAAAATGGAATGGAGCAAATTATGTCTCATAAAGAAGGCAAGAAAAAACTTTTTCATGGAGGGGAAAAGGGAGAGGTGAGATGGAAAAAGTGAAGCTAACTCTCATCACAGTTGACTTAAAGAGGGAATGACATGCACACTCAATTTGACATGAAAATCTACCTTACACTACAGGAAAGTAGGGGAGAAGGGGAGAAGTGGGGTAGGGGGGGATTGATGGAAGAAAGTGTAAATGATAGGAGGGGAGTAATTAGAAGTAAACATTTTTGGGAAGGTATAAGTTCAAAAGAGAGAATAGAATAAATGGAGGGGCAGGGTAGGATGGAAGGAAATATAGTTAGTCTTATACAACATGACTATTACGGAAGTCTTTAGCAAAACTACACATATATAGCCTATATTGAATCATTTGCCTTCTCAGTGGGGATGGCTGGAGAGGGAGGAAGGGAGAAAAGTTGGAACTCAAAGTTTTAGGAACGAATGTTGAGAATTATTTTTGTATTTAACTGGGAAATAAGAAATATAGGTAATGGGGTAGAGAAATATATCTTTCCCCACAAGAAAAGAGAGAAGATAGGGATAAGGGAAGTGAGGGGTGTGATAGAAGGGAGGGTAGATTGGAGGAAGGGGTGTTTTGGAGTGGAGGGGAGAGATGGGGAGAAAATTTGAAACTCAAAATCTTGTCGAAATGAATATTGAAAACTAAAAATAAATAAATAAATTAGGGAAAAAATTTAATTTATTTCTTCAGTGAACTTTTGGACCTCTTTTTACATTTGGCTCATTTTGCTTTTTAAGGCATTCTTCTCATTTTTTTTTTGGACCTCTTTTGCCATTTGTGTTAGTCTATTTTTAAAGGTATTATTTTCTTCAGTAGTCTTTTTGGATTTCCTTCAGCAAGCTGTTGACTTGTTTTTCATGATTTTTCTTACATCACTCTCATTTCTCTTCCCAATTTTTCCTCTACTACTCTTACTTGATTTTCAAGTCTTTTTTGAACTCTTCCATGGCCTGAGACCAATTCATACTTTTCTTGGAGGCTTTGGATGCAGGAACTTTGGCTTTGTTGTCTTCTTGTTGTACGTTTTGATCTTCCTTATCACCAATGATATAAGAAAATACCTCTTCATCAGGAAACTAAGAATCTACAATCTGTTTCTTTTCCCCCATTTGCTAATTTCTAGTGTCAATTACTTGACTTTTGAGCTCTTTGTTAACTGAGGGGCTCCTGAAGAAGTCTCCCCTTCAGCAGTGGGCTGGAACTGGACTATACTCCCCTCTTATTCAGGTGAGAGACCCTTCCCACTGACTTTTGAAGCTGTCTTTGGTGTTTGTGGGTTGAGAAGTCTGAAAATTGCAACTACTGCCAGTGATGCAGTCGCTTAAAACCCGCTCCAGCTCTGTCCTCATGGAACTGTCCATGTGTGCTCTGGATCAACCTTTCCTGTCAATATCCCAGATTGTCTTGGGCTGGGCATTTGCTTCAGTCTGTCATTTTGTGACTTCTGCCACTCTAGAATTTGTTTAGATTCATTTTTACAGGTTTTTTGAGTCGGGGTTTGGGGGAAGAGCTCTAAGAGGTTCCTGCTTCTACTCTTCCATCTTGCCTCCACCACTCAGCTGGAATTTACTTTAGATGTCATTTTGTCCAGTCACTTTCTTATATGTGTGGAAATGAAGTCTCATAGAATTAAACTAATTATATTCTTTACCTATGGATTTATCTTAAAAGGCATATGAACTGCTGAGATGTTCGTAATATTAAAGACTTGACCATATTTAGATTACCAAATAGTACCAGCATAGTCAGTTGCAATTGACATGAAGGCATTTATCTGTCTATTGCTCTATCATTTGTCAATAGTTATCATCTATATATCATTCTGTCTATAAAAATTGTTCCATTTATTCATCTTTTTATCTCTCATCTGTTCATCCATTTACCTTCCTGTTTATCTATTTATTCTTACACTTCATTTCTTTATTTATATGTGGCTGCACATAGGAAAACATTGTCCAGAAAAATCAAGTCATGGGAAATCAATTAAAAACAACTCTGGAAAAATGGATGGAAAGAATAAAATGCAAGTGCATGATTATGAGAAACATTTTTAATATGGAATAGAGAGTAAATAAACCTTTCCTGAATAAAGAATATCAAACACTCCAGGAAATAAGCAGTTCCACCCTGGATGATCAACTAATGTGAAAGTGATAATGAAATATGTCTTTCTTGCATGCATACATAATGAAAAACTGAATCATAGTGCATTGTGACATGTGAGATTATCAGAAAACTGCAAATGTACTAAAGAAAACACCACTAGGAATCTCTGTATGTATGTATCTATCATCTGTTTATAATATATACTTATAAATGTGTATGATTATAATTAACTTTATATAGTTGTAGATATAACTACATCCGCATATCTAGATATGTTTTCTAGATGTGCATATCTGTTTATCTTCATTGTCATCATGGCCTTGAATGGATGCTCCTTGAAGAGATGTTGGCTCAAGTGTAGATATTCTTGAACTGCTTGTATAATTGTATCTGGTTGGCTGACTGCATGAAACTGGAAACTCTGTAATTGTCCATAGAAACTTGCAAAAAGGCACCAACAGATTAGTTTCAGTCATTGTCTTGAGGTGTTGTCTCAATGGATTCCCAGTTCCTGATTTGGCTCCTTTGATGACAGAATTATTTGAGAGAGACAAAGCTAGGAAAGAGACACATGGCCTCATGAATATGATCTCAGTTTTTTGCCTGCCTTAGCATTTGCTCTTTTGATTAAGCTGTCTTGTGAGTTTTGAAAGATCAAGTGAGACTCTAGGAAGCAAAGTATCCAGGAGTGTCAGAATTAGAATCCAACCTGTGAACTTGGTGAGACTAATGCTATGGAAGAGCTGAAGTCAATGCTGTGGTTTCTGTTCCCAGAGAGCAACATGGTAAAGGAGAGTGTGTGACCCTGAGGTGCAAGAGAGAGGGGTTTATACATTTATTCTTACTATATCTTTGAAGGAAATATACATTTGTTAAAGCTAATTAATATGAATCAATTAAATGAAACTAAGTTGTTAATTACATACTGATGACTAATAGTGATCAGTAAAGCTCAAGCTAATCTTGAAAACATTCCAGAATCGATTGTATCAAATTAAAAGGAAATTCAGGAATATTTAACAAAATAAATAATAGGTACTATTACATTTTAAAATAAAGTCCACATTTACCCACAGGATCCTTATGCATGGGTTTATGTCCCTAGTTTTTACTGGAATTTGAAAATATTGTTGGAAATTATAAAATCCTATAATAGATGTCACTAATAAATACTAATGTAGGACTGATACGCAAGACCAGTTGTTTTTGTCCTGCTTTGTTTACAGTAAAATATCTCAATTTGATTAAAATCTCAAATAACTATGAATGAATTAAAATGTTTTTAGATTTCTACAAATCTATTTAGAATTTTTTTTTGTCTTCCTTCTTATTCCCAGAGCTGAGCACAGTACCTGGCACATAGTAACCTTAATAAATGCTTATTCCTTGGTTGAATGACTGAGTAATTGATTTTAGTCTTTTTTCACTCACCAGAGAGACCCAATGACTGTATTTTAAGCTTACAAAGGATTACCATTCACAATGAAATTGCATTGTACTCTGTGCTTTACAAAGGGGCCATCAAATTCATATCTGAGCAAGAATCCTCTTTACCGTATTTTATGTAAATGATTAACAAACTTGGTAGTATCAAACTCAAATAACAAGGAGGACCATTAAATTGCACAAAAAAAAGAATCTTGAGCACTGCCTGCTGACTTAAAATGTAATTATAACCATGTAGTTTATAAACATTATAATGCATTATAACCATGTAGTTTTAAAATGTAATATTATCTTTGTGTTACTGGATTCTTATTTATTTTGTGAAATATTTCCTAATTACTTTTTAGTATGAATCCAGCTACACTTGGTAGTCTTGTGGGACGTATGTGCCAGGCAGGCCAGGTGAGTGTTTGACACCTTTAACTACAATAGTCTTTACTTGAGGATTTCTAATAATGATGGACCCTCTGTCCCAAGCAGACAATTTATAGTATAGATTCTATATTATACTTTATATTAGCTAGTAAAAACTGTTAATATGTATATAGCACGTTAAGGTTTGCAAAGTACTTTATTAATATTACCTCATTTTATCCTCAAAACATGGGCAATAAGTGGTATTATAAGCCCCATTTTCTATATGAGAAAAATGAGGCAAGCAGAGGTTTATTGACTTCCCTTGACTTAAAATAGATAGTGTCTAATATCAAATTTGAACTCAGATCTTCCTGACTGTAGGTCTAGCACTAATTCTTAGGAAATTTTTTGCCCTATCTCTGGTGGAAATCTACCTTTCTTTTATGTTATTTATTGGGTTTTGCCTTCTAGGATCAAAGAGAAAACATCTAAACCTTCTCCCACATGTCAGCTTTTCAAATATTTGAAGATAGCTATATCCTCTCTTTAAGTTTTCTCTTCTCCAGACTAAACACTCCCAAGCACTTTACCTGATCCTCATAAGGTGTAATTTCAAAGCCATTCATCCTCCTTATTACCTTCCTCTAGACATTTTCTAGCTTCTCAATGTCCTTAAAATGTAGTGTCCTAAAATGAATACAATTCTTTGGTGCTCTCTTACAAGGAAAGAGTTCAGTGAATCTATAAAGTTTGTGGACTTCAGTGCTCTTTTAATGCAGCCTGAGACTGAATGTGAGTAGTTTCATACTATTGATTATATTAGTCTTATAGACGCCACCAAAGTGCGCGCGCGTGCGCGCGCACACACACACTGGCATCTAATTTTTTTTTTCCCATAGGATCTGAAGTCTTGGCACATCTGCTCTTACTCTGGTGAATTTTTTTTGGTAAGAATTTATATTTATCCTTATGAAATTTTGTCCTGTTTGATGAAACATCCTATCCTGTCAAGATGTATTTGGTACGGATTCAGTCATCTGATAGCTATCTCTCCCTCCTTTGTGTCTTCATTTTTGAAAATCTTACCACATATGTCTTCATTCACATCATTAAAAGGAATGTTAAATCGCCCAGAATGAGCCTAGAATGTATTATGTGATGTAAACATTGCCCTTTTGTCTTTTCTTTGACTTTCTTTGAATATGTGTCCATCTCTTCTTGTAGAGACTTCAGCCTTCTGAGTTATTGCTTTGGGAAATTTGTTTCAGCTCTCTGGTTCTCAGTTTCCTCATCTGTAAAATTAGGAGGCAGGAAAAGATGACCTCTAAATCTTTAGTCTATGTCACAAAGATGCATTTAGCCTTTGTTGTTTTCTAAGCTAACAATATTCAAATGAAATAATGAGAGCATATGAAAAGATATCACTTCTGCTTACTAACGTAATGCATTTCTGCACACTTTAGGAATTCATATTGGTGAAACTATCTCATAAATAGAAATAACTGTTGCAAAAGTGAAGGGGAGCATACTTAATGGACTATATTTTTGATGTTTACATACTATAACACATTTGGCTTGAATATTTATGGCCAATTTCCAGGTAACTGGAGTGAAAGCAGGTTCTTAGAGGCATCTCCATGGATGCAATGCAAATTATATATGCAACTTTTTTATTATATAACAGAATACTAAGAGCTATACAGATCTCTTACCATTATGCATTCATACAGTCCTGAACTCTTTTTTTTAACCCTTCTCGTTTCATTTCTGCTTTTTAAATATAGTATGACAGAAGGTGAGAGTTTAGGACTCTAGGCTGAGAAATGGATTGCATCCCCTACACTACTTGTATTTCTCACAAAATCCATTTTGCTTATCTATCATCATCACTCCATGTTCAAATACCCCCTACCTTCTTGATCACTCCGTCTATCACCCTTGCTCTTAGCTAAAGTTAGACAGCCTATATTCCCAAACCTAAGTTATCTGCTGGTGGAATACCCATATTGATACATAAGACAGTGAGTTCCCCACCATTGGAGGACATCAAATAGAGACTGGATAGCCACTTATTTGAAATTCAATAGATATATGATGCATGTATTGAATAAAAAATTTTTTAGGCTCATTCCTACCATAAGATTCCATGGTTATATGAGTCAAAGATTTTGTCTTTTCATAGCAACTCATGTTTTAAAGACCTACTCTGATTGCATTACCTATTAGCCTCTTCCACTATGGCTGGTCATTTTTATTTTCATCTTGAAAGGAAAGACCTCTGAAAACGAAATATTTTTTTGATTGAAGACAATTTTAAATTTAAAGAGAGAAGAAATTGTTTTATATCTGTTGCTATTTGCACCTGGCAAAGAGTCATTTTCCTCTAAAGAGTGAGGTGCAAGTGGTCCCCATGGGAAGGTTTATAGTTTTCTAGCTGCTCCTGAAAAAGGGACTGATTTGATATGGAGAGGGCCCAGAATAGCAGAAATGCAGTCAAATATAATCAAAAGGAAAATGTCTGAAACCAAATAAAATTTATTTTAAAAATAATTTTCTGTTTTGGATTAAACTTACACACACACACACATGCACACACACATATATATTTTCCCATTAGAATGCAGATCACAAACTGGCAATGTTATGAATAAATGAACAGTATTTATTCAGTGTAAGCAGTGAATAAATACACATGTCAAGTGATGTGGTAAGTTCTGGAACTACACATAAAAAATACAAAAGTAAGACAGACCTGTCCTCAGTAGTATTACATTCTAATATTACATTCTGGGAGAAAGTCCTTGTCCTCAAAATGACTATATTCTAGCAGTATATTCTAATAGGAAAATTGATAATGAGTTCTCAGAGATCTATAATTTTATATAGGCAAAGGAAGCTGAATCTTTCTGGTTCAAAATTTAGATCCTTATTTAAACTTCCTCCTCACACCACTCTCCCCTTTTTGGGTCTATTTTTAAGAACAATCTTCCCTTTCCTGGCAGTCTTGATAATAAGAAAAGCACAGAAGCTAGAAATGCTGCATGTGTAGGTAGGTACATACATATGCAATGTACATACATTTTACACTCTCACCTATATAGGCTGATAGTGAAATCATAGTGAAAGTACCAGTCACTATACAAAGAAAGCCTCTCAGGAGAACATTCACATAAACTTTCCTTCAATCAGGCCCTCAGCTTTCAAGATTTCATTTATTCCTTTTGGTGGCACTTGATTTTTAAGAGCTTTCTGCTTGACATCACAACTCATTTCTAATCTTTAATTGATTCTTCCAGTTGTCTCACACTGCTGTGGGCATTCTAATCAATTACAGATCTTCATTGAACTGTGGTCTTCTGATTTTCCCTCCTCCATCTTCTCTGCACCATGTGGAAACCACATGATTGCCTGAAAGTCCAGGCTTGTATATGTATGTGCTTTCTTTGCCCTTTACACTTGAATTGAGTTCTTTCATTTTCTTTATCTAAAGCTTTGCTATCGCAGCTTGAATTTCTCCCACATTCTGTATTCAGGGGTATTTACTTTAATTCCAAGCAAGCCAGAAAGCAAGCAGCACAGCTTCCCCAATCATAAATAGCATTTCTGGAGTGTTTATCAGGCCATCTCCAGACATCATTTCATCAATATAGCCATAATGACTCTGTGTCATAACCAATGTTATCATGAAGCAGCAAACACCTAAATAATCCGGTAAGAACCATAAATAATTTCAGTGTATTTGCTCCGTTACCAAGTATCTGAAATTTAGCTGGATATCTAAACTTTACACTTTTCTTGCTCCCATACAGATCACCCTTCCTCTCTTTTATTTCATATATTCAAGAATGTATCTCTTAGTACAATCTCTGCATGCCAGCAGCTATAAAAATTCCACTTGTCAGTTCCTCTGCTGACTGATTATTTTTATTATTGGCAGTCAGGGGGTTTAAGTATCTTAAAACCCACAGCCAAGTATCTTGATCCACTTTCATAATAGCCTATATGTTTTGAAAAGGTACATTTTGATATTAGGAGAAAAAAATATATTGTCTCTATTAAACTGACCTTGTATGAGTTCTTTCAAAAACTCAGATCAGGGAGGAATGAAAAGGAGAGACAAGAAATTCAAGTAAAAAATTGTTCGTGGGTAATACAATGTATTTCAATATCTACTGGCAGAAACCATTCACAGCAGTGCTCTCAGTGTTCTTGGTAACCTATTGACTATGAGATTCATTTCAAGGTGGGGTGGGGGGATGTCCTATTTTTTGTTAATGTACTCAACTAATAAAAAGGGGGAAAAACAACACTCGAGGTGATGTATTGTATAACTGTCTGCCCAAACATAGAAAGCATTGTAGTTAGAGGTGACCCTGAATTGGTCGGAAACAGAATTCAGGCTTCCTTTTCACATCTCTTGTAATAAAATCCCCTGGATAGCCTTGCAGATGTGAATGAGATAACCATCCTTCCTTCCAAAGACATTCTGAACCACTAAAAACCTTACCATAGGGAATTTGGTAAGAAAAGGAGAAAAAAATCTTCCTTTTGTTTTCCTTTGATTTCTTTCCTTTTTATTTTTGAGGCTGGTTTGGTCCTGTTCTTTTGCTTTCTTTTTTATTTCCTGCCTCTGTTCTATCTTTTGATAAGGCCCTAGAGCCTCATGGGAGCCAAGAGAATGTACTAAGTAGCTTTAAAATGTCTGAGAGTAAAACTTGCCTTTTCATTATTTAAGCTGTCAAGAAAAAAAAAAGTATTTGCTTCACCTTAACAACAAATAAACCACAACATTGTTTCAGTATATTAACTTAGTGATGTCTGCCCACTAAAACTGAAGTCCAAAGACATCTGCATTTAATGTACTAAATAATAATCTTATTATCATTTATTGACTCTATAGAATCAGAGTTAAATATAGGGCCATTGGATTGAAAGCTAGCAGAAATTGAGGAGATTACTTTTAATCTGTTGGCAAAATACTTTTTAACTAGCTATGCCTTTTTAAAATAGTTGATGAATGAAGTTGGCACTATAGGTTTTGGGGATGTTTCAGAATTAGGACATTATCTTGGGGGAAAAAAATTGCATTGTACCTACATTGTATTGCTCAGAGTTGAAAACATCCAGATATTTACAAAGGAGGAGATGGACATAATAAATAATTTTCACTCTTTACTTACTGTTCATTTCTCTCAAACATCAACATACCCAGAATGGGAAATTTGAAGTGTCAGTTGATGGAGGCAATTGGGACTTTCCCAAATAAATCATCCTGTATTTATCTGGTACATATTTTACATTGTACTTCATTTCATAGGTTACCAAACCATAAGCATTTTGTAAGTGTTGCTGCATATCAATAGAACAAAACTAAACCAATCTCCAAAGAAATAAAAATGAACATCAGAGTGGGTAATAGAAAGGTCCATCGTGGGTGTGAACCAGCTGCAACACAGAGACAATGAGCAGATTTTGGGGGCAAATGAGCAGACAAGGTCATTTAGCAGTTTTGTGATAGTAGGAAAAGGTGGGCTGATCATATAGTGAGGATGAGAGATGAGAGGTAAATATTCAGAAGGTTCTTCCACCACCATTTCAATATTAAGAGAAAATGAAAAGGCCTCCATTCTTTATAGCATATTTATAGGAAGATGTCTTGAAAGAGAGACACAGGATGGAAAAACATGGAAGGTTAGCAATCTCCATCACTGGAGGAACTTCCAAATCAGGTCTTGGAGATCACAAGTCCATATGTGTACTTTTTATATATTCTTACATATATGCAAATTCCCTCTGTTAATATGAAGTAAGCCCCATTAGACTGAAGATTATCTCACTTTTGGTTATTTATCTCTAACACCTAGCACTGTTGTAGGAACTTAATAAATGTTTGTTGATTATGTCATTGGGGCCATCCAATAAGCCAGCTGGGCAAAAGAGAAGCTCCTGAGGGTCCAAAGATACTTAAAAATGTGCTAGACTTGGGGCTTTATTGTGTATATATGTGTGCATATATGTGTGTATGTATATAAATATATATACAAACACATAATGTACTGTTATATATGGTTGTTGTGTTTGTCCTTTGTTGCGGAAGAAGACCATGCCATCAGAGAAATGATGACATGACTTGCATCTTGTTTTGAGTGAAGGAGGGCTGTGTAGGTCACCAGTCTCACTTCTCCTCCAGAGTCATCTGAATCCAGTCACCTGGTATTCCTCAGGATAACTAGAAATGACCCAGGATGCACTGGGAGACCTTGGCCTCTTCAGGCCAAGGCCTATGCAGGTACACACTTAGGGAGAGGTAACGCCCATTCATTGAATAGGCCCATTTAAGCAGTAGCCAGGACAGGGCCCCTTTAATGAGGCAAGGAAAAGGAAGACCTCAGAATGGGAGGGAAACAGCAACAGTTACTGTTGATAATCACTCTGAAGCCAGGAGGGTCCAGAAGAGAGCCTTTAGGCAGGGGGCAGGGGCCCCATGGTGTCTGAGCTTCACAGTGCAGTAGGCTCAAGGGGATGGGAAGGGGAAGGGAAAGGACAGAAGGGGAGGGGAGAAGAAGGGAGGGGAGGGAAAGGAGACATATTTTGATCATCCAAATTTACCTTCCTTTGGAGAGGAGAAGGAAGGGGAGGGAGAGACAGACAGGAGACGAGGAGCTGAGTCATCTTACAGGGTTGTGCTCGTTCTTTGTTGCCAAAGAAGACCGTGCCATCAGAGAAATGATGACATGACTTGCTGAGTCATGTTGAGTGAGGGAGGGCTGTGCAGGTACCAACCTTACTTCTCCTCCAGAGCCATCTGAAACCAGTGACCTGATATTCCTCATATTTTATGCACTTATACATATGCAAAATGTATGTTATGTGTACATATGTATATAATATATGTATTATCTACAACTATTATATGTACACTTATTTATTGCTGACTCATTTCGTTCTTGGTATCCACAATGTTTAGCAATGTCCTTATACAATAGAAGGAGAAAGGGATAAACATTTATTAAGAGCTTACCGTGGTGTTAGGCACTGCACTAAGTACTTTAGGAACGTGTCATTTGATTTGATCCCAATTCTAGGATAGGTGCTATCATTATCATCATTTTACTGTTAAGGAAACTGAAACAGAAGTTAAGTGACTTACATATGTATCTACTAGGTCATGTATCTACTACATATCAGAGGCTGGATTTAAAGTTGGGTCTTCCTGGCTCCAGACTTCCAGGACTTTATCCACCATGCCACCTAACTGTTGTATCTTGTAAGTGCTTATATATACTATTTCAAAATACTCATGGCTCAACAAATTAGATACAAAATTCACACAATAGCCCACTATTAATTGATGCTGATCCATTAAGGAGAGTATGATTGAGGGAATATGACGTACAATGCAGGAAGGTTATTAGGGAAAATAACTTTGAAGAAACAGCCTTTGAGTTATGATGCTTAAAAGAAAGGTTGTTACCACATTTGAACTAATAGGGCAAAGGGAGAGAGAGGTGTAGAGTATGATTAAGTTGTACTTATCTAGGAAAAGAAGGTATGATCTAGGATCTGGCATTAGATAAGAGCAGATGAGGACTGAGTTAATTTATTACAATTTTTGGAAAGTAATAATAAAATATTTCCATTTGAACCCTTAGGCAATATGAAATCATTGCATGGGCATTAAGAATGAAATGAGATAATGTAGTGCTGTTTTGGAAAATCATTTAGGAGATAGGGTGAAAAACTGTTATTTTGGGGGGAGTGAATGCTGCAGCCTGGGAAAATGAGCAGGAGGAAATTATATTTATAAATGTGTGAGGGAACGATCTGAGCCATAATTCTGAGAAGGGTTCTAGATTCAGAGATGAAGGATATTGTTTGAAGATTACCTTGAGTTTTTGAGCAGGAAGGCAGATAGTATAATGCTGTGGCTCTCAGTGATATGAAATTTGGTCCACAGAAAAGACATAAGAAAGAAAGATAATTGAAAACATTAGTATGAAGAAGCATAGTCTTAAAAAAAATCTGCCTATTGTCTGCCTTCCTTTAGAGAGAGATTAGGGAGCTCTAATCCACAGTGAAACAAGATTTATGATACTGGTTTTAACTGTTAATGGAGGAGAAAGACATTCTTCTGTTGTTTAATTTGAGTATATTGGGTTTCTCTATTTCAACACTGCATGATCATGGCTAAGTGTAATCAGTGCAGATAAGACGTGTACCTAGGTTAGAGCGATAAAGATTTTGTCTCAGGTCAGGAAATAGTGTTCTGCTAACCTACTGGATGTGAATTTTGACACAATACTGAGGAGGATGAAGCGGATGAGGGGCACAGCCAAAATATCTCAGATTCTGAATATACTGGTTAAATCACTAAAACTTTCTATTCCTGGATTTGATGGTTTTGAAGGTCCTTCTGACACAAACTCTAAAATCCTATGACTGTTATTTTTGTGATTTTAGGGAGATAAATTAGATCCCCTCTAAGCTTCGGCTTTTCTAGAGTGAAGATGTTTACCAAATGAGTCTTTGCTCACATACAAGTTTCTCATTACTCTCAATTTAATTAAATTCAATAAACATTGATTGAATGCCCACTATATGCAGTGCACCAGGCTAGATGCTTTAGGGGGTGACTAAAAAGGATTCATGGAGATATGACATGACCAATGATAATTATAAAGTAGAATGTGAAAGTGTGTTAAATGGGGATGCAAAAAACCCCCATAATCTTATTGAATATTTTGATTGCCCATTCCTAGGCTTTTCAGAAAAATCTCTAGAATTTTATAGCTCAGTTTTTCCTTTCAATTGAGGCAGTGAGAAGAGACCACGCCACGCTTTGCGGATAGCTATATCATGATTTTGCACAAAGGCAATATCCTTTCTGTACAGTTATTCAGATTGCTTATTCTTCCTTTCTTGACTATAACAACACATTTTACTTTTTATCCGCAGGGAAAAAAAAAACTCCAGAGGTTCCAGTATCCCTTTTCCTCTATCATAATTGATAGTGCAAAGACAATTAGATTATACTTGGTTTTTATTATTTTTCCCTAAATGCACACATTAAACTTCATCTATCATTTTTCTGTCTCCTCATAAAACCTTGTGAGGTATCCTTAAGTTTATCCTCACAGACATGATATTTAACTAAAAGAACATATTGTCATCTCCAAATCTGCATGGTTCTCTCTATATTCCATCTTTAGCAATGACTTTGGAAGAGAGACTAAGGCCAGCAACTTTGCACAATTCTGCCTTTCGCAAATCCAATTCACTTGCAAGTCAAAACATTACCCTGTGATGTCATTAATACTCTGAAAAATGAAGGATTAACAGCATTCCATCTTTCAGATCATTTATAAAATATTATGTAAAATTGGTTTGGATACTGATCCATACTATTAATACTTTTCAGAGAAACTTCTCTCTCGTACCTTATCTTTAAATCAGTTTCCCCTTCAATTTTGTCCAGTTTCATATTTATTTTTAATTCAGCTTTTATTCTTAAATGCTGACAAAACTTTTTGAAAAGCTAATTCACATTTCCTTGTTTACCCTTATTCTCTAGTTATTTAACCCCTCAAAAAAAAGAGGACACAATAGAGTTTCTTGTCCCCAAATCTTTTTTTTATATTTCCGGTTGCATGGGAATTCATGTTATCTGTGCTTGCTTATGTAACCAGTGATTTTTATCACTGAATGTAGATTGCCCAGCTTTAGGCTCTGTGCTTCTCAGTATCTTATCTGAAACACTTTTTATGGATGAGAGACGTACTATCAATCACAGTTTTCTGGCACCATGCCTGTTTGTAATGGCAGATTATGGATTTTAACCAATGCTTGTACAACTTTACCCTTGAGTTTTTCAAAATTCTTGTATGAAAGTCACCTGCTCTAAATGATTATGCTAAAGAAAATCTCAAAATTTCCCAAATCAAGGAATTATTGATTTAATGAAGATTCAAAAGCCTCTGGTAACAAAGCAGTTCACTGCTTAGAACAAATAACTTGGATATGATGCTGACGTTTCTGTCTAAAATGTTATAATGTATATGGTGCTATTGCAAGGTTGGTACCTTCTCCAGCTACCTATAAGCCCAGAAAAGCAGGTGTGCTTAGCTAGATATATGAAGTCACTAGAGAACCAAGACTCATATATAAAAGAGAGCTTAGGATGTCTAGAAATAGCATTGCTGCAGTCTGCAAAAACCTACTGACATGAAATTCTCATTTAAGTATGTGAATATTGGGAATCTGGGGCATACATAAATAAAGAATTCACTTGATACATTTCACAAACTACCTTCTGAACTATTTAATTAACAACCTATGAAAAATATACTCTTGAGACCTAAGTGGATAATAGATGTCACCTTTGTTCCATAAAAATGCTTTGTTACTAGTAAAACTTAATTCTAAAAAGAGCAGTCAGCATTTGAAGCAAGCTGTCTTTCACAAAGTTCCTCCTTAACTGGTTGGATACAAATTGTGAAGAAGGGCAAAATTTACCCTCTATTTTCTTATAGTATTTTTTTATTTATCATTGATCTTTTAAGGTACAGCATTATCTCCAGAGTATAGAACTTGACAAGGCAGATGGTCTTTATTATTCCTAAAGGCCCCTTTATGAAATGACACTCGAATTCTTTAGCACCTTCATCTATCTGCACCTCCCTTGCAATTAAAAATTGGTGACACATTTTTATGGTCACTAAATGGGCATAAATTAGCATTAATTAGGGACACTGTACAGTGATTCTCTAATTGCAATTGCAATGATGAGAAGTCCCATGCAAGGAGGAAAGGGAGTACCAAAATTAGGGCACTTAGATCACCTGAAAGGTTTGGAAAATTGCCTTTGACACTGGTGTGTGTGTGTGTGTGTGTGTGTGTGTATGTGTATAACAAATTTTACATTACTAGTTTCTCTTGATAGTTTTTTTTTTCTTACAGAAAAATAAGATTGCAATTTGATAGCAATTTCACATTTTAAGGGCATTAATAATCTGTGTTTGCATTCCAGAATCCAAGACACATATATCTTTCCTAAGGAACACATACCCTTTAGATTAATTAATTCATTAGTTAATCAACTGGAGACATGCCTTCTGGACCTTCTGAATTCTGGGTGTCAATTTCTAAGGATTTGTATGCTTAGCATAATGGCCTCCATAAACCATTAGAATTAAAACCACACCAGACACTTAAGGAGGTTTTGCTGTCAGATTCAAGGTTCATGGCCATCATTAAACAATACCTATCCTGATATCGATGGTGTTCTTTTAAATTTGCAACTATCACATGGTCAAGGATATCTATCTTTTGGGATGTATGTGAACCTCTTAGAAGATAAAAGATAGGAATTCTAAATTCTCAGTGATTCTGACCTTCAAGTGCTAGATATATGTAAAAGAAAAGATGAGAAAGAAAACAGGAAGAAGAAGGCAGAAAAAGACTGAGTTCATTAGCGTGATGTTTTCTATAAATCTCCTAACCGCTGTGTGTCACAGCTGTGGTATCAAGTAAGGCAGACACTAGAATATGTCCCATAATGCAGGTATGAAAGTCTTCCATTAAGATGTATATAAAATATAAGATGAATCTTTGTTATTATTCTAAGAAAATATTCATTATTTTTCTTTCCTTTCTTCCCAAGGCTTGTCAGACTTCTGTACCATGGACCCTTATTAATAAAAATGGGAAAATCTTTCACCCAGAGACACCAGTACTGGGTGTATACTCCAAAGTGATCAAAGATAGAGAGAGAAAAATCATATTATGAAAATATTTATAGCAGTTCTTTTTGTAGTTGCAAAGAATTATAAACAAAAGGGACTAATCAGCATTTGGGGAATTGTCTGTAAACATAGTAAAAAAAATTATTATCACAACACCAGAAATGATGAAAGGGAAGGATTCAGACCTGAGAAGACTTGAGTGAACTGACACAGAGCGAAGCAAGTATGGGACCTGGAGAAAGGGAGTAAGGGGGAAATCATGACAGATTTCTGGAATAATTGAAGTAAGCATAAATGACAAATATATTATAAGGAAATATACATTTTGAATGCTTAAGAATTCTAATCCATTCAATGAACAACCCTGACTCCATAATGACAATGATAAATCATAATTCCCCCCTCTTTACAAAGAGGTAATGACTTTGGAGTATGTAATGAAATACAGATCTTCAGATATGGCAACATGTAGATCTGTTTGATTTGATTATACTTCATTTGGTGGGTGAGGTCAGATTTATATCAGGAAAGACAGAGGTAGTGATAGCTATACTAAAAAAATAGAAAAGAAAGAAGAACATCAATGAAACATTTACAAAATACAAAAAAGAGACCACAAGGAAATTTGGAAAGGGTCACGGACAATTAGTACTAAAATTCCATGTTAAATTAATTATTTTAAAAAATAGTAGCATGACTAGCTATTCTCAGTAACCCCTCCCTCCCTTTTTGTATGTATATAAAGGGGCAAATTTGTTCAGCAAATGGAAATACCAACTTTCATGGTTGAGGCTTCTTATGTTTCCCTCTTTTTTATGATGCACTCTCCCCCATTATTTATCTCTCAGAAATAGTTAGCTACATAAAGAGGGAGGAAATCAAGTATCTGTTTCATTTCTTTTATGTCTGAATTCTGATCCTTTCTGTTTTTAAGAGGAATTTTCAGCTCATTACTCAGGCACACCCAGGATTATCAAGAAAGAATGAAGGGTAGTGATTATCCAATAAGAATGCTGGATATGATGATACTATAATGTGTTCCTCTTAAGAAATGGGGAGGCCTGTAGTTACATTAATGTGGGAAATTCCTTGGATGGGTAAAATGCCTCTGTCCATTTCAGATCAACACTTTCTATACCTATGGTACTTAGATACTTATAGTCTTAGAGAACTGCCTCAAACATTGAAAGATTATGTAATTTGTCCATGGTCATTCCACAAGAATATGCCATTGAGTGTGTTAAACCTAGTTCTTGACTCCAAGACCCACTTTCTATTTACTATATAACACTCCCTCTTGTGTTCCTCTTAAAGAAATTTTAAATCTAAACAGATGTTATGCTTTTTAACTCACTGGTGACCAGAACTCCCTTCATCTAGTTTTATGTGTCTCTTGTACCTATTTGATATAGTCTTTGTCACTTGCAACCTTTATGTCTCTCACAATTTCTCACGTGATATGCAGTCCCCACCTTGTCAACAAGAAACAGCAGTGCCAGGTCTTTTGTGGCATATTTCATATTAAAATTCACTATATATAATGTTTTTAGGGACTAAATTGCCACAACATTTCCTTGGTACATCTGCTAGGTATGGCTGTCAGTTATTATAATAGGGTTTCTAACGAATGACATGTCAAAGATGTGACTTTCAAAGCCCTTATGCATAGTGTCAATCATGGACTCTCTGCCTGTTCAAATGAACATTCTTGCAGGCATACCTTTAAGGTGTGCCCCTGACTTTTCATCAAAAATTCTCTCTGTCCTTATTTTATCTGGTGGTGCCTCTCACTTATAATGGGACCTGGAGAAAGAAAATAAGGGGGAAATCATGACAGATTTTGGTAATAACTGAGCATTTTAGCAGCTATTTTAATATGCCACCTCCTAAATTCCTAGAATAGTTTCATGCCCTCTATCCCTCTCTTTCTCCATCCCCCACATAGTTATTCTGAAATATCATACAGTCTTTATCTGATTTTAGGTCTTCATCCTGTTATTTTTAGGGCTGTTGCTACTGTTTACATTAAAAAGCTGCATCGAAGTACTTTCACCTTTGAAGTTGAAAGTGAAAATACGTGTATGAAGAACCGAATGGGAATTTACAGCATAACTCTTGACTTCTTTGCTAAATGTTGCTTAGCAACTTAGAGAAAGCATGTAGTCCACCTGAATGCTGAAACCAACCAGATAGTTGATATTCACTCACAGTCATTGGCCAGCCAGTGTTTTGAGCAGTGATACTCCGTTATTAAGGAGTCTAAATCCTAATCTGGATTTAGGCCTAAAAATGAATATGGAAAACTACTTTCTGAGTTGAGGCAAAAGGTTATTTAAATAATGAAGAATCACATATAAAGCAAAATGGCTTTTCTTGTCTACAAATTCACATCTCGCTATTTACCAGTATTTATTGAACGTATCTTTTTTTTTTTTTTTTTGAAAAGGGTTGGTGCATGAAGGAAGGACTTGATGCACATGAATTTAAATACTGTTTTTAAAAAGTGAGTAAAAAACAAAGTACTAATATTGATAACTAAATCATTAATTTAGCTTATCTTTAAAAAAAGCAGCTTGAAATAATGGATAGAGTACCTTTGGAGTAAGAGCAAAATGGGATAAAAAATAAGGTGGTACAGTGGAAAGAGCATTGCCTCTGGAGTCAGACATCCTGGATTCAAACTCTGTCTCTGGCTCATGTGATCCTAGGAAAATCACTCATCCTTTCTGAACTTCAGTTTCCACATCTGTAAGAAAAGGAGGTTATATTTTATGAACTCTTAGGTCCCTTCTAGCTAGGTGATACAATGGACCGAGTTCTAGGCTTAGAGTCAGGAAGATCTGAGTTCTAATGTGACCACAGACACTTACTAGATGTGTAACCCTGGTCAAGTCATTTAATCTCTCTGTCTTTTTCAATTGCCTCAACTGTAAAATGGGGATTAGAATTAGCAACCCTCCTGGGGTTGTTGTGAGAATCATACAAGAAAATATTTGCCAGGTACTTAGCACCATGCCTGACATCTAGTAGACACTTAATAAATGCTCATTCCCTCCCCTTCTGCCAGCTCTAAGTCTCCGATCCTATGATTCTATAGTCTCTCACAACATATTAGCTGTATTATTACAGACAAGGAATTTAACCCCTGTACAGCATTCAGACAAGGCTCTGAGTTAAAGAAGCTAACAATTTGTGTCAATGAAAGAGTTTGCAAAATAGGACTTTCCCACACCTTGAAATCACAGCTCTAGATCATATACCTGATACAGTGTTTTCTGAAAGTCTTAGTGCAATTGGACCTGTTAAAGCTTAAAACTTCACTTTTGGGCCCAGTGGATAGAGTTCTGGGCCTGAAGTCAGGAAGACTCATCTTCATGAGTTCAAATCTGGCCCTAGACACTTACAAGCTGTGTGACCCTAAGCAAGTCACTGAACCCTATGTCACCTCAGGTTCCTCATCTGTCAAGTGAGTTGGAGAAGGAAATGGCAAACTACTCCAGTATCTTTGCCAAGCAAAACCCCTAATAGAGTCACCAAGAGTTGGACAGGACTGAAAAATGATTAAACTATAAGACTTTTAGGATACCCTACAGTAGTTGTGTAAAAAAGAGGTCAAAATTAAAGATTAGAAGTGTCCCATCCATTATGACAAGGAACCTTCCTTGAATCCTCTCTTTCCATGGTAGTGATGCAGAGGTGGTTTGGATATCACAACCATCAAAAATAAACACCATACATAGTACCACAGAAATAACAGTTGCTTCTTTGAGATGTACCCTTTCCTCTTATTGTCATAGATGAAGAGGCATCTATCTTCCCAGATATTCTGCCCTAAATGTAGCATCTGCCTTATTCTGGTAGATTTCTGGGCAGGCATTTTATCTGTCCATGTTTTGCATATAGTGTCACTTAATAAATAGTCAATACTAAACCACAGGAATAAATGGAAGCAAAATGTTTTGTAACCATTAACCATCACATTTAAAAAAAAATCATTTTTGTGCCTCTGCATTTTCTGAATTTGACTAAGAGCCAAATGAGAAGTGCCAAACTCCCAGGAGAAAAGATACTTCAGTTTCAAAAGTAATAAATATCCAAAGAAGAAGCCTTTAGCCAAACTTCTGGGACTCAAGAGATTTTGAGATTTGAATACAATCTAGAAAACTCTTCTTGCCTCCTTATCTAAACCAAACCTCTGAACCTCATGAGGTTTTTCTTCCACTAATGTTTATTTTTTTTCCCAGTTGACAGGCAGCAAGTAGCTTCTCAGCTAGCACTAAGTATGCTTTCAGTGTCTATTAAAGAGATCAGTATTTATTTACAGATATTTTTAAGCTAGCCACAGAGGGAATAAAAATGAATTGGGCATCTCCTGCCACAAGCTACCAACTTGAACTTCATGAAAGAATTCAAACAAAGGGAGGTGTATGGATCCAGACAGACTTCAGCTTGTATTGGGAGAAGGTTTACCTCTCTCCCACCCTCTCAGCTCTGCCCTAGAAATGATTACAGAAATACCCTTGATTTAACTGAGAGAAGGTAACTTAATTATGTAAATCAACAGGAGATTGACCTAGCCGTGAATTTTTAATAATATACTAATTGCCTGATAAGAAAATCAAATTAGACATTAGTGGTGAATTTTTTGTTTCAGTGTGCAGGGAGTTACAGACACAACTCTAGTTGAATATAACAATATTGGTGCAGGGATATCCATGTGCTGTGGTGGAAGAAAAACCGTGCCCTTTCTCTCTTTTTTAGCATTCACTTGATTAAGTATCCACTTTGAAATTTCACTAAGTCCATCTCAGCTCTTTTTCTAATGATCTTTCCAATGAATCCCAGTTGTCTTGTGTACTTGTTTACAAGATGGAAGAGCACTACCAATTGGTTAGTCATGAAACTAACAAAGATATCAATTTCTCGCTCATGCAGTCACAAGGGAGAGCTTTTGTTCCTTTTAATCAAATAGACTCCTAGAGCAAGAGGTCTTTTACCTGGTGGGTCTCCTTTATGGATGGATCTTTGTGAAGTCCAGAGGTCTTTTTGGTGGATACAAAGCTCTTTTCAGTCATATAGCTATTGAGATCTGATATTTCTCCTCACCCTATGCTTTTTACTTCTGGAATCTCAAAGAAGACAGATCAAAATCATGTCAGGCACAGGAATACCTTGACTTCTGTAATCATTCTGGAGACTTTGTAACTTCTGAGAGATCAGTAGGTACAGAGAAGAAGAATAAGGATAATTTCCAAATAAAGCAGCTAATTTATTGGAGCTGTATATTTTCAAGGATTCTTGAATTGTGAAAACATTTAAAAGTGATCAGAAAATCTTACTTCGGGAGATCTGCTAATTCCATGCAGTATTTTAAAAGCCTGCACATCTCTGGAAAATATGTGTGTGTGTGTGTGTGTGTGTGTGTGTGTGTGTGTGTGTGTGCTGTCAGGAATGAATTGTGTTTAGAGGCAACAAAACAATACATGACATGCTTTTGTACAGCTAAAATAACAGTGTTATTTTTCTTAGCACATGTCCTAAGGAAGATAGCAAAGTTTGGGGTTTCTATCAAAACAAAAGATTTAATAGTGATAGTTGAGGATATTTGTTTCCATCCTACTGAGCTAACATTATTTTTTCTTTTGTAGTGACTGTTTAAAATAGGAGGGCTGAACATTGATGGCCTTCAAGAGATTCTTATTTACCTTTTCCTTGGGCTGGGAAATCATAATATAGAACCCTTTTCTTGACCAAGATATCTTCTTTCAATAATTCAGTTGACAGGTGAAAATTCTAATGGCACTTTTATAGACTATGGATTTGAAGCTAACAGAATAGAGGGGCTAACTATAACTGATAAATTATAATATATGCATCTAAGAATACCATTGATGGGGAGATAGAGACAGAGAGACACAGACAGACAGGCGGGGAGACAGAGATAGAGATAGAAAGACAGAGACAGGAGACAAAGAGGGACAGAGACAGGTCCAGTTGCCCTAGTCATATTCAGTCAGTGAACTGATTTGGACACACCCAGGATGCAGGAATATTTATGAAAAGGAGCTACTGTTGAGTTTTATAAAACTTGACCATATCTTTGTAAATGTTTAAGGAACTGAGGAATGAGGGTGGGGGTAGGAGTTGAGGAGGGCAAGAGAAGAGATGATGGGTAAACACATGGTACACTAACAGAGAAGTCCCTGAATTAGATATTAAGATTGTGTTCTGACAACAGTGTTCCTGTGGAGTAGTGTATTTGCGTGTAGGGAGAAAGCGGGGGTCAAGGGCATTATAGGAGGCCTAGCTCTGATTGTTATCCTTTGTCTAATGAGAATAAAGACAGTTGAAGTGAAAGATGTGGGTAAAAAAGGTGGGCATGATAATAACAGAAGCCAGTTTGTAGAACAGTGAGGTCAGGGTTTGAGTTTAATCTGGGACACAGATTCACTTACTGTTATTTCCTGAAATATATACCTGCATTGAAGTTTTTATTAATCAGCACCTTTTGCCCCATAGGCAATGTGCTTATAGACACACAATGGATAAGTACCAGTAAAAGTCCTACATTTCCTGGTATATTTCATTGTAACAGCAAGCACCCAGAGAAACACTGCTGTCACAGGTTCTTAGTTCTGCATATATAAAAGGAAGGCAATTTTTGAGGAGTCACCAATCACTTTAATCAAGTATTTATTCATATGTGATATATATATATATAAATATATATACATATATGTGTGTACATATACACACATGTGTATATATACCCACATATATGCATATATGTGGGTATATATACATATATATATATACATATATGTGTATATCTACCTATCTCTCTCTCTCTATATATATATATGTATCCATCTATCTGTCTATATATAAAATTCACTTAGTTCAGGGGAAAAAGTCAGCACTCTGAACTTCAGAGAAAGATCAACAGACAGTGTTCCCAGATGTCTGACCATAAGCAATGCATACATCACAGATAGACAGATAACTGTCCATACATACGTAGTTATGAGAGACAGAAGCACTAACATCTGGGTTTTCAAAGCTACTGTCCAAAGTCTTATGTTCAAACACTTTTAATTAGTAAGCCCCAAAGCAAAACCTCACTTCAGAGTATTTATGTGCTTTTCAGAGCCAGAGAGAAACACAAACTTGAGAACCAGTGACATTAACAAAAGGTATGGGCCTTCCTACAAATCTCCCCTAGTCAAACTCCCCTTAATGAGCAGGCCCATTAATGGGTGGGGAAGATCTTCAATCTCTCGATTAGCATTACATTCATGCAATGCTAAGGAGTTTAAAATTAAGTGGAATGAAGAAATTGTCAAGTTCATATATATATATATATATATATATATATATATTCCACTATATATACATACACATACACACATACACATATATATATAACATATACATATATACATACATACATACATATATATATGTACGGTTGCTGTCCTTCATTTTCAAAGAGGACTAAAATGACATCACCATGATAAAGTGAAGTGTCAATGTGTCTGCCTGTGACTCATCAGATCAATAGGAGCTTGGAATGCTCTACCACAGGTTAGGCACAGATAGTGTGTGTGAATATTTGGGGAGGATACTCCAAATCTGTGCATCCTATGTTTACTTTGTGCTCTCTCAATTCTGCTTTTCTCATACAGCACAGTACCCTTTCTGATGTGGGCATGCCATGCTGAGCAATCCTGTGCCAGTGTGTTGCACAGTCAAATCCAAAGTTACTGAGTGATACCTTGACAGTCGTCTTACATCATTTCTTCTGTCCACCATGTGATTGCCTGCCCCATGTGAGTTCTCCATAAAATAGTCTTTTTGGCAAGCATACATTTTGCATTCAAACAACATGGCCAGCGCATCGCAGTTGCACTCTCTGAAGCATAGTTTGAATGCTTGGCAGTTCAGCTCAAGCAAGGACTTCAGTGTTTAGTACCTTATCCTGCCAGGTGATCCTCAGAACCTTCCTAATACAGTTCAAATGGAAGTGATTCAGTTTCCTGGCATGGTGCTGGTAGACTGTCCATGTTTCAAAGACATGTAACAGTGAGGGCAGCACAGTGGCTCTATAGACCTTCAGTTTCGTAGTCAGTCTAACACCTCTTCTCTCCCAAACTTTTCTTTGGAGCCTCCCAAACACTGAGCGAACTCTGTCAACGCGTGCCTCAACTTCATTGTCAGCGTGTATATATCACGCTAAAAGTATTGGTCTTCCCTGAACACGTTCTGCACCTTGATAGTGTACTTTCCAGGGATGTACACATTGACAGTGAGGTTGTTACAAAATATCTTTTCCACTTCACCACAACAATTTCCCCCCCCAAGTGGTGAATAGGTACAAAGAAGCTATCCCTTTGAATTCAATAATTTGATGCTAGGTTTTGGATTTCAATTAAGTTTCATGTTTGCTCAGTATTATTTAAATATAGTAAACCATGTCTTGGTGGAAATGGATAAATATTTATTACTAAATCAGCACATTGTTTTTTTTTTCTTCTTTTCATCTGTGATTATCTAGTGTCCAGTGCATCTTGTTAATGTGTTCATCGCTGGCATGTAGTCTCTCCCATTAGAGTGAACTCCTTGAAGGGAGGTGCTGTTTATGCCTGTCTTTACATTCTCAATGCTTAGCACAATTCCTGGCTCATAATAGGCAATTAAAATGAACATAAAATTCGCCTGTTGAATTCATCTTCCTTGACCCCTAAATGAATATGAGTTATTAAAATATGAAATGTGGATTATTTCAAACTTTTCAGAGCTTTCTGTTGACTTTTTTTACTTGAATTCCAATAAATATATTTTAAGAAAAGGCTGGTATACATATTACTGAGATCACTGGATTTAGATATAAAAAAGCTTGCTTCAAATTTACTTAGGTCATTTATTTTCTGTGGGCATTCTTTTATCCCTCTAGCCTTTGATTTCTCTATTTATACAATAAAGGAAACAGACAAGATGATCTTTAAGGCCCTACCAGGTCCAACATTCCCTAAATCTATAAATCTAATAAGACTAAAGTAGTGTAATAATGACACATGAGTAAGTTTACCTCAATTAGTTAACTTTGATAATCTGGTCAATGATTGCAGTTGCATCTCCAGTTTTTGTCCACTATCTCCCAAACATGTGTTATCTGTCATAGCAAATAGAACCTGTTAAGAGTAAGGAAGGATAAATGCAAACACATTTCTCGGTTGCATAGAGCACTCCCTCTTGACAGTGTGTTGACAATGAAAACAATCATTTTCATATAAGTATTATATTTTCTAGTATAGCAGAGCAATCATTACCTTCTAAATGGATTCTATCGATGTATTTCTTAACTGAATATATAAACAAGTGTCCTTTTTCTCACCGAATGGGAAAGTTAGCCCAAAAAATAAAAGATTAAAGAGACAAAGTAGTAATTTTCATACACACAGAGAGAAGTAATCAGATGTTATGTATATCTATGGATAAAAGAGAATTCATAGGTATTTGCTAAGGATCTATATATGTGCAAAACTTATAACATTATTTATGCCACATGTAATGGAAAGACTTTATAAAAACATATAGCACCAGAGCCATATCTCGAAATTCTTTTGATGTGGAGGCAGTTGAACACTGAGTAGACTAGGAGTGGGAAGTATCATGGAGGGATAGTGGTGATCTACCATGAGTCTTTTTTGCTTCTTTGTAGCTATTAGAGGACAGATGAGACAAGCATGGGAATATTGACCTGAGTCTATATGAAGGGACATTATAATAGTGAATAGAATAGGCTGGGGGAGTTCTGAGATGTGCAGACTCACCCCTAACTGGAGGAATGGCTCCCTGCCCTAGGAGTCAGCACCCTAAGTCAAAGTCTAGTCTCCCCACTTTAGCTATGGTTTTCTGTAGAATGGGAAAAAGAAGATGATTGAACTGATTGATGTAGGCCGAGCAAATGAAGAGCTTTCAATCCAAATAAGTTATAGATAGTGATTTTTAAAAATAGTTTCTGGAAAGCTAATTTTTTGGTTGTTTTTTGACTAGGAGTATAATTTTATTATGGAATATCTAGCAAAGAATTTCTGACTGTAGATCACCAGTTTCTCTGTAACATAGTGTTAGGTGGATTTGCAATTTCTCAACTTTTAGGACATTTAATTAGTTTACTTGTAAAAGGGTGCTGCTAGGTATTTTCATGTTTTTCAATTCTGAGGTCTAATGATACACAATAGGATTATATGTTTAACTTGTTAAGGAAATGCAAATTCCAGAACTGAAAGGATACGACCTTTAATCAGACTTTATCTCATTCTAACTGGCTGTTTTCTCTTGAAAAGCTAATAATCAGTGACAAGCATGATTCCTTGTACTGGCTTTCATGGATCAAATATCTTCCTGGTACATTTGGGGAACACTATTAGAAAAGAAGGGATGTTTAGAAAGTATTTATGGTTACTCTACACATTTAAAGAGTTTGTGAAAACCAGTATTTTCTATTCCTGGAAGTAAAGATCAATATATCTAATTTTGGATATATCCTTGGAGAGATAGCTGTGAGGTGAATTTAGGTGATTTTTCTCTCCAGTTCTCTTAGCTGCTCTGTCAGGTTCCTGATACTTTGACAGAAAATGAAGAAATTTGGAAGTTCCATAGCTTATGAGCTCAACATATACTAGCTTACAATTATTATGGAAGCTGGAGTTATGATCAAATCTCAAGGCAAAGAAAAGCAACATTTGTGGATATCCACCTGAATGTTCTTGACATTGCGTGTAGAGGAAGTCCCAGTCTTAAATATTGAGGAAGAGTGTTAAATGTTCTGTGGGAAATAGTCTCAAAACATTTCCTGAAATGCCTAGTATCTTATCATACATCTTCCCAAGACTTACTGTCATATCATTATAGCTGGAACATGGTTATTTTTCTATATTTGAAGGCAGGTTATTAGTGACATGCAGCTATGTGGCACTGTGGATAGAGCATGGAGCTCGGAGACAGGAAGACCTGAGTTCAAATCCAGCATCAGACACTTAATGGCTGTGTGACCTTGAACACGTTACTTAACCTGTTTGCCTCAGTTCCTCATCTGTAAAATGAGCTGGAGAAGGAAATGGAAAGCCACCCCATTATCTTTGCCAATTGTTTGAAACAATTAGAAGACAAACTACAAAATCATGATCTGATTTTTTATGACAGAATATTTTTAGCAGGTGAACATAGCAGCATCTGAATAGAGAGCATTTCGTTCTTTGGATGACATATTTAGAAATGTATGTAGATAGTGATATGTAAGTCCAATTCTAGTCCATAGTCATAGATAAAGAAACTGAAGCCTATAGAAGTGACTTAGGAATGGTAGTCATGATGTGAACCCATGTTTTATGACTGCACATCTCACCCTCTTCCCACTGAACTATCATGTCTCCTTTGAATAAATAACTTTTCTTATTAAAATTCAAGTGACATATTTTGAGTTATTGTTAGTAAGCAAAAACCAGTTGGAACAGTAGTACAGTCTCAGCCCCCAAGATGCATATATTTTAAGGCTCAACTTACCCAGAGACCATCATTGCCCCTCTCCCCAGAAGGTTGTTTTCTGTGGCTCAATTCAAGTTCTCTGTCCCAGGTCCCTGTCCCTAATTCTTTATCAGGAAAATCAGAAAACACTGATTTCAGTCATTTAGACTAGTCTACTGCCATGCCCATGGATGATGGGGCAGTATCCTATTAGTGCTACATCAGGTTTTAGTCTAAAACACTTAAGAAGTTTGAACCCTACATGACTTGGGACTTTGGATTGGAGGTAATAACTTGTTGCTTATCTAAGCTACTTATATACTTACCTGGGGATACTGGGTGGAGCAGGCATCCACCATCCTGTTTCCTGATGGTTTTTGCTCCATAACCATGGCTGCTATCTTTGTATGTTAGTGTCTCATTATTTGGGAACTCCTCTTTCGCTCTGTAGTTATCAATGAAATATGGTCTTCATCTCCTTGATCATGTGTTCCCCCCAAAATGAATCTGGGGCATGATGCCAAAGAAAAGTGGATAGAGCATTTCAAAGCTGACTATAACAAAAGGTTTAAAAAAGGAAAGAAAAATTTGGACTACAATTTGTTCAGTATCTATCACACTGTTAGTGCTAAATATGTGTTAAATAATAACATATACTAAAATAATAATTTAATGTACAGACATATTTTTTACATAATGAAACAGGAATAAGATAAGGCTTGCCTCTAGCTATCTGCAGCAATTTGCAATCTTAACTGAAATGCACAGGACCATTAACAGGAAAAAAAAGTATATGAGTCTCAAAGAAAATTAAGGCAAGGGAGATCAATTGATTTTTCTCCTCTAAATGTTAAAAAAAAAGTAATAGAAATTGATCTTAAATTAGACTTTATATTCATCAAGAGAAATATAGTGCTTTTGAAAAAAAATCATCCCTTTATTTAATAGTTATTTATTAAATAGCTACTATGTTCAGTGTGTTGCACTGGCAAAGACAGAAAGTTAAGTAGTGCAATTCTTAATTTCCTGTGATGAGAGAGGTAGGGTGCATAGATTGCTATGAAGTAACATACATAAATACAGGGCAAAATAGAATATAATAATATACTAAAGAAATACAAATTATTTTCAAATGGGAAAGGGATGCTACCTGGAAGAGGTAAATTTTAAACTGTGTCTTGTAGGGGTTCAAACATCAGAAGGCAGGGATGCAACGGAAAGAATGCTGAGAAATGAATCCACTTTACCATGACCCTCTTCTCCTGTCCCTTAGAGAATAAAATGTAAACTCCTTTATCTGGAATCTTTTATTGCCACCCTTCCTCTTTATGCTTCCTTCCTTCCTTCCAGGAATTTGATATATCAGTCAAAATGAAGCACACCAGTTTATAAATAATCGCTCTCTATGTTCCCCACTTTGATTGCTCAGTCATCCTGTTCTCTATCCCTGGAATCCCTTCTGCTGCCTCTTTTTTTTAATTCCTAACCATTCCTTACATCCCAAATAATATTACAATCCCTTGTCAAGGCTTTCCCAATTCCCAAATATGTAGTAACCTTTCCCTATTCAGACTGCGTTTACATTTTGCTTCCTCTTCTCAAATGTGTTTATTATGTATAATAATACTTACACATGTGTATTATGTTTCTCTTACTTGGCAGTAAGATCTCTGAGGGGAGGAACCAAGTCTTTTCTAAACTTTGTATCTCCTCCAGTACTTAGAAAATTATCCTGCACAGAATAATTTTAATAACTACTTAAATGAATTGAACATCATGCATAGGAAACAATTCTGAACAAAAGTGTGGATACAGGGAAACATGTACAAAAGAAATGTGTGTGAGATACATCACATGGGCACATGCCAGGAAAGATGGGCATGTTCCATGTTATAGAGAGACTTAAATGTCAAGTTAACAATTTGGACTCCATGGGGTAGGTAATGACACAGAGTGCACAGAGGGATAGATTCTGATTAGCTCTGAACATAAAACTGATTCATCTGTTGTGAAGGAAAGGTGGGCACTGTAGGCAGATTGAAAATAACAATATTTTATTGATAATTTCAAGTGAATGGTAATATCAGTGGTGGGGATGGGGTGAGTGAGAATAGAAATAATGAGTGGGGTTTGAGAGTTATTTTAAAAGCAAAATTAGTGAAATAAGATTAATCAAAATAGAGCAACCCTAATTTACTCCTGACATATGCAGACTAGTTCTTTCTCTAAAAGACAAGGAAGCTACCCGCCAGTGCTTGACTGGGCCATAGGGATAATGGTCAGGACACATCCAACTGATGCAGCTTCCTGTTGGTCTCAGAACATGTTGACATGGTTCCTTGATCGGATCACCTAAAAGATTTATCTGTGTGAAATTTGGGCACTTTAGAGTTGAGGGTCAGCCTGAGGGATGGTCATGCTGACCAGAACTATTTCAGTCTGGACTAGGGGTAGGTCCTTGGGTGCAACCTTTTGACTAAGTCTAAGTTTCACAGAACAAATCCTTTAATAAAAGGATTTGTTTTGCGAAGTTTGGATACAGTCAGATTGAGTTTGCTGTTCCCTACCCCTTGTCTATAGGAAAGGATGTCAAATATTACCAACTGTACCTTATCTTTGGTGAGTATCTATTTAATTTTTAATTTTTTAGTACTAGGACCAAGTAAATTTCTTGCTATTGAAAGATCTGTGACTATCTCATTTCTTTTCAATGCCATTCAATTCATCAACCAATTAATAAGCATTTATTAAATACCTACTATGTGCCTAGCATTGTGCTATTGCATACAGATTTTTACTACAAAATTCTGTACTCCGTTACATTTGATATTGTTTTCCTGCAATTTCTTTATACCTTTTATGTGTATTGAAAGGTCTTTTATACCAATGAGTGTGCCGCATAATTCTTTCATGAGGATCTCAGTTGATCCTTCATACATATTAGCTGAATTAAGTATGACTTTCTTTTGAAAATAATATAATTCCATAGACATTTCTAATTCGAAACTTGGTTTTATATTTGTTCATATTGTCTAAAAACAGGGTAAATAGAATTGCATAATCTCTTAACATATTTTAAATAAAATATTTTATTTTAAAAATGCCATGTAGAATTATACAATAACAAGATACTATAACAGAAGTCTGGGTAGTTATTTTCTATGAATTACATAAATGCTGACTTCCTTCTGGGTTAACCGCATTAGAATATAAGCTCTCATTCTCTCATAAAATTGTATTTCTTATTTACATATATTTGGCATTCCTTATGAAATATATTTGAACATATACATCTAATTCCCAAGTAAATAAGCAAAACTTTTAACAAAATTGTTCTCAGTTTTTCTATTCTATGTGTGACTGATTATGACTACATAGTTATCCACAAGGAACGTTTTCACTCTGAAGAAAATTTTTAATTTTCACAAAAAATAGAACATTGGTAATCTTCAAAATGCAATTCCATATATATATATATACATATATATGTATATATAATTTAGCTATTTCCTATTTTTTTGTATTTTCCATATTCTTTCTTGTCATGTATTTTTAAGGAATGTCTCATAATTTGGCTACCCTTTGCTAATTGTCTTTTTCATTGAAAGAGATCTTAACTGCTATTGATGAAATAACTTTTCCTTTTTTAGCCTGTGCTGATGTACTTCCCTAATTCCCTAACTAATAAAATAGAGTCTTAGAACATTTCCCAGAACACTGAGAGGCTGAGTAATCATCCTTGGTCACACAGAAATTATTTTTTCAATGGCATAACATAGGTTTTATCACTTCTCAGTTACTTGGGGTTATAAATTGTAGGAATATCCTATACAAATACAACCTTAAGACAATACCCAATCTTTATTTTAGCCAATCCTGCTCTCAAGGATTTCACATTCTAAAGGAAGATACAATATGTGAATGACTACGCATATATAAACTACATCCTGAGGAGATGGGATAATCACAAAGAGGAAGGTATTGGTAGATGGGGAGGGGTGTGTGTGGGGGGGTGGGGAGCAAGGCTTGGTAAAGATCTCTTGAAGAATATGCAGGTATATGAGGTAAGTTTTAAAGAAAACTAGAGAGGTTGGAGGTGGAGGTAAAGAAGAAAACATTTGGGGCATGGAGGTGTTGGGGGCCGGGAGTGCCATGTGTAAAGAGCAGTTAAGGATAGTGCAACCTGTACTCCAGATCTTAGAGGTTGCAGAGAAAAGTGTATGAAGACTAGAATACCCCACCCCTTTCTTTTCTGTAAAAGACATTTTAATTGTAAATTGCCCTTTTAGGGGTTCCTAGGAAGTAGAAGAAAGGCCTGGACTTTCATAGACTGTGGAATTTAGAGTTTTCCCACATCTTCCAATGCAAGGACATATTGCATGGTTTGAAATTTGCCTTGCACAAATCAGAAATAAGAGAGGACACACACTCCAAAAGGAGAAAGGGCTAGTTGCTTCTTCTAGCACCTCAGAAAAGATAGGGAGTGGAGATGAAGACCGTCTGGAATCTGGGCTGGTGTGGCAGATTGAGAGAAGCCAAAGCTGCAATTTTTCTCTTTCCAAGCCTTAAGGAAAGGAAGGTAACTTGAGAGGAATACCCTGCTCCTATGGTTGGTGGCCAGTTGCAAGCTGCACTCTCCCCATTTCCCACTTTTTTGCCAGGTACAAGCAGTCCTGGTTTAAAAAGTGGGTTCTGTTACTCTTTTGTGAATTGTGTTTCACACAAATAGTTTCACTTCTCGTAAAGTTCTGTAGTTGACTGAGGCATATGTATTTCCTTGAGTCCACTGCATCATAGACTAGGGTTTGGGATGGGAGAAGGTGGGGCAGCTCTGAGACCCAGACAGAAGATTTTTTTTCCTAGCATAGTTCTTAGATTGAAAACTCAACTCACTGTTATAATCCCTCCTTCTAACTAAGGGTATAAACTTAAGAGAGTCATATGACCACTTCCATGATAATTATGCTTCCCGAGGCAGAATTAGTAACACCTTACCCTTTCACGGTGCCTTTTCAGGTTATGATCCTAACCTGTTGCTTTTCTCTTGCCCCTCATACCTCAGATTCACTAAGAGCAGAGAGATCCTGAGACTCCTCCTCCATATACAGTTTTACGTAGGCAGGGAGGATGCAGCTATTTAGTAAATAGTAGGAAAAAAGTGCTAGATTTAACAGTGAGGTGGAACTGAGTTAAAATCTTGCCCCATAGACTTATTTTTTGTGTGACCCTGGGCAAGTCACTTAACCTCTCTTACCTTCAGTGTCCTTATCTATAAAATGGGGATAATAACAAGTACTTACCTCCCAGGGTTGTTTTGTAGACAAAATGAGGTAATAAAGTATGTTGGAAACCTCAAAGCACTATATAAGTATTAATCATAATTGTCAATATCATAATTATCCCACAGATTCTATATCCATCCATTGGATGAATATCAATTACATGAGATAGTCACATCTTTTTAAGAAGAACAAACATGAGGGAGAACACTAATTGAAAATTATGGTAAAAAGTTGGAACAATATGAATCTGAATTTTTAACATTCATTTTAAAAAAATTTTGTGTTCCAAATTCTTTCCTTCTGGCCCTCCACTCCCCATTGAGAAAAGTAATGTGACATTAATTGTCTATGTGAAATCATGTGAAACGTTTCCACATTAGAAATGTTGTAAGAAAAATACAGTAAATGAAAAGGTATTTTTCAATCTACACTAAGATTTCATCCATTCTCTTTCTGGAGATGGATGTTTTGTTTTTTGTTTTTTGTTTTTGTTTTTTTTAATCACAGTTCCTTTGCAATTGTCTTGGACCATAGAATTGATTAGAGTATCTAATTCTTTCACAGCTGATCATCTTTACAACACTGTTAATATGTACAGTGTTCTGGTTCTGCTCATTTCACTTTGCAACAGCTCATATAAGCCTTCCCAGAAAACAATTTAAAAAAAGCAAAACAAACCTTTCCTGCTCTTCTATCAATAGCATGATGTTTACAATGGGTGAAATCAGTCAAACTTATTAAATAAACATATCCCTTAGAACCTTTCTGTTTCCAGAAACCATGTGTCTGTAATTGGACTTTTACAACACTATCCAGTGAAGTCGGTTTGTAGAGTAAAGTGAATCTTCATAATTCAGGCTCCTGACTTCTTTTAAAACTTAAAACAAAACTTTCATTAGCAGATATAATCGTGCGACAATAAGCTCATTTCTAGAGTAGAATATTTGAACTTGACATAAAGAACAAGGACTGAACAATGTTAATTTGTTTTCTTCCTCCAAATACTGCCTATTCTGGTATTCACTCTTGACCAAAGAAATTATTTTTTCCCTGACCCTTATATTTGGTTCTGTATTTCCAGGAAATATTTATGATCTGCTTCTCTGATACACCTGTGTCTCTAGCATAGCTTTAGGCTACCTACTTGAATGCCTCAAACTTGTTTTTAAAAGTTATACTTTAACCTACCATTTATACTACACTTAAATGATTTCTCTATGAGGTTAACATAACACCTTTACCCTCTATGTTCACTCAGTCCCAGATACTTTTTGAAATGAAAACTGATGTCTGCCACAAAGACATCAGGGCATTCTAAACTAGTGTGGTCCTGATTCTTTCTTACTTTGTTTAGTAGGATAAAATGAAGATCCCTGGCTTTTACCCGTGTCGATCCTAGCTCCACGTGTGTTGAATTCCCTCTCCAAGCTACAGAGATCCCGATATCATAGGCTAGGGCAACTGTCAGCTCTCAGCAGCTAAGTTTTGTTGGTTATCTGTTTTGTTAGGAAAATTTCTATGGAGTTACCTTCTTTTTGAGACCAAAATATACTTCAAACTAAGAACAACATAAGGAAAAGTATTTTTATATAAACCTTAGTTCCTCCATGTTAAAATCCACATAAAGGGGTTGCAATTTAGTGTTTGGCAAATTGTCAGAATTCTGCATTTGCTATCAGTTTAAAAAAGAGAGAGAGTATTTATGTTACCAATAGATATATGCCTACTTATAATTCTATACTATACTATGATATCAATAACTATTAACTGTTTATTCCTCTCTCAATCTGGTCCTGATTCTCAGGACTTTCTTCCCTCTTCCCAACAACTTTCTTCACTGGGATTTTCCCTCCATCCCTGAGGTAGCCTTCTCACAATGGAAGAAAACTTCCTTATGTGGTCTCCTTCCCCTGAATGATATTTTGTCCCAGAACTTCCAATTCATAGAAGGGCTCTCAGGCCCATGATGTACATTCCCTCATGTGTCTTTTGGCCCTCTTCTAGACTCTTTAAACTTTTTTCTTCATTGTGCCTCCAAGTCTATATTTTCTCTGCCACCTTCCACTTTCACTTCTGCTTTCTGGCTTCTACTATTAGAAGGTAAGCTCCTAGTGGATAGGGATTTTTTTTGGCTTTTATTTGTATCACAACATTTAGCCCAGTGCCTGACCTGTAGTAAATGCTTTAATAATAAGTTTATTGACTTAGCATGTGAAAAATGAAAGAGGGAAAAGGGAAAAAGTAAAACATTGGTTTACTAAAATAAGACATTTTGTGTTTCTATTGCAATTTTTGTTTTGAGTTAGTATTTATCCTAAAACTATTTGAGAGTAGAGGGGAATCTAGTCCTCATTAAGTTGAGTGAATGTTGTTTAGTTAGGATATTTTTGCTATGTAACTACAGTACCTCAAATGCTTCCTTCGGTTAAACCTTCCCCTTAGCCTGATTTACTTTAACTGCTTCAGAATTAATAATTTCATAAATCAAGTTTTTTATTATCCTTTGTAAATTCTGCAGCTAATCCCCCATTGTATTAATTTCAATTCTTTCTCTTTTTAACCTTTCAGACTGAAATTAATAAATCTTCATTAAGTAGTTATTATTGAAATAAGGAAAAAAGTCTTGAGAGAACCAGTCATGATTATGTTTGGAATGTAGATAATTTCTCTTATTTATTTGCTTCCTTTCTAGTGGTCACTGTCAGTATAGCAGGATGCTTCTTTTGCTTTTGATGGCAATTACAATACAGACAAAGGATGGAGATGTAGAAATTTCCAATATTATGTACCAGTGTTAATTTTGTGTGTCATAATGGATGCTTACATGCACTTCGGTTTGTTTATTTCCATATTAAACATATTGGCTGAGATCATAACTTACCAGCCTCTAGGTACAAGATAATTTCTGTCACTATGACTTATAAACAACATCAAATTGTTTCCCTCTCTGTTATTTAGTCTTGTTTTCGTTATGTTTTTCATCTATTGGTCTTTCTCTAACAGTCTACATTATGTCAAACATATATTTTTCATATCTGCGTTAAAATCCAGGCTAATTCAAGGTATTTCAACATATGCTGTTTTGCATCTTGCAGGAAAAATGTATAGACTGATTTTTCTTCATTTTCACTGAATATTTTGGAATTTTGTAGACATTATTCCTTCACCTCTTTCCAGTGGTGGGGCAGGGGGAAGCATTTGGATTTGAAGCCAAAGGTCCTGGGCCCAATTCTGCCTCTATCACTTACCTTTCATGTGACATTGAGCAAGTAACCATCTGGGCTTTTGTAAAATGAACAGATAAGTTCCTTTGAATCTCTAGACCTATGTGTTTATGGTCTTTAAAAATGACTTTTGCGAAATAGATTTAATTTGACAAAGTTTTATCAAGTATTTCCTATGTTCAAATAGCTGCAGGGCATCAGGAGTATGAAGATGAAACAATTATATAGCCCTTCTCTTCACAGACCTTATAATTTAATAGGAGGGATGAGAACTAATCTGAAGAATTGTACTGTATGTTAGAATAGGAAAGAGCATAAATATATGAAGTATATTCAAGAGAGTGTTTCAAAATTTCCACATAGTTCCCATTTTCCTCCATGAATGTTGAAAAAATCATCATTTTCCAGACGAGTAGTGATCCTTATTTATAATCAGAATTGTTACCATTTCTTAAATGTTCTTTCTATCTCAATCTTTCCCCTCTCCAAATCATCCTTTCTACCACCGGCAAAGTAATCTTCCCAATAGACAGTTCTTATATGTTAATAGTTCATGCCATGGTAGCTGCTCATTGACTATCAAATAAAATACAAAAACCCTTATACTACCTTTCAAGACCTTCCTTGCTGACTTCAATCCATCTGCTGAGACTAGATTTCCACTTCTCCCTTTATATACACAATGATATAATGAGACATGGGGGTCAGATTTGAAATGGAAATGGAAACGAACCCTTCATTCCACATTGGTTGTCCTTCATCTTCAAAGAGGACAAAAGGACATCACCATTGTAAAGTGAAATTTCAGTGTGTCCAACTGTGGCTGATCAGACCAATATGAGTTTGGAGTGCTCTACCACAGGTTGGGCACAGATAGTCCGTATGAATATTTGGGGTGGATATCCCAAATTTGTGCATCCTGCGTTTATTTTGTGCTGTCTCAATTCTGCTTTGCTCAGAGTGCAGCACCTTTCCTTACGTGGGCATGCCATGCTGAGCGGTCCTGTGCCAGTGTCTCCCATGTTGCACCGTCAAATCCAAAGTTCTTTAGAGAGACCTTGAGAGTATCCTTGGAAACTGAATCGCTTCAATTTTAACTGTCTTAGGAAGATTCTGAGGATCACCTGGCATGATAAAATCTCCACATAGTCCCTGAAGTCCTTGCTCGAGCTGAACTGCCAAGTATTCAAAGCACGCTTCAGAGAGCGCAACTCCAATGGACTGGCCACATTGTTCGAATGTAAAATGTCCACTTGCCAAAAAGACTGTTTTATGGAGAACTTGCATGGGGCAGGCGATCACATGGTGGCCAGAAAAAATGATACAAGGACACTCTCAAGGTCTCTCATTCCACATATTAACATTGTTTATGTTGTATTGTAGTTTCATTTATTTTAACATTTCACAATTACATTTTAATTTTGTTCAAACAGCACCCCAAACTGTTGTCTATCTCTTGCAAGCCAGGGGCAACAAGTTCAACGTCTCTGTGAGTAGTCAGTTTGGAATAATCACTGCGCTTCCTTTTTCATTTGTATGTACTGCACGTTGTGCCTAGAGTGGTCTCGCTCTACATCTCTGACTGTTTTAAGTTCTTCTGTGCTATTTGGGGGCTACTTCCTTCATGTCACTTTTGCCAGGTCCAAACAACTACAAGCAAATCATCTCAACTAGGTGGCAAAATGGATAGAGGGATGGACTTGGAGTGAGGAAGACCTGAATTCAAATCTGACCTCACATACTTAATGTGACCAAGTCATTTAAACTCTTCATCTCAGTTGACTCAACTATAATGAGGACCTTCATAAAATTATATGTATTTTTATGTATGTATATATGCATGCATTATATAATATATGTATGTATGTATTTTACATGTTATATATAATATGATATAATATCTATTTTTGTGTACATATTATATTATACTATACATTATAATATAATATACATTATATTATACTATAGATATATGTGCGTATAAACAATTATATTTTAAAAGCTCTTACCCAGTACCTGGCACATACTAGATGTTTGATAAATACTTCTTCCTTTCCCCCCATCTTAAATTTCTCTTGTAATTCTTTTGGATCTTCCCTATCCAATTAGTAATATTCTAGTCTTTGTTTTAAGTATTTGTGGAAATTTCTTCCCCTAATAGAGTCTAAGTTCCTGGTAGTCAGCAACTTCATTGTTAGGTCGTCTTTGTCTCTCCTTTTTCTAACATAGTGCCAAAAGTTTGATAAATGCTTTTGGAATTGATGAGAATTAAAATGGGCAGGGCAATACCTTGGTTGTGAGGTTCAGATTTAATCATCTTACCAGTGAACAAAGCTGCATATACTTCAAGAATAAGATTTGGGTCTGATATTTAATTTTTTAGCCTACTCACCGTACTCACTACAGTGCCTACTTTCTCTGGGGTTTTCAATAGACAATCATTTGATGGTAATGCAAAAATGAGATCTGCCTACACTTCAGTACTCACGATGAAAACTATAATAGGAAACTAATTTCTTACTTTTCTTTTTCAGATTAAAGCCTGTAAAGTTACTGATTGCTTCAGAGTGATTATTGTATCATGTAAAGACTATAGGGAAATTGAAATAATACTTTTATTTTTTTAAAGCTGTGTTATGTGGCATAGCAGATAGAGTGTCAGACTTGGAGTCAGGAAGTCCTGAGTTCAAATTAGACATTTACTAGCTGTGTGACCCTGGACAAGTGACTTAATTTGTTTGCCTCAGTTTCCTCATTTGTAAAATGAATTGTAGAAGGAAATGACAAACCACTCTAGTAACTTTGCCATGAAAGCCTTAAATGGATTCATGAAGAATAACATACAACTGTAAACAATGAAAAAACAAAGAATAGTGGAAAGGCTTAAAAATTGGTTTCCCTTTCACAGGTAAAACCTTGATATTTATTTGCAAAATTGCATCCTAGCAAGTTAAAGATACCAAAAGTATAAGAACCACGAAAGGCACAGCAGATCATTTTTCCTAAGAAAATATCTGCTTGTTATTGAATATTTGCATTGTCCTTTAGAATGCTGAGTCCACAAAACTTATCTGCCATCATCCTCATTTGGCATTCTTTCCATTCCAATGCTGAGGAACTATTGAGCTATGCAGACATCAAAGGACAAATTATTGTACAACCTCTATCAATTTCACTGACATGTTCACAAGCTATTAGTGTTATTTAAATAAGAAAAGAGGAGTGGCTAGGCCTTAGTTAATTTTTGAAACTTTTTACTATAGAGGATAACTATGTGGAAATGTTATGAATATTTGAACATCAAGATATTCCTATTCACAAACATAATTTAATGGAGGTTTTCTACTTGAATAAATTATGAGTAAGGGCTTTGAGAGGCTTTTTTATATATATGATAGCAATGTTATGTATGCATTCCTCTGACTACCTGATGCCATAGAGCACAAGAACAACATATAGGTATGTATGTACAAATATACTGTGAATCAACACTATGTGTTTGTATATACTCTTTATGCATACCCACACATATATATGCCCAAACTATATGTATGTATATGTCCTGTATGCATATATGTAAATATATATATGTGTATGTGTGTGTGATTTGATCATAGATTTAGAGAGTGAAAAAATGGCAGAGATTATTGAAGCCAAGTCCTATATTTTACAGATGAGGAAACTGAGGCACAGAGAGGTTAAAATTACTTGCAGAATGTCAAATAGCTTATAAGTATCAGTGGTAGTATTTGAACTGTGGTCTTTCTGACTCTATGTCCAGTGCCCATACTATAGCACTCTAATGTAGGGATAACAGCTAGCATCTATATGGGATTTTAAGGTATGCAAAATGCTATACCTGTGTTATCTCATTTGACCCTCCTGATAGCCTTATGAGGATTTTTATTATCCCCATTATGCAGATGAGGAACTGAAGCCAGAAAAAGAATACAAATTAATGTAGACACGCAGATATGCACCTGGACAATATTTAAAATATAAGCTGAAATGTGCAAAAGGGCCAATTTGCAGTTAGCCATTTTTCTTTATAGTGGTTGTGGTTTCTAAAGGCAGCTAAGTGGTGCAGTGGATAGAACTCTGGGTCTAGTCTCAGGAAGATCTGAATTCATATCCAGCCTTAGACCCTAGCTGTATGACCCTGGGCAAGTCACTTAACCCTGTTTGCCTCAGTTCTCTACGTGTAAAATGAGTTGGAGAAGGAAATGGTAACCACTCCAATATCTCCCTGCCAAGAAAACTTCAAATGGTTTCACAAAGAGTAGATACAACTGAAACGACTGAACAACAAAAATGGCTTCTAGTGCCAGATAGCAGATCAGAGAACTTATCTGTGGTTTTTGACTTAGCAAATCATTTTCAATTGAGATACAAAATCTTTTAATATTGGCTTCTTCATGCCAAGTTTAGCCTTCCATCCTTCCTTCCTTCCTTCCTTCCTTCCTTCCTTCCTTCCTTCCTTCCTTCCTTCCTTCCTTCCTTCCTTCCTTCCTTCCTTCCTTCCTTCCTTCCTTCCTTCCTTCCTCTCTCCCTACATTCCGTAAATGTTTATTGTGCACCTACTATGTCTCCAACAATATGTCCAAGTCCTTAAAGACTTCACCATCTAGTGGGAACAAGACAGAAATGTGAAATGTTGAACAGCATTTAGAATTATTGGCAGTGTATGACCAAGACTGTTAGGTGCCAAGGACACAGAACTAGACTTCAGTCAGGGAGACTTGAGTTTGAATCTTGCCCTCTCCTCCTCAGTTTACTCATCTGCAAAACAGAGATAATGATATCACCTCTCTTACATGTTGTGAGGATCAAATGACCTAAAACTGTAAAACATTTTATATACCTGAAAGGATTATATAAATGAGGTTGGCATTGCTACTGTTATCGTCATCACCACCACCACCACCGACAATTATCATCATCATCCATTAATAAAGCCAATAATAGGAGCTCACCATGGGTTGGCACAGTTGAAGGAGTCTTCAGACAAAAAAAAATTAAATTGCATCAAAGAATCATCCGGTTCAAATAATTATGGGGGACAGGGAGGAACATTTCAAATTGGGGATGTTGGTTAAAAAAAAGCAAGCTCCATTTGGGGATCGTTTCTCATTCTAGGGTGCTATGATTTTAGGAGTACAGTTACTTGCATTAAATGGAGTTTTATTATTGTAGAGTAGTTGGAGAGTGTAGATTAGGGTTATATTTTAGCATGTCAGGGAATTAAAAAAATATCTTATTTCTACTAGCTTTTTAATACTATTTTTTCACAGACTATTTGCACGCCTTCTTATGGAAAGCCATAATATCTTTAATTTACATTCAGCTTTCACAAATACCTTGTTTCCTACATTTGACCTTGGTTGTAAAAATTTTACTCATTATTATTTTTTTAAGGTTTGGTGAAACCCTGTTCGGATGATTGTACAAGTATTTTTATTTCCTACGCTTAATTTCTCATTTTTAACTGTCCAGTGTGTCTTCACTGACCTGTTGTTTACTCTGTATATGTAGCTGAAAGGGAAAGCAAATAAGTGCTGTTCATCTTCAGGGCTTATATTATTTTTGTTAGCTTTCTGTTTTAGCAGTCCTCGTAATTTTCTTGTACTTGGAAATTTATTCTGGAAACTTTCTATTCTAGATATATGATCCTATTAATTCTCATGGGACTTTTAAAAAAATCTCTGATTGCCTTTCCATTTTCTGTTTTGTTTTGTTTTGTATTACCTCAGGCTAAGATCTTGTCAGATCTCATAAACTAAGCAGGATAGACTATGATCAATATTTGAATAAGAGACCTCAGAGGGAATCATATTCTATTGCAGAAAGAGATACTGAACGTTCAGAAAGTTTGTGCCTAATTTTGCTCCTTCAAGTACTGAACTAATTTACATAGGAATATATTTAATATTGATAAATATGCATATTTTACCCATTATATGTTATACTAACACATGGTGTTCAGTCATTTCGGTGTCATTGGATTCTTCATTATTCCATTTTGGACTTTCTTGGTTTGTCATTTCATTAAGTGACTTGCCCAGAATCACACAGTTAGTAAGTATCTGAGGTCATATTTGAAGTCAGGTCTTTCTGACTTCAGGCCTGGTGCTCTTTCCACTGTGTCACCTACCTGCCTCACACTAAACTATGGGTATATGTGTATACACATGTGTATACACACATATAAATACATGAATATATACAAACATACATACTAATATATTTATAGATGTAAATGAATAGACATAACATTGATCTCTCAATGGTTGTTGCCTCTAGCCACTGATGGATGATCGCCATATTGATTGCTTTTAGGGGCCATTTTAATTTGGTTGATTTTCTGTAAGTATGCTAACTAGTTTTTCAGGCATTTGTTATTAATACTTACGCTCATTTGACTTGCATAGTAGTCTCTGATTGTTTCCTATTATCTTATTAAAATGTGATTATTGCTGCTACTGTTGCAACACAACAAATAATGTGACCTTATTAATTCATTGCTGGTTTAACTATTATTTATCCAATCATTCATTTGTTCAACAAACATTTAAGAAGTGCCTACTATATGACAGACATTGTGCTAGATACTGGAGATACAAAGTTAATTGGGAAAGATTAATAGTCAGCTTAGAGTTAAAAAACTGCACAAATGCCCTCTTATCCATACAGCCTTACCTGAAGGCTCAAATCAGACATTATCTTTCCTTCCTTAGAACACATTTTACTTTTCACCGTTCTCATGTTCAATGAACTGTCATAAGGAGATTAGGATCATAAAGCCTCTGTCAAGAGTAGTTTTCATCTCTGATAATTTTTCTGTGTTTTTTTGGCTCTCTTCACCCCACCCATTGTCATACTGAGGCTCAGTTGAAAGAACTCAATACAGAGCTGGAGAAGAAAAGATGTAGGGCAGGGCAGCGTCACAGCTGTATTCAAATTTTTGAAGGCCTCTTATGTGGAAATGGAATTGGACATTCTCTTTGGCTCCATAAGACAGATCCAATGGCAATGGTTCCAGACTACAAAAAGGTAAGATGAAGCTCAGTGTCAAAGAAGATATCTTTACAGACATAGTTATAAAAAATGAAATCAGTAAAACGTGTGGGTCAAAATGAGAGGTTACATGACTACTCTCAGGCTTATTATAGAGATTCTTTTTGGACATTGGTTGGGTGAAATTTGTTCCTATTCTAAAACAATGTGATTCTGAGCATGTGCTAAGATTGTTTTACTAGAATGTAAGTTTCATAAGGACAGAGAACATGCCACATTTATCTTTGTAATCCACAACACTAGTACAGCATTCTGCTCACAGTATACACTTAAATATTTGTTGTTTTAAATTGTTGCATTCACTTGATAAATCACAAATAGATATTACCTGTAAGGGACACTTCCTATAAGAGGTCAAAATATACATCATAAATAGAGATGATAATTTTTGTTCTTTTTTTGTCATTGAATGAAATAATTTTTTTTTCCTTTCAAAGAAAGTAGTGGCATTGGAAACAAAGACAGGACTAGTCCCACTATTACACAATTACTTTCAGTAATACAATGTAATATTCTTTAAATAAACTTTCCACAGCTACCTTGTAAACCAATGGTGAACCATATTTTTAAAGTAAATTAGTGCTATTTTCATAATTTTCTTCCAGTTCTCACACAAATTTCTGATCTCATAGATGTAGAAATTCCTTTCGTTCATGCTTATCCAACTTATGTGCTTTTGTGGATGTTCTCCCATAATATGCCACAGGGTCTTAGCAGGATATTCCAAGGGCATTCATTGCTTTTTTTTGACATAATGAGGATAACAGTAGAGCACACAGTCTGACTACTGGTTACCTACTGGTGACATCTCTCCCATTGTCGTTTTTAATTGTTCATGTTTTTGATGACATTCTTTGCTCAAATTTTCTTTAGAGTCTCTTATTGTCTGCCGAAGCCTGCTTTTACCTCCCTATTGCTCTTTGTGTGAAACTCATTTAAAATTTTCAGTGACTATAATGTTCCATCACTCACAGCCATATAAGAACCCGAAGATAATGTTATATTAAAACAATGGGGTTTTGTTTCCAGAGGGAGCTATAGGTCATTAAAGGGAATTTTCAATCACTTAAGGATAATTTAGCCTTCTTTCCTCCTGTATATTATGGGCCCAATTCACTATCCATTTTCATTGTCAGACCCAGAGAATTTCATCAACTACCAACATATATACATACATTAACATTTGTTGAAAAAACTATGCATTAAAAGTATCAGTTAAGAGAAGAATATTAGTGAAGAGGAAATAATGTAATTGATTGAATGATATCCAGACTATAAGATGCCTCTGTACTCATTATTTGTTGAATATTTAAATATATTTAATATATGTCATAATAGTTTTAAAAATGATTTAGTACTACAAAAGTCCACCTTAAAAAGGTTTTCTTTTGGCAAGTTGGGTCCCGTGCAAAAATCAAAAATATTTAAAATTCCTTGAAAGACAAAATGTTGTTAAAATCCTACTTATCATTGATTTCAGATGAAATCTTAAGCAATAAAACATAATCTCAACAAATGTGTTTTCCACAGTTATTCAGGAGATCTAGCTCATATTCCACATTGAAAAGTGTGTTCTTATAAATGGTAAGATTCCCCCATATGTTTCTGCTTGTGAATAACATTATGATGGTTGCACCAAACCCCTGAACCCCAGTGTCCTAGTCATTTGCATGAGGGTAAACCTGTAATCTAATGTGGAATTTTATTTGCCAAAATATTCCTCTTTCTTTCTAGTACCCTCATCTTGGATAACCTCCATGCATTTGGAAATTATTTCCATAATTGGTAGTTAATGATGCTTAGTCTGTCATTTTTTATTCATTATTAACAATGTTCAATATTTTTTTCCCTAAGCCTTTGGCATTTTCCTCAATCTTTCAATGAGCTAATAATTATGTCAAAACCAGCATGAATATTATCTATGTATAATCAACTTTATGAAGCTTCTTCTGCTATATGTGTACCACCATTATAACCTCCTCAACATGCACAAAGGGAACTGTGATATTTTAGACAAATTGGGTGTGCTTCACTGTCCTTGATCATGAAAATTTCATTATAAAACCAAAGAAAAATTTTATTATTTTACTCAATTTATTTCTTTCAATACTTTTCAATTAAAAATATTTTGCTTCATTGTAGCTCTCACTAAATTTATTTAGATTAGTTTTATTTTCGTTTTCCCTTTTAGGAGGTCATTCTAATCCCAGTCCTGTTCCTAGCTGTCAAAATTGTTAGTAATTGCAATTGTTAAATTTGACTACTGTGTCTTGGAGGCTGAAATACATTTTTTTCTTTGTTTTGCTCTATTTTGTGGATTCTTGGGATTGCCAACTTTCCTCTATTTAGAAGTTTTGAACACTTTTCTTTCTTTATTTCTTGAATTAGGGCATTCATTTTTTTTTTTACTTGTCTCATTCTTCTCAGATCTTTGATCCTTAAGTTGTTTCTATGCAATGGCTTTAAGATCAGTATGATATACTTGTATAGAGATCAAGTGTTATTTTTAATATTGCTGCTTTTTTGTTCTCTTCTTTTAGATTATCTTTAAATTTTATAAATTCTTTCCCTAAGACATTTGTTTCTCATTTTTCCTTCTGAAGAGAGACTTACCACTGTGAATGCTAGGCTTTCTATTTTGCTAATCATTTCTATTTTACAAGCCATGAATTCTGCTTTAATGATTCTTATTTCTCTCTTTAATCCTTCAAGAACATCCTGCTGTGGTTCCATGTTCTCTGGGCAATCTAAGGAATCCTCTGCCTCATGAGATATTAGTTCAATTTCCTTTGTCTTGCAATAATTATTCAGAGATGTTTCCATTCATTTAGATGTTCTGGTGAATATGTCCTTTTCAATTTTAATATATTCCCAGTTGATTTATATATGCTTGTACTAAAAAATTTTTACAAAGTATTTTTCCTCTTGAAATATTTGATAATTTAAATCTTAACTTATACTCATATAATGCACATTTTTTGAAACTCCTTCCATTTTTAATGACAAATTTCAAATCTTTCTCAGCCTTCCCCCCATTGGAAAATCCATTTTTACTGGTCTATGTCTTTCCATAATGACTTCTGGGGTAATAAAGTGGACTCCATCTACATGTTAGCCACCATTTTCAGGAGGGATTCAGGCCAGCCAACCTTATTTCCTTTCTGAGTTTTCTTCTAATATTCTAGACTTTGATACCCTACCATATCATCTTGGACTTTCATCAGTGCCAGAGGCCTCCTCATCCTGAAACCTCTATCTATGATGCTGGCTCCCTTCTCCCACTGGTAAGCTCTTCTGAAGGCTTCTATTTTGGGGAAAAACACAGACCAAATTCCCTTTTCCTCCCCAATTCCACTTCTGACTTTCTGGACATTAAAACTACATCTCAATTATAGCCTCACTCTGGAAACTCCTTTCATCATGGGGGCTCTTCATCAAATACTTATCCATACCTATGGTCCTCTTACCTGGAGATATCCCTCCACCTTGCTTGCCCCCTTCCTCCATTGCTGAGTTCCTTCCAGGGCCCTTTATTTAGAGGGTGGTCAAGACACCCTTCAAAACTCTGCTTATTCTTTCTGGACTTAGACACAATGACCCCATATGCATATCTTCTACCACAAATGTAATTTGTTTAATTTTGTGTTTTATTTCCCCCTTTCATTTTCTTTCTTTTAGTTTTATACTAATTTTGATCTTTGCTCTAACAAGTTGGTTGTGTGTACATATACAGCTAATTTAGGAATGGTTTCCACATTCATAGCATTCTGTTTATTATATTATCTGCTTATATTTATTTAATTTTGGGTGAAATACAAATTCTAGTGAAATAAACTAATTAAATTTATTTCATATGGGTGCTTACTATGTCAAAACATTTTTAATTATTTAATCAAGAAAGTATCATTTATAATTATAAAATTCTGTTCAGTCTAAAAGACTTTGATGACTTTCATTTCTTATTCCTGATCCATAAATTTCAACATATTTATTGTCACAATCACATGCTTACCTTTGAATTGAAATTTTAAAATATCAAATTACTGTGTATTCTTTTTTTGAATAAATAATTTGAATAAATAATAAATTTAAATAAATAAGAATAATTTGTGTACTCTTATTTAGTTCATAGAATTTTTCTAATTTCTCATTCTCTTCAACAAATATCAATTACAACTTAATTTTTTCTGGCAAGTACTTTTCATGAACAATTAAATATAAGATAACCATATTTCCAATGAAGTGATAGTTCATATTGTCATTGGGCTACTGATAAAAGTAGCTCTACAGTTTCTTTACTTACCTCTCTAAAAGAGATCCTTCCACCCATTTTGGTGACCAGAGATGAAGAAAATTCTACAGATGTAATTTTACCATGACAGAGAACATTAATATTATCATTCTCCTAGTCTTAGGCACAAAACTATATTTAAAGCAACCTAACATGGTCTTAGCTTTTTAGAGTTGTCATTTCACTAAATATCCACATTTTTTTAAAATCACTGATAAGAATGTTAAGTCTCTGAGGGATATCACACATCTCAAAGACCCTTTGCTGGGGATTTCTTTTTGCATTTTGCATTTGCATCTAAATTTTATGTTTAGACATTTAAGGTGTCTAAATCTGAATTCTCTTGTACCAAATAAAATAGAATCTAGATCTTGAATTTTTTTTGGAGGAGGTGAGAATTGACTTAAACTCATTATTTACTATACACTGGTGTAATCAACTGATATGTTAACTTCCATTTGTCTTTTAGGCTTTCAGCTTAATTGTGACTTTAAAGGCCATCACTATAGAGGAAGTTCTGACGTCAGTCAGAAAGATGAAGTGATTTTGTGTTGCCAAGGATTCCTTCCCTGCTGCACCACAGATGAAGGCTTGTACCATAAAGGAATCCTAATTTTCACCATGATTCATAGTTCTAAAACACATATTGTCCTTCTGTTACTGAAATGAAACATTACAGTATTTGAACAGAATTTAGGAAGGATTACTAAAATTTGAGGTTTCATATATTCCAAATTCATAAGATTTTTCCTCATTGCATGAAAATCTTTCTAAAACTTTTAACCTGCAGAGCAGTTGAGAACCTTGTCCCCACTTTGCAACAACAGCAACAAAACTAAAACTAGATGAGAAAATTGATAATAAATGAATTTTTAAAAATTAGGTGAAAATGTCTTGGTCACTTTTTTTGGAACAAAGAGAATTTTCAAGCAGAGATACATCAGCTATTTGCATAAATAGGCATCGCTTTGGGCAGGTTCAGCTGAGTGTGTCTACAGGCATGAGTCTAAAACATGAGTCTAGTTTCATAATTAGCTGTACAACTGAGTCAAAAACAAAGAAAGGCCATTAAGCTTTCTCTCATGCATTGCCTGAGTGCTGAGACACTCTTTTACTCACTCCTTCATCACCTCTTGAAAGTTTGACATAACACAGAGATTTCCAGTGGGCTTGCTATGATATAATATTTAAATATATGTTTGATATTTGAAAGGTTAATACTAGATCTGCTGAATCTAAAACTGGTGTTGAGTGAAAGACATTTCTAAAGAAAAGTAAATATTACAAAAGTCCCTTGGCATAAAAATAAATTTCTTGATGCCATTTTTGAAACACAAACCTTTCCTAGTTTTTAACTTGAATTCATATAATTATTTGAGACTGTTTCTAAGATTCTTTGTTACTTGAAATTCTTAAAAATAATTTCTAACTAGCTGATTTTGGTTGAACTTTTAAAATATATATTTTTACCAGGTATTTACATACATATATAAACACATATAGATATGCATGTATACATGTGTAGAATTTATAATCAATATTTTAGTAATTTATTTTCTAGACATTTGAAAAATTCTTATTAATTTGAAAATTTGTATTTGGCATATATTTATAAATATAACTCTGGTAGACCATACTAAGACTTAAAGTAATGATATATTCCCATTAAAAAAAGTGGGACTTTATGGAGAAGTTTTACATATTTTATTATTTGTGATGCAACAGAATCTAAATCTGTTTCCTTTTTGTAGTTTTTGAATGAGAATTGGTCCCATTGTCAGCACATCAAGTTACATAGATGTATATCAGCCTGGCTTTGTGTCACCTTAATTTTGAAGAGAATATTCAGGATGATCATTGAGTGAATTGTAGATTGAGCCAATGCAGAAACATCCTTTTTCAATGAAAAGGTCAGCTGATCTAGAAGTAATGGATTATTAAAAAGGGGTCTCTAAAGCTATACTAAGCAATGAGAATATTTCTTAGAAAAACAGAAACAAAACCTCTTGGAATGTTAAGCTTGCCATATGTAGCCCAGGGCTACCAAGTTCAGCTTAGCGTTAGCTCTATGGTGAACCCATGCAACCATAATGCCCTCCTGGGGGACATAGCTTTGGAGTGTTCTGCTTTATCTTTATCTTACATTACTGACTCATAACCCTTTATTATTGAATATGCTATTGAACCCCTGAAGAACAACGACTTTTTCACAATACTTCACTATTTTTGTATAACTTGGTTCATAAAAGTATTGGGCCAATACCAAAAAGTCTATTTCTCATCTTCAAGAACTGAGAGCCAAATGTGTCTGTGCAGAATTCCCTTCCTTTGATGACAGGGAGATATGATGCTAACTGCACGTTTCAAAACTTTAAGAACATGTCAGTACATGATAAGATTTGTTTTTAAAGTCATTTTGAGTAAATTGCAGTGACGTGTCTGTGCTTATGTATTTCCTTACAAGTCTGATGCAGCCTACCTTTTCAAAATTCACCTTTAGAGTAATTTGGAGTGATTCAGCAGTCAGGCATCTTTTTGATCAACTGACAATCAACACACCTTCTGAAAATTTTGCTGAAGCCAGTTTTAATGTCAAAGTCAATAGGCAAGCTGAGCTTTGTGCCCCATATATAACAGAATCAGTTTTGATGACTGATGAGATAGTTCTCTGCATTTTGTATCTGTTCTCTCAGAATAGAATTTGAAAGCTTCTTTGTAAAATGTTTCTTCTGCCTCTTAAATAAAATTGCCTATATTCATTCATTCAATAACCACTTATCAAATGCATACAGCCTACAAGACACTGCTAAGTTCCAAGGATGCAGAAAAAATATAAGAACAATTCCTATCCTCAAGAAGCTTTGATTCTACTTGAAATCTATTCACCTGTTCAAAAATAAGTGAATTCAAGAAAAAGTTGTGAAGGGAGAAAGCACTCTCAAATAGGGAATCAGGAAATGCCCCCCATAGAAAGTGACCGCTTATCTGGGCTTTGAAAGAAGCTAAGTATTGTAAGAGGTAGAAGTGATGAGAGAGTACATTCCAGTCAAGTGTCATAGACTCTACAAAATCAGAGGGGAAAAAGAAGGGATACTATGCTCACAGAAGAGCAAATGGAGCAATTTAAATAGAAAATATAGTGGATAAAGAGAAAAATGTGAAACAAATCTAGCAAGCATAGACTGGATCCAGATTTGTGAGGGAATTTGTCTATCGGAAGGAATCATGTTTTATCTTACAGGCAATAGAAATCACAGGAAGGCAACAGAAAGGGGGTTGAGAGGATAATATGGACAAATCTGTGCATTAGGGAGATAATTTTTACAATTTTGTAGAAAATAGATTAGAGAGAGGAGAGACTGTGAACAAAGTCTCCCAATTAAGAGTCTATTATGACAGTTCAGGATTAAGTGTAGGCTCTCAAATCAATCAATCTAGATTTAAAAAAAAAATACAGAACATAAAAAGCCTTCACAATTTCATGAGCATTGCCTACACCTGACAATGCTGAATTCAAAGCAATCAAAGGTCACTGCTGAGATTGCATTTCTGTTTGGAGTTTTGACTTGTTCACAAATGGATCCTATATACAGATAGTTTTCTTTGTTTTGCCACATAATCATTTTCATGACTGCTTTTCAACTGCAGTTGAATCCCTCCAAACATTCTGCAACTTTTCTGCTTTTGGATAGTATCACCAGGTTTTGGAGATATTTTAATTATCCTATTAAGCTTCATTAGTCAGTGACTAGATAAATCAGTCATTTCATATTTCTGGCCCTCACTTTCCCCACATATAATTTGACAGAACTGTCCTCCATTATCCCCTTTTCCCCCCTTGAAACAAATTCCTTCATTGGCTCTTTACAAAAATACCTGTGTCTCATTCTGTATCATAAATCCTATGCCTCTTGTAAAGAAGTGTCATGTTTCATCAGTCACTGCTCAGGAATCATGGACGGTCACTGTGTTGACAATAGTTCTTATAGTTTCAAAGTCGTTTGTTTTCAGTGTTGTTATCATTCTGAGCAGAAGCTCATTTCATTGACCAAAGTCCCACTTGGAGCAACTTTGTCTTTGGAGAAATGAAAGAAAGTATATGCAGTTGCAACACACACATGCACACATAACAAATCCATGCAGGCCTTAAATGATAGTACAAATACTGACATAAAAATTATATATTCCTATTCCTAAAGACAGCTTCAACAATTATTAGCTAAGAGCAAGTATTAGCTGGCTGGGTAGTACTTCTCTTTGGTGTTTTGATGAAGGTTGACATTTTTGACATTAAGGGTTAATGAGTTGCCACTCAGAATGAGGTCACAAATGGCTAATTGCACCTTCAGCTGAGTAATTACTGTCATGTATCAAATTCTCATTCCATGTAATTATATGGGAAATGGGTGCCCTGACTTCCTTATCCAGGAATAGGTTTACTGTCTATAACCCTCTTTGTGGGAATTTCTGGGTATTACCTAGGAGCCAAATCCCGTTGCAATTTGACCTGGTATATATGATATAGATACAGAAATTTCCATGCCCCTACAAAAACCTGCTCCAGAAGATGTCAGCCACGGTCACTTTAAAGTTCCAGGCTCCTCTGATTCTGTAATTTGCCTGCTGTCAGCTTCTATATTCCTCCTCTCAGGTTAGATATTCATTAAATTCATCAGGGCTGTTCCAGGCTTTCCTCTTCCCTCCCTAAAATAACTACCAAAGCTGAGCTTATCATCAACATTTACACAAAATGGCTGGATGCTTCTTAAATGAAGAATGGGGGCAGGAGGCAGGTATCTGAAATAGAGATTTCTCCTGAAGCGGTTCTCTTTGCCATATAACTGGCCAGCTCTCTGTCTTGCATCATTGCTCAGATAAAAATGAAGTAGCTCAGGCATTTTATTAGGAGGAGGACATAATGCTTTGAAAATTTATGCCTCTCCTTGCACCAGTGGAATACACTCCTGGGGTAAACTGAAGAACAAATTTTCTTAGTTCTCTGGGGATCCTGGGACAGGTGATTAATTTAGCCCATTCGCTACTCTCTAATCTGATGCAGCAGTCGATATTAATAGTTAGCGGCATTAGGTTCTGAGCTAATAGGCATTGCTCCCTCATTAACCAGGAAGTTTAAATATTCCACAGGGCAATGGGAACTTGATGTATATAAGTAAGCAGGCACCTCGCTTCAACTTAGAAGAAAATATATTGATTTAGGCTTAGCTTCAAAGGTTTAATGGAAATTTTAATTTTAATGGAAATTTTAATTTTAATGGAAAGACTATGTACATGAAATTCTAAAATTTTGGAGAAAGTGTTTAATGTAGATTCTAGTATAGAAATCTGGGGAGCCATGACACTGTAGGTTAGCCCCTTTGAATCTTATTTGTAGAAGAAGTCATCTGCACTTGTAGTTACCAAAAGAACATGAAGTGTAAAGACAAAATATTTCCTCTGGGTCCAATAATGCATTTCTAATGCATACCTTCTGCTAACAGAACTCCCATGAAAGTCATTGACAGTTTCACAAATGTAAGTGTTTTTTAGGATTGCATCCTCTGGGAATGGGAAATACAATGATTCTACTTCTCACTGTATTCTATGCACAGACACACACAATACACATGTTCCGTCACCCAGAATTCACCAAGTTAATTGTCACTTTATTTTTTCTCCATCCCCAAGGTATTGGGCTGATCAGAGGCCCTGACTTCTGGGAGCCAGAGGAAGCTGAAACTCCACACATCTGATTCAGATCTCAATCTCTTAGTGCTTAGGAAAACTAATGGCCTATTCCAAAAGGGAAACTAAATCACCAGATTCTAAGTCTTAGTATATTGAAGGTTCATAGTGCCATAAGGTCATATATTTAGAGTCTTGAGGAGACCTCAGAGGCAATTGACTCCAACTATTTTTTTATTTTATATATGAAGAAATTGAAGTCAAGAGGTTGGCTAAAGTCACAAGTGTCTGAGGCCATATTTGAGCTCAAAACTTTGTGATTCCAAGTCCAGACCTGTATTCATTGTTTCGTTTGCCAGGGGGTACTTCTGGGATCCCAGAAACTGGGAGTTAATGGCCTATTATACATGTAGGACATATGTTGAGTGTGTACACCCATTCCTCAGTGTTAAATTTAGAGAAATCTCTACTCCAAATGATCAGGTGGGCTATTTGTGACTGATCTGTGGAAGAGCCCTTCTAGCTCCTATTGTTCTGATCAGCCACAGTGGAACACACCATATCTTAGTGATGAAATTTTGATCCTTTTAAAGAAGGAAGAGTGACCACTAACCATGATGTGTATCGTCTCGAGATGATGAGCTTAGAGTATGATTTTTGTCTAGCCAACAGGGAACTTACCAGCTCCATTTTATGTTTTTTTTTTCTGCCATTGATGTCTGAGAAATATGAATCATGGACAGAGAAGGCCCATTTTGACTTCATGTTTAGTCATATGAAAAGATCCTATAGGGTCATTGGGGTCTATTAAAGACCCTAGAATGTCTATTAAATGGTCATTCCTAGTTTTAAGATGGGAAAATTTCTCTTTCCAGCTCCACTCAACCCCTTAATTCAAAGATTTTGGAGAGGAGAAAATGTTCTGCCTGTATGATCAACCCAATGAACTTCAGCCCTAACCTTAGAGTCCATCTGTTTTCTTACCCTCCCATTCTAATTTGTCTTTTGTAACCTTTGTTCAATGGTTTAATACGTTTGTTTGTTTCCTTTTTAATCATCTACTCTGTCAGTTCCTTTTACATTCTTGTGTTTTTGGAGACCAAGAGACACTGCATCCTTGACCACTTTGGATGTGTCCTCTCATTACCTCGAAAGCACTGCACCAAAAGAAGTAGGGCTATTTCTTCCTCCTCCTCACTTCTCCCTTTCACATAATGCCTATGACTTCAGTCAGACACTGTAGAATGATGAGGACTCTCTTGATCTGACCAACACCCATAACTGTACGTCTGTATCCACATTATCCTATCCTTTACTCTCTATCTCTGTCTTACTCCTCTTAAACATTTGTTTCTCTCTCACTATGATCTCTAGCATCTATTCCTACCTCCTCCTTCCTCTTTTTCCAATCCATTCCTCCCAGCTCTGACTTCAGCTTCTTCTCTTCATAGTATTAATCCTATGGTTGATCATTGTCTTCCCCAATCTCTCTTCTATCGACACTGCTGTATTTCTTTAACGTTTCATAGTTAAACTTATTGAAACAGTTGTCTGCTTCCTCTTCCTCAACTCCCACTCTTTCTTCTAACTTTCCTTTTATTCAGCATCTAGCCTGACTTCCAATCCTCCCACTCACCTACAACTACTCTCTCCAAAGTTACTAATAATTTCTTAACTTGTAAATTTAATGATTCTAGTTATAAAAATATCAAGTGTAAAAATATGCTTTATTCATAAAATTATTGCAAAATTGCTTTATTTTTATTCACATTTCTAATTGGTGTTATAAGAACTTTAGGGAATCCAAAATATTTCTGCTTTTGCAAATTTGATAAGCAGAAAATGATTTGAGATTAGAAGAAATTATCATTGTAACAGTGATAATATAATAGTTTTCTGAACTCAATGTTAACAAAAGAGTTGAATATCTACCCAAGGTATACATGAAAAGGAAATAAGGAAAAGAGAAGTAGGAAATAGTTGGTGCTTACTTGGTGCATAGTGTGCTGGGATGCTAACTAGAAGACCTTGGTGAAACTGGACAAACTGTTAAATATATCTAGGTTTCATTTTCCTCCTCTCTAAAGTGAGGGGATTGGAATGGATGTTCTCTAAAAGTTTCTTCCAGCTTTGACATTCCATTTTTCTAGGAAGAAAAAAAAATCTGAATTCATTGAAATATAACTTTAACTCATTCGCTGAATTTTAAGTGCATGCTGTAGGACTTTTCCACCTGTTCTACTGTAACCTTGAGAAAATCACTCAAGTGCTTTGTGCCTTACTTTTCCCTTCTTGAAAATGAGGATCATTAATCTATTCATGTGTATAGATTGTAGGAATTCCATGGAAATTCCCAAGATAAAACATTTCAGTTATTCAGTTCTGCCTCCTTTAAATGGCTTTGGAAGTCCAAAAGACCATTGTCAATATTTAATAATTCATCTGGGTCATAGCTTATATGTATTTATACTGGTGATAATAATGGTCAAAATGTTTAAATAAGTAAAGAAATGAACATAGTTTGGAATCTTTATCACTACATTCAGGTTGAAAGGGAGAGAAAATAACGGAAATTATATTGTCGATTAAACTTTTAAAAGCATTTTCACACATTTTTCACCATATAATTAAAGATTTTTTTAAAAGTTAGTAGTTTTCTTTTTTGTTTTTTTTTGTTTCTTCCCTTCTTCTTTCACCTGATTTTTTGGAAAACAGGCAGCTTTGATATTTGTCTTTGGAAGGATGGTCACTATTACATGTCATGACAGGTTATGTTAGAATAAAGTGTGATTTTCTTACAATGTACTACACACAAAATGCTGTGTTGGGCAAGTAGAAATAGAATTTGGTGTTATAGAAAAGAAATCCACGTTTTTTTTAAAGGATAACTTTTTTTTTATCTTTTAGGTGGTTTAAACTATTGAATAACTAAAAATCTTTTCCTCAAAGCAGAGACGCACTGTGCCAGAGAGTTACAGGCTATCTTGGTCTATCAATTTTTTAAGTGTCTGTTTCATACTCATGTTATTCATTTATCAGATTTGGAGGCTGGAGGTGTGCATGATTTTTGTAGATTTATTTGTTATTATTAATAGCATAATAATATAATTACTCATTATCAACAACTAGTGTTTATATAGTGTTCTAATGTTTGTGAAGTTCATTTGTTCGTCACAAAAATCCAGTGATGTGGGTGCTATCAGTATCCCCATTTCATGGATTAGGAAATTGAACCTGAGAAGTGCTAAGGGACTTGTCTAGGATTATAGAGCTAATATGTGTCTGAGGCCCAATTTGAATTCAAGTCCGGTACTCTAGCCATTGCACCACCTAACTGTCTCTTTAAAACATTTGATTGACAGATATTTGCACTGCAAAAAGAACTTGACATTTTTCTAGAGAAATTAAGTTTTCCTTTAGCTACTTTTGCCTTTGTGTATGGCAAATGATAGTTTTGATCAGATAATTTGTAAACATAAATTGTGATGACTTTGAATGTGGACTCAGTATGTCAATGTGTACGGAATACAAAAAGATTATCTCCATTGGAAGAACATACTAGTTTTTTTTTTTTTTTTACCCCCCCACCCAAAAAAATCTTGGCCTTAGTTTCTTTCTCTGTAAAATGAAGATGTTGGATCAGGTGGCCTCCAGGCTACTGTCACAGAATTTTCTCTACTGAGAGGAATGGGACCCTTTTGGGAGAGGCATACCAGTTACCAGGAGTCTACATATTGTGGATCAAAGACACAAGTCCCAATTGAAAGATAAGAAACATATTAGAAAAGGAAACTAAGAGAACTACTGATGGCAGCTTTAGCTTCTTAGGATACAGATTTAGTTTCTATAAATTTTCATTCCCACTTATAATACATAAGTATCAACATTTTACAGTAACTTAGGAGCAGTAACATCTTTTGTAGGAGAAGGATAGGTAGAGAAAGGCTGATCATTCAAGGGAGAAAAAGAGGCTTCTGGGGGAATATTTGCTCTCCATGTGACAGTGTTGTTATCAGAAAGAGAAAACACTCCCTATTCAAGGGCAGAAAACAAAGGGAAGTGACTAGATACTTTTACAATTATGGAGGAGATACTTTTAGACAAAATTTCAGGGTAAACAAGAATGCAGTTGTCTTTTATCCAAGGATACAAATAGTTGTTACAACAGTGGATGATAGCATCTGCTTTACATAGTTTGTTATATTTTATTTCTCCTACTTTCCACTGTTAGGCTACCAGGTGGTTGGGAAATTTCTACATTTATTTGTCTATCATGACATAGAATGATTATAGCTCCTATTTTTTCCCCATACTCCCTTACAGCCCTAAATTGATTATTCTGTGATCTATGACATATAGGGGTAGTAACTGTTTATTTCCCAGTGAGATTAATCAGCAAATTGATAGAAATAGATGAAGGAAGCTACAGTTTGCAAATAGCATATATATATATATATATGTATATATACGTATATGTATATACATATATATGTGTGTGTGTGTGTGTGTGTGTTTATAATAGGTACACAATGGCACACGAGAAATGAAGGCATAAGAGACTATGTTTTCAATTTCAAAGAATCAGGAAAAGTGTCATCAGCTGAATGTTACCAGTGCAAGATAAGCTGTTTAATAGCTGTTGTTCAATAGTTCAAACAATTTTTAGGGCAAAACACTCACTCAATGTTTATTGCTTCCTATAATGCCTCCCTAAAAAAGAATTGAGAATGGAATCACTAGATTGTTGATTCTGGACACCAGAGTAGGTTGGAGAAAAACCTAATTAAAGAGGCACTCCTACCTGAATTATTCCAAAAACCAATCATTTTGTTTCTCCTTGAATGGGGAAAAGAGAACCTAATTTCTGGGAAGTATCAGAATGCAGCTTCCCATTCTCTCCAGTTAGCTGTCTCTATGTAAGTATTGTTTCACATTGAAATTCATAAACTTTGTTGTTCCTATTGTTTTTTCACAAAAGTCTGGATGTTAGAAGCCTCTGCACAATCTACTATGTATATAATATAATTTACTCATTTTTAGAAATTTGAGATTTTAAGTCTAGGAAGAAAAAGCTTCAATTCACGGTACCAGGGTCCATGAGATAGGGGCTTTAAAATAAAAACAGGGTTTGATCAAGTAATGCCAACACTTAATAGCTATGTTTTTCTTACTTTCATTTACATGAGGGACAATTCCCCAGAGTACTGGCCCTTTGAAAGAAATGTTTCAATTGTAAACAATCTAGAAATTTTTGGCACAAAGGTGCAATGTATATTGTTAGAAGGTTTCTTCTCTTGGCTTTTATAGCCTGTCCAAAAAACTACTCAGTTTACTGATGTGAACTTTTACATGCAGGCAAACAGCTATTACATCCTAATATGGGAGTACACACACACACATATCCATACATGTATCAAAGAATAAGGAAGTTGAAAGAGAAGAAAGATAGAAAAGAAAAAGACAGAAACTCTTGAATAAGAAAATGAATTCTAAATATCTTACAATAAAAACAAACAGAAAATAATTAGAATCACCGACAATACCATTTATAAAAGTGACTGGCTGAAGTTCAGCACAAAGATTTTCTTCTCTTTTTTCCTTTTTGCCATTAGGTCAATGGGTGGCACCTTTTTCAGTTCATATTGTTTCCCAGAGGTATTCATCTGAGGATATCAAATGCTGAGATTACCCTGTTGCATCCTCTGCACATTTAAGTTTACATTGGTGCTTAGCTGATGTTCCACTTCATAAGGGACCTTTTCTGAAACCCTCAGCTAAATGTGATCTCTCACTCCTCATCTCTTCTAGCACTATGTATAGAAAGATCCTCATCACATTCTCCAATGCAGTGGAAATTATTTGAGACAAAATTACAGGCATCTTTACCTGCATCACCTTTGCAGTATCTCTAGGATACCGCCTCTTCTCTTCTCTGACACTGCTGTAGTGCAGGACTTCCCCAGTTCATGCCTTGACTGTTGCAATAATCTCCCAGTCAGTCTGCCTGCTCCAGCTCTTTCTCAATAATAAATGACTTTATCATTCCCTCAATATGGATAAGCTTTTCAGATTTACTGGGAGTTATTTTTTCCCAACTAATATATTTTTGCATGCAAATTTTATACTCTAAAAAAAGACAATCAGATCTGGAAGACTCACTTAGATTTATGAAAAGAGTTTTGGTAAAGCCTTGACTAAAGAAGTGACTTTTAGCAGCAAGGATTACCTTTTTTTCTAATCTTAATACTCCAGCCTTCGTAAGTTATTGCTCACAACATTTTTTTTTCCTTCATAGCAATGCTTAGTCACTGGCTTTTTAAAAATATTGATCATCATACTATTTTTTCCAAATTCAAGAAGTATAAACATAGGAAGGGTGAGATTATTTGAGGTGGTGATGAAGGTCATATTTATTAGAATAAATCAGAGAAGACTTTAAGGAGGCAGTTTGGTGCATTTGAAGAGAGTTTTATACAATGAATGACAATTCAACTGGCCAATAATAGAAGTTATGGCAAATGGAATAGGTTAAACAAAGTCAGAGTAGGGAGAGAATGGGTACATTTGAGGGCCAGAATAATTTGGTTGGATTGTGGAATTCTTGGAAGAGAGGAGTGTGATACCAACCAGGAAAAATAGAGTGATGCATGCTCTCGAAGGCTTTGAACGCTCAGTGATGAATTTCAGATTTTAATCAATAGACAATAAATACAGAGATATTGAAGATATTTGTGCAGAGGTGTGGTGTGACCATGTACAGAAAGATTATTTAGGCAGTAACGTTCAGCTAGGGGATAGCACAAACAGCGAATGAGATATAGAAAAGAAAAGGAGTATAAATAAGCAAGATCTTTTAATGAAAGCTATAGAAGTAGTTCAGGCAAGTGGTAACGTAAGTCTTTCGAAGATATTGCTGGTGTTAATAGAGATGATTGAACAAAGTGAAATATTGTTAGGTATAGAATGAATAGGACTCAATAATAAATTACTTATTTTACCAGCTAGAGTCACCCATCATCCAGACTTCTTGATTGTATCATGGTATTAACTTGCTATGAACAAGACTGAGACCCACCACTGATTCAATCTATTTATTTCTAAAATTTCAGTAAATTAGCTCCTTGAACTAGTGAGAGTACCTCTATTGAATTAATCATTCATTCATGAAGAATATTAGTGTAGTTCTGAAAGTCCTTGAAAACCAGTGATTGAAATATGGTCACACTATATGGGTGCTAATTTAGACTGAAGAAACTTGGTTCCACCCTGTGGGTTTGTATAGAGACAAGTTCAGGATAAAGAGAAGTTGAACGAATGCTTATCCAGGACGCAATAGTCCCATGAGAAGAAATCACTTGGTGGGAGGATGGGAGGTGAGGTTAAAGCCTGTGGATTCTTCCCGTAAAGGGTTGGTATATTTGGTGTCTTCATATTGTCAGCATGACAGCAATGGCTGGGGGTAATATCTGAATTGGCATCCTGGTACAAACTAGGCATGGTGAGGAAGGAGAGTTTCTATGTTTTTGCAAGGAGTCCACCATAAAAGCTAGATCATACCTAAGGGGAACATCTTAGGGAGTCCAGGATAAAGGATTTCCAGGAGCTATATATTAGCTTCTTTAACACATGTGCTCTAAGCTTGAATCTACTTTCACTTGGGCTAGGTACTCGTGGGAGAGTGTGCCACAGATTTTTAGGGGGAGTGCGTCACAGACTTTCTACACCCCTTTAGTAAATACTCCTAAGTCAAAACTTGCAGGTTGTCAAGTTGATATTAATAGATAATCAGTGGGATCAAATGTATCAGTTGGTACTAGTGATTAGAAAACCACCCTCTCCTAGCCTCTCAGGATCCTCTAGAAACCTGAGGGGCCAAGAAGCTAGCTGAACTCTAAGAACCTGAAGATTCTGTAAGAGTGTGAACTGACGGAGAAAGTTCAGAGTATATATTGCACTTACTAATTGCAAAGGACTCATGGCCTAGGCCTATCACAGAAATATATTATTACTCTAAAATAACATCTTAAATATGATGAAAAATTATTACAGGTGTTTCAATATAATATTAGCAAAGCAAAAACAAACTGAAGGAGGCAGAGACAAGGCAGCGTAGAAAAAGCTGCTACTCACATGAACACTCCCCCAAAGCCCTCTGAAACACCTTTAAATAATCCAATAAAACAATTCATGAAGTGGCAGAACCCACAAAAGGAGGGGGTAAAATATTTTTTCCAGCCAAAGACAACTCAGAAGGTCTGCAGGAAAGGTGTCTCATGTCTGAGTGAGAATGAAAACACAGTCTCCTTCAGGCCACCAGCACAGACCAGGACCGGAGCAGGCCTTGGGAGCCATTGAATCAGAAGCAGCAGTGTTTGCTTCCCCAGTTCTTAGGCCATAAGAGGTAAGGGATTTAAACAACCTATCAGAAGGAGATTAAAGGGGTCTCTTTGCTGACTCTAGGGGCAAGACTCTGTTGTTTTGCCCATACTCAGATTTGAACTGCAGTCTTGGGAAGCAATCTCAGGGCAAGGAAGAACACTAAAACATCAGACTTTGTAAGCCCCAGTGGGGCAGGAGTTCTTGTCGCAGTTCCAGGACTGAAAAGAGTTCTTCTGGTCACTCACAGACTGCAGGGCTCAGGAGAATAGAAAACACAACTCTCTTTAGATCATACCACTTTGGAAGAACTAAAAACTGACGGATCCCTAGTAGTATCTCTGAAAAGAGCTGTACTAACACCAGAAGCTTAGAACAAGGGAACCCTTCACCCTGGAAGTACGGCCTCATTTTAATAAAGAGTTCAAAGTCAAGAAATAAACTGGAAAAATGAGCAAACAACAGAAGAAAATTCTGACCATTGAAAGTTGCTATGGTTACAAAGAAACATACACTCAGAAAAAGTCAAAGTTACATGCAAAGCCTCCAAGAAAAAATATGAATTAGTTTTAGGTCATGGAAAGGCTCAAAAAGGATTTGGAAAATCAAGTAAGACAGGTAGAAGAAAAATTGGGAAGAAAAATGAGAGTGAGGCAAGAAAATAATGAAAAAAAGTTAACGGTTTGGTAAAGAAGACAGAAAAATTCCTGAAGAAAATAAGAACTTAAAAAAAAAAAAACTAGGCCAAATGGTAAAAGAAGTACAAAAATTCACTAAAGAAAAAAAAAAAAAACTCCTGAAAAAGTAAAATTGACCAAATGGAAAAAGTTGTACAAAAACTTACCAAAGAAAATAGTTACTTAAAAATAGAATTGAGGGAACAGAGCCAAGACAGTTGAGTACAAGCAGGGACCTACTTGAGTTCTTCCCCGAAACACTTCAAAATACCTGTAAAAATGACTAAACAAATTCTAGAGCGGCAGAATCCATAAAATGACATAGTTTTCCATATTTCCAGCCCAAGATTCCAGCCCAAGACAATCTGGAAAGGCCGACAGGAAGGGTCTATTGCAATGGTCTTGGCAAAAAGCATGACCCATATAGTGCCAGCACAGAGGGTCTGGAGTAGACCTCAGGGCACTGCATTGCTAGCAGCTGCTATGGTATCCAGACTTCTCAATCCACAAACACCAAAGATAACTCTAACCGTCAGAGAGAAAACTCACTCACCTGCATGAGAGGGAAACATGGTCTGGTCTGAGCCCCAGCCTTAGCCCCAGCCCCAGGGCAGTGGCTGCTTCTGCAGCTCATGTCCTACAGATGGTGGAGGAGTCTAGCAGCTGATCTGAGTCACTGAGTAGCAGTCCTGGAGTGAGGAGGAGCATTGATGTGGCAGAACTGGTGGTGACTGTGGAGAGGGAATCGTACTCATAGTACCAGGGCAGAAAAGGAACAAGAAATCATAAGGGACTTACTAAAGTTGAACTTTTTACATTCGTACGTGGAAAGATAATATGGGTAACTCTTGAAACTTTTCTCAGTATTTGGATAGTCGTAGGGATTGTACACATGCAAACACACACACATACACACACACATATAGAGACAGAAGAAACTGGGGGTGTACCCATCAATTAGAGAATGACTGAGCAAACTGTGCTATGTGTTTGTGATGGAATCCTATTGTGCTATAAGAAATGATGAGCAGAATGCTTTCAGAAAAACCTGGAAAAATTTACTTGAGCTGATGCAAAGTGTCATGTCCTGGGCACATATCAACAGAAATACTGTAAAATGATTGACTGCGAATGATTTAGCTATTCCCAGTAACTCAATGATCCAAGACAACTCTAAGTGATTTATTTTCTTGTGGTCTATTTTCTGGTATATATTTTCTTTCACAATATGACTAATATGGAAATATGTACTGAATAACTACACATGTATAATCTATACAAAATGGCTTGCCTTCTCAATGATGGGGATAGGTAGGGAGGAAGGGAGAGAATTGAGAGCTCAGAAGTTTTAAAAACAAATGTTAAGAATTCAAACAGAAAAAAATATACACATATATATACATACATATAAATATACATACATACATATATACATACACATTTTTCTCTTTCTCTGTGTATGCATATGTATGTACAATATATGATATGATAAATCCAGGGAAAAAAACAGTGAGGTGAAGGAACATAAAGAAGCTAATAAGAGAGAATTAATCGTACAAAACTCTTCCAAGTTCAAGTCCTTCAGTACTTCTACCAGGAAAATATGTGTGTGTGTGTGTGTGTGTGTATGCATGTGTATACACACACACCCACACACATATATGTTTTTTATTTGTTGGTTTTTCCTAAACATAATTTATTTTTAACAGATTAAAGCCGATCACTTAGAAATGCTTTCCTCTCTGTGTCTCTTACTCAGTTACTGTGTCTTTAGCAGTCTTGTCTTGGAGGTTTTGCTTATTAAACTAACATGGCAATAGCTTTCTTGGTTTGTACTAAGGACTAGTTCAGTCCTGGACCCAGATTCTTTTTGTTTGAGAGTTCTTAGCAGGAATACTTGACAAGGCAGTTGCAAAGTCTTGAGCCGAAACAGAAGTTATTAGATTTGATGCAAGTTGAGTAATGTAACAAGACAGGTAAGAATACCTTCACAAAGGACCTTTGTACTTTGGCTATCACCCTATGACAATTGTCATTGCAAAGTACAAACCTCTTCTTCACTCGCAGGTCTATCACTGACAGTATTAATATTTTTGATTTTAAATTCCCAAGGTGTTATGGCAAAAGCCTACTATTTGTCTCTTCGTGAACCTAAAGAAGGAAAGCCCGCAGCCTCTTATTGAAAAAGCTGTGGATTTTTTTCTCCTCTGAAGTGAAGTTTCTGCTTTGTCTACAACTTAATAAATTTAGGTTTAAGTTAATTCAATGTGATGAAAGCCCTTTGAGACAGTGACTAAGTGTGACCCAGTTGGATTAGGATATAAAATTTGGCCCACTCAACTTGCGTTAAAAGAGCAAGGTTTTCTGTTGAATCTTTGATTGCTTTGAGGTTTTCAATCTTAAGAGAAGGTAATTTATGAAGGTTTCAAAATAGCTCCTTAGACATGTTTCCAAACAAGTAGAAAATAGTAGAGAGGGGATTGCCTCTCTTGACAAAATATTGATGTCAATCTTAAAGTCAGTCTTAAAAGGAGTTTATACCTCCTCTATGACCAGTAATAGAGGGAAATAGATAATCTTTGAGGGATATTTTTTTTCAGTGTCCCTGATCTTGACTGGTATTTATCAGTCACACCCATATTTCTTAAATTATGGAAAGGCATAATTAATTTCAGAATATGCTCCTCCTCAAACATATCTCAAAATCTAATCTTTTAATTACTTTAAACTAGGCTCTAATTTTTTATTCTTACTCTTCAATCTTTACTTACTTCACTCTTCAAAGAAAGTCAGAAAGTTTTTAAAAAAGCATACCAAATATTCTCTAAAGAAATCATATTACTTCCATTTTGGTATTTGGTATCAAAACTGAGGCATCCAAATTTGATGTTCTGAAATGAAACAAATGTCAGAAACGTTCAGCATGTAGGAGAAGGAGATTTTGATGTCCAGGGCCCTATGCCAATTCCATATCTACCAGTCAATAATGGAGTTGAGAATTTGAAATCTTTTTTTTTTTTTTTTAAAAGCCGGGCTTTATCTACTAGACCTCAAAGTATCTTTAATGGAATTTCTAGTCATCTATCACTTCCTTACCACCAATATCTTTAAATATCACCATCCAAGAAGAAGATGCATGCAATTGCAGATGGGGATATGAGACTCTGAAAAACATCCTTATATTGCCACATTTATTACTTTCATCCCGTAATTCTTATGGAATTGTTTTCATGTACATTATTTCAGTTGGATGATGTGTTATTTGCTATTAAATCAATTTCAACCCAAATGCTGAACAATAAAATGCCACATCCTTTCACAGAATCAGTGAAATATTTCACCATTATAATTTCATAATATTGATAAAAGCTTAAAATAAACATAGAGAGATTTAAAAATGTTATATTATGTTTAATTACATTGAATTAAGTTTTATCTTTTTCAAAATAGAGACATTACTAAATCCATCATGGAGAACAAATACTCTATGAAAGAGATTTACCACTGATAAAGTATTCTATTTTGCTGTTATTATTAAGGCCAATAAAAATAATAGCAATATTATTGGCAGCAGAAACATAGTGCAGTGGTATGAGAACTGAACTTGTTATCGGAAGATGTGGATTCAAATTTGGCTACAACTGTGAACAAATCACTGAAAATCTCTGCATTTCAATTTCCTCCTCTGTAAAGTTAGTTAAATCATATTTTCACTACATATCTCACCAAACTGTTGGGATACAAATGCTTTGTGAATTGAAGAAGCAGCCTAAGTAGTGTATAGAGAGCTGGCTGCAGAATCAGGAAGCCTTGGCCTCACCTCCTGCCACTTCGGACATGTAAGAGTTACGTAAATCTGACAAAAGTCACCTAATGTCTCAGGACATCAGGACACTCATCCAATGGAAATAAATATTGACCTCTCTGAGACTTCTCTACACTGATGAGTTAGGTGTGGCCATATGTACATACACACATATGTGAACATACTCTGAAAGACAGGCATTATAAGTATTATTTAACTTATTTTACAGAAGAAGTAGTTCACCTACCCTGTGGTTTGATTGGTATAGGGAACACTGAGGAGTGAACTCCCTTTACCAGCATGTCAACTTTTCATCAGTGTTGCCTATAGTACTGAGAGGTTGCCCTTGATGCACACTGCCATTGCACATCAGATTATTGTTGATGCTGAGTTGTTTCAGCCATGTTTGACTCTTCATGACCTCATTAGGGATTTTCTTGGCAAAGATATTAAAGTGACTTGTGATTTTCTTCTCCAGTTCATTTAACAGATGAGGAAACTGAGGCAAACAGAGTTAAGTGATTTGCCCGGAGTTACACAGTTACTAAATAAATATCTGCATTCAGATTTGGAGCTACTTCTTTCTAACTCCAGGTTTGGCATTCTATCCACTGTGTCACTTAGCTGCAGAGGCAGTACTTTCTAACTTCAACATCCACTCTCTATTTTCTTTTTTTTAGATATAAAAGACTTACAGTAATTTTTTTTTGTTATTTTTAAGTCTTTTTATGTTTATTTATTTATTTTTTATTATCAATATTCATTTCCACAAAATTTTGAGTTCCAAAATTTCTCTCGATCTTCTCCCTCCACCCACCCCAAAACTCCATGCATTCTGATTACCTCTTAGCCCAATATGCCTTCCCTTCTATCACACTCTTATCCTCATCTTCTCTCTTTTCATGTAGGGCAAGATAAATTTCTATACCCCATCACCTGTATTTCTTGCTCCCCAGTTATATGCAAAAACAATTCTTAACATTCGTTCCTGAAACTTTGAGTTCCAAATTCTCTCCCTTCTTCCCTCCCCACCCATCCCCCGCTGAGAAGGCAAGCAATTCAATATAAGCTATATATGTATAGTCTTACAAACAGCTTCAATAATATTCATGTAGTATAAGACTAATTATAATTCCTTCTATGCTATCCTGCCCCCTCCCCATTTATTCTATTCTCTCTTTTGACCTTGTCCCTCCCCAAAAATGTTTACTTCTAATTACTCCCTCCTCCCACTTTGCCCTCCCTTCCATCATCTCCCCACCCCACTTATCCCTTTCTCCCCCACTTTCCTGTAGTGCAGATAGGTTTTCATACCAAATTGAGTGTGCATGTTATCCCTTCCTTAAGCCAAATGTGATGAGAGTAAGCTTCACTTTTTCCCTCTCACCTCACCCCTTTCCCCCTCCATTGAGAAAGCTTTTTCTTGCCTCTTTTATAGGAGATAATTTGCCCCATTCCATTTCTCCCTTTCTCCTCTCAATCAATATATTCCTCTCTCTCCCATTAATTTTTTTCATCCTTTCCTATTCAACTCACCCTGTGTCCTCTTTCTATACACGTGTGTGTGTGTGCATGCATATGTGTGTGTGAGAGTAATCCCTCCAACTACCCAAATACTGAGAAAAGTTTGAAGAGTAACCAATATTATCTTTCCATGTAGGAATGTAAACAGTTCAACTTTAGTAAGTCCCTTATGCTTTCTATTTCCATTTTACCTTTTCATGCTTCTCTTGATTCCTGTGTTTGAAAGTCATATTTTCTATTCATCTCTGGTGTTTTCATCAAGAATGCTTGGAAATTCTCTATTTCATTGAATGATCACTTTTTTCCCCAGGGAGGATTATATTCAGTTTTGCTGGGTAAGTGATTCTTGGTTTTAATTCTAGTTCCTTTGACTTCTGGAGTATTATATTCCATGCCCTTCAATCCCTTAATGTTGTATTTCCACAGTACTTGATTTGTTTCTTTCTAGTTGCTTACAATATTTTCTCCTTGACCTGGGAACTATGGAATTTGACTACAATATTCTTAGGACTTTCTCCTTTTGAATCTGTTTCAGGAGGTGATCAGTGGATTCTTTCAATATTTATTTTGTCCTTTGATTCTAGAATATCAGGGCAGTTTTCCTTGATAATTTCATGAAAAGATGAGGTCTAGGTTCTTTTTTTTTTTTTTTTTTGATCTTGGCTTTCAGGTAGTCCCATAATTTTTAAATTGTTTCTCTTGAATTTGTTTTCCAGATCAGTTGTTTTTCCTTTGAGATATTTCACAAAGTCCTTCTATTTTTTCATTCTTTTGGTTTTGTTTTGTAATCTGCTCCATTCTAATTTTTAAAGAACTATTTTCTTCAGTGAGCTTTTGAACCTCCTTTTCCATTTGACTAATTCTGCTTTTTAAAGCATTCTTATCCTCATTGGCTTTTTGGACCTCTTTTGCCAATTGAGTTAGTCGATTTTTAAGGGTGCTATTTTCTTCAACATTTTTGGGGTCTCCTTTAGCAGGCTGTTGATCTGCTTTTCATGATTTTCTTGTATGTCTCTTATTTCTCTTCGCAATTTTTCCTCCACCTCTTTTACTTGATTTTCAAAATCGTTTTTGATCTCTTCCATGAAGTGAGAGCATTGAATATTCATTTTGGAGGTTTTGGATGCAGAAGACTTGCCTTTTATGTCTTCCTCTGGTGGTAAGCATTGTTCTTCCTCATCTGAAAGGATGGAAGAAAATAACTGTTTATCAAGGAAGTAACCCTCAATTGTCTTGTTTTTTCCCTTTTTTGGGCATTTTTTTCAGCCAGGTGCTTGAGTTTTGAGTTCTTTGTCAAGATGGGGATATACTCTAGGGACCTGTAAGTTCTCAGTTCCTCCAAAATGGCACAATCAAGGGAGAGAAGTTTACTCCTTTACTCTGATCTGGGAGATACCAGAGCTTTTCTGCCCAGGGTCTGCAAGTAAAATTCCCTTTCCAGAGCCTTTATCAGCTCCACCAATCCAGCCAGCACTCATCCTCACTCCAGGAACACCATTCATGGCTGAGACCCAGATCAGAGGCTCAATTCCCCCAGCGACTTTAGGCCAAGAGCTTCAAAAATGAATGCTGCTGCTGCCACCTTGGGCCTGGGCTACAGGAGGACCCCGTTCCCTTCTTACCCAGGTGAAAATACTTTCTCACTGACCTTTGAAACTGTCTTTGGTGTTTGTGGGTTGAAGAATCTGACTACAGCTGCTGATGGGGATTCCACCCAGAAGCCAGTTCCTCATGCCCTGTTCCTGCTGGTGCCTCTTGCCCAAGGCTGGGCTAACCTCCATGGGCTGTGCTCTGCTCTGCCCTTCCTGCAGTAGACCTTTCCTATTGTCCTTCCAGACTGTCTTGGGCTGAGAATCTCCTTCACTCTGTCGTTTTGAGGCTTCTGCTGCTCTAGAATTTGTTTAGAGTCATTTTTTTACAGGTATTTTATGGGCTGTGGGGTAAGAGCTAGAGTTGGTGCGCCTTTCTACTCCACCATCTTGGCTCTGCCCTCCCCGCTCTCTCTTTTCTATCCTGCCTATTATTACCTATATGTGTGTATAAATGCACAAACATACACACCATCTCTCTCCCTCTCTCTCTCTCTCTCCTCACAATTTATCATCTATCATTTATCTGTGTGTCATCTATTTCTCAATCTATCATTGTGTATGTATGCATATACATAGTATAAGAAAACAAGTCACTTAGATGATTGCAATGTGTGGATTTAAATGAAACTTCAAGTACAATGAAGTTTAGTAATCAATAACACATATCAGGAAGTTATAACAGGTGGCAATTGATTAGTAGTAGGATGTCTACTAGGAGAATAATAATAATAAGGTAAAATATTTAAGAGATATTACAGGTCCAGTCAAATTCATAGATATACTTATATGGATATATTCTAATATTTATTTATCATTTTTTCTTTTTCATTTATTGTTTTGCTTGTATGTTCACTTACATTATAATATTTATCTTTTAAATACCTATTTTTCCATAATATTTTTAAGTCAGTAAAGCATATTATATGCATCATTTCATTATGAAAAGCAGGGTTGGTTGGTAGATTCAGCAATAGATTTGAAGGAAGGAAGACACATACACATATACATATTTGAATCCTGTGTCAGGCACTCTCAGTGTAACCTTTTCAAATGGTTTTATTGCTCTAGGCCTCAGTTTCCTCATCTGTAAAATGACTGTTAAACTCACTGACTTCAAAAAGTCCTTTCCAAAGTTCAATGTGGGATCCTACTATTAGCCCTCCAATACCAAACAGACAAATAAATAGAAGGAGTCTTTAAAATTGCTGATCATTCACTTTTATTTGGTTCTCTGTTCTCTCTTCCTCCTATCCCCCACCCACTCTGGAGCTCATATCCAAGGATAAAGGGAAAAGAAAGGATAAGGGAAAGAGTATACCTGATAATGAAATCCTTATGAGAAATTGTGATAATGATGCCTTGGGTGTCTTTAAATGGAGGAGTAACTCTCCAGTATCCACACTACACTCTTTTCAATCAAAGGGAGAAAAGGACCCAGGGTCATGGGTTACTGCAGAGGTGTGTGGATGTGATCTCTTTGGATAATGAGTTTTGAGTAATCACAATGAATTCCAAGAGAGTATTCAGATGGAAGATAAATTAGTGAAAGCAGAAGACAATTCCCACTATGAATTCCAGAGCTGGAGTGAGGCTTCAGGATGAAAATTTTTTTGGTAGAGAAAATCTGGACTATACCATGGTAAAGAATGAGAGGTAGCACTTTTTCTGACCAAATTCATTGACTAGTATAATAATTTTCTGTCAAGCATTGTTGATCAAAATCTCTTCCTCTTCCAATTCATTCACAAAATCACAAAAGTCTCAGCATCTTTAGGGAAATCACATCACCTTCTTCAAGCAATACTGAAACACAAAACCTTTTAAATCATTCCTGGTTATCACCCAATATGCTAGTTTCCCCCTTACTTTTGTGTTAACCAAAAGTTTTATATTCATTCTATCTATGTTTTTTATCAATATCATTGATAGCAATGTTTAATGAAAGGTCACACACTCAAAAAACTCCTTTCTGTTTCACCTCAAAGTTAATGGTCTTATAATTGTCAAATTGGCATTTCTTAAACATGAAACTAGACCCAACTAAGTGGCTCGGTGGATAGAGGATTAGCCCTGGAGTCAGGACAGGTATAGGGAACAGTATTTGTTCTGTGAAGTTTAGATTCAATCAAAGGGCCACACTTGAGCACACAGAGGTCCACATGTGTCCTCGAGACCATAGGTTCCTCATCCATGGTCCAGGGGGTCATGAAGAGTCAGACATACTTGAACAACAAAAATATATGAAACCTGCTCATATCAATGTTCGGATCAAGGCATTTTGGTGGTTCCTTATTCAATATTAAGTAAACATCAAATTTCTTGGTCTGGAAATCAAGAGCCTCTAAGAATTTACCCTAGTTGACTTGTGTGCATCCTTCTTTCCTATTGTGCCCCAATGAATACTCAATTATATGTCAAAGTGGAAGTATTTTTATCCCTTGTACAACAAAATTTATTGTAGAAAGAGTACTGGCTTTGGAATTAGAAGAACTATGTTCAGATCCCATCTCTGAAACTTATTACCTGTATGACCTTGGACAAGTCTTTTAATTTCTCTGGGCCTCAGTTTCCTCATGTGTTTAAGGAAGGGGAGAAAGGAAATGATGTCTGGGAACCCTTCCTAATCCAGGTCTAGAAGCTTGTGTGTTGTCATTTTTTTGTTTCCAGAACTCCTTATTTTCCACCACCCCCCCTTTCCACTCCTACTTCAACTCTGGCCTGTTTAATGCCTTTCTATTTTTTAGGGTTCAATGCAAATGCCATTTCCCCCAAGAAGAATAAACTGATCACCTTCTCCACATTTTGCAATGATCTATCCTTCTTGTGACCTTGTAAAATAACTAACTAAAAGAGAAATTATTTGGATATGTGTTGTAGTTCTATGCCTTAAACTCTATGAAGGAAAAGATCACAATACTTGATCTTTGTGCCATCCTTAGTGTTCAACGTGATTCTTTGTGTACTTTATGGTAAACATTTATAAATGTGTATTGGATTGAATTCAATTGATTCTCCCAACAGAACAATGAGATTGAACAAGTATTTTATTTCCATTTTAGAGGAAGTAACTGAAACCCAGAGGAGTTAAGTGGATTTGACAATGTCACACAGCTAACAAATGATAGATATGGAACCTAGCTTTTCTGTCTCCAGGGAAAGTAGTCTTTTTATTACTGCATATTGCCTTTACAATTAAAAAAAAATTCACTTTAAAGATATATTTTTCTTTAAGCATGACAGTAAATTTGTATATGGGGTGAGGGGTGTTCAGGGAGGACCAGTACCTTTGGTGTGATGGCTGCTGAGCCCTTTTTGGATCTCTTTCCACCTTTGGTGTCCACTTGTTCCACCTAACTCTCACCTGTGGCTCTAAGAAGCTGCAGCATGTTCAGCAGCTACACCCTGATAAACCATTTTGGCAGACTGGCCAGACCAGGTTGAGGGTAACCAAGGGTTCTCAAACCCATTGGTGAGTTAGGGGGGTATCTACCCCAAGCATGTGTAGACTTCATCTGGTGGAATGGGCAGATGAGAACAATTTGTTCCAGCAGTCATGAAGGCAGATGAAGCAGGTGATGTGGAGCACTTAGAGCTTAGTTAGACACCGAAGATGCCAAGGTCATTCACTGCATCCTGAGCCATTGCCAGCCATCTTGACTCTGTCTTGCCACTGGACTATGATGACTCTGGAGGAGAGAATGAGGCTGACGACTTCATGCAACCCTGCCTCACTTGAATACATTTTATGCATGAATCAAAAGACATCACCCATGCCATTTCACTGCTATGCCTCAAAGCCCTGTGGGGACAGGCAAGTGATGAAGCAGCAGGTGCAGATACACTGGGAGCTGAAGTCATGACCATGCACAAAGGCTAGTCAGGCCATAGGGACATTTCTCACTGGAAGCAGCAGTGGGACTCGGCAATCACCTGGGTGTCCGAGCAGCCTTTTAAGGATTGCACTTTTCATCTCCTGGTATGAGGAAAGGTGCCCTAAACATTGCCTGCTTACCCAACCTTGGCCTGATTACCATGGTTGGAGGAGAATTCCACTACACGGTCGAAACAGAAAAAAAAAAGTTATGAAAACATCTGCAAAAATGATTCCATTCACTATCAGCACATGGAACGTGTGCACACTAATAGACAACATAAAATTCAGTAGACCTGAAAGGGAAACTGCTCTTGTTGCAACAGAACTCAACAAATATCACATCCAAATAGCAGCCCTGAGTGAGACATGGTTGGCAAATGAAGGCCAGCTTACTGAAGTTAGAGCTGGATATACCTTTTTCTGGAGTGGGTTCAGTGAAGAGTAGAATGTGAATCTGGCATGGGTTTTGATATCAAAACTAATCTAATAAGCAAGTCTGGTATACCTGCCAAAAGGAGTGAATAACAGGTTCATGACAATGGGATTGCCACCTTCAGGAAAATGCCATGCCACCATAATCAGTGCCTATGCTCCCACCATGACAAACCTTGATGAAGACAGAAAAAGTTTATGAAGACCCAGAAACTCTTATTGTCAATGTGCCAAAAGAGGACAAGCTTATATTTATTACTTCTAGAGTAGGCTCAGACTGTCAGACTTGGCAGGGAGTCCTAGAGAGGAATACAGTTGGAAACAGCAACAGCAATGGTCATTTGCTGCTGAAGACATGCATCACATGACCCTTCTCATCACCAATAATGTCTTCTGTTTGTCTAAACTCAATAAAGCTTCATGGATGCACCCTCGCAGCAAACATTGGCATCTAATAGATTATGTGATTGTAAGGAGAAGAGAGACATGATGTGAGAGTGACAAAGGCAATGTGTGGTTCAGAGTGCTGGACCGATCATAGACTTACCCTTTCCAAGCTAAATATTTGCATTCATCAAAAGCACCATCCCCAAGGCAAAATGACTACCAGAAGAATTAATTTCAACAAATTAGAGCTCTTTTCTGAGAGTAAACAGTTTCCTGCTGACTTGGAGGGAAAGCTGAACCAACACAAAGTTGGCAATAGTGGAGCAGAAAAGGAATGGGCAGCTTTCAGAGATTTGGTGTATAGCACTGAGTTTGCTCATCTAGGTCAGAACTCTTGAAAACACCAAGACTGGTTTGATGAAAATGATGGGGAAGTTCAAAAGCTGCTAAATGAAAAATGAGAACTCCACAGGATTTACCAGCAGGATAGTTCATCCACCTCTAAGAAGGCAGCATTTAATTCCGTCAAAATCAAAGTACAAACAAAGCTTAGAGAGATGCAGGATTACTGTCTTAGTAAGGAGGCATATGAAATTCAGTTTTATGCTGATACGAACAATCCAAAGTGCTTTTATGATTCCCTGAATGCTATTTCTGGACCAAAAACCTATGGTGCATCACAACTACTCAGTGCTGATGGAGCCATATTGATTAGTGTTGAGGACATGATCCGAGAGAGATGGGCTGAACACTTCCATCATGTTCTCAACAGACCATCAAACAATGCTGAGGTCATTGATTGTTTACCTCAAGTTGAAGTCAATCTCTCTTTAGCTGAAGTTCCAACTGAAGAAGAGGTTTTAAGGGCCATTAGGCTCCTTTCACATGTCAAAGCACCTGGTGCTGATTCTATTCCAGCTGAGATTTACAAAGTAGGAGGACCATTGCTCATACAAAAGCTGACTGAAATTTTCCAGGTTATATGGCAAGAAGAGGTTATCCCCCAGGAGTTCAAGGTTGCCTCCATTGTTCATCTCTATAAGGATAAAGGGAATAGATTGTCCTGTAAAAATCACAGGGGGATCTCTCTCTTAGTCATTGCTGGCAAAACTCTTACTAGTCCTCCTTAATAGTCTGATCCTTCACCTGCAAGATAGGCCAGTATGGTTTCAGAAAGGGCAGAGGAACAGTTGATATGGTATTTGCTGCTGGACAACTCCAGGAGAAGTGCCAGGAGCAGAACAGAGGTCTGTACACAAAGTCTGTAGATCTGAGCAAGGTCTTTGACACTGTTAGTCGTGAGGGCTTATGGAAAATTATGTCAAAATTTGGTTTCCCGGAGAAATTCATCAATATTGTATGTCAACTTCATGATAGCATGTTTGCCCAGGTTCTGGATAATGGACAAAGATTTTATGCCTTCCCAATTACCAAAGGAGTGAAACAGGGCCATATGCTTGCTCCCATGATTTTTAGCATGATGTTTTCAACCATGTTGACAAATGCTTTCAATGAGGATGAACATGGCATTAAGGTCAACTATTGTACTGATGGTAAATTCTTCTATTTGAAAAGATTACAAGCCAGGACCAAAGTGGAGGCAGTGCTGGTGCATGATTTTCTGTTTGCAGGTGATTATGCACTCAATGCAGGCTCTGAAGCTGAAATGCAACAAAGTATGGATCAATTCTCTGCTGCCTCTGCTAATTTTGGCCTAATAATTAACACCAAAAACACAGGTGCTCCATCAGCCACCATCACACCATCCAAACATGGAACCATTGGTTACAATAAATGGAGAAGTTTTGACTGCTGTGGATAAGTTCATTTACCTTGGTAGTGTACTTTCCAGGGATGTACACATTGATGTTAAGTTTGATACACGCATTGCTGGAATTACTTCAGTGTTTGGGAGGCTCCAAAGAAAGGTTTGGGAAAGAAGAGATATTCGACTACCAAATTGAAAGGCTACAGAGTCGTTGTGCTGACCTCATTGTTACATGCTTGTAAAGCATGGACAGTCTACCAGCACCATGCCAAGAAACTGAATAGCTTCAGTCTGAACTGTCTTAGGAAGATTCTGAGGATCACATAACAGGATAAGGTGCCAGATACTGAAGGCCTTGCTGAAGCTGAACTGCCAAGTATTCATACTATGTTTCAGAGAGCGCAACTCCAATGGGTTGGCCATGTTGTTCAAATGCAAAATGTATGCTTGCCAAAAAGACTATGTTATGGAGAACTTGCATGGGGCAGGCAATCACATGGTGGCCAGAAGAAACAATACAAGGACACTCTCAAGAATTTTGGATTTGACTGTGGAACATGGGAGACACTGGCACAGTGGCGTGCCCACATAAGAAAAGGTGCTGCGCTCTTTGACAAATCAGAATTGAGACAGCACAAAGTAAACACAGGAAGTGCAAATTTGGGATATCCACCCCAAATATTCATATGGACTATCTGTGCCCAGCCTGTGGTAGAGCATTCTGAACTCATATTGATCTGATCAGCCACAGTTGGGTACAATGAAATTTCATTTACAACGACGATGTCATTTTGGTCCTCTTCAAAGAAGAACAACAACCAACCAAATTTGTGTGTATCTGAAATTTATATTTGCCTTATATTTTGATATTTAAAAATATTTTTCTCATAAGAAACCTGTAGGAACAGCTGACTAGAACAGCTAGCAGGAGTATTTAACCTGGGGATCTGTGAACTTAAAATAATAATAATAATTTAAATATAATTAATTTTATTTGTAATGTTATATATTTAATTATAAGCATTTAAGTATTATGTTGAAAGGGATCCATAGGTTTCCCTAGACTGCTAAAGGGGTCCATGATACTAAAAAAGTCTAAAAAGCCCTAAGCTAAAGCAAATCTTTTCCTCATTTTGTAAACGAGGACAGAGAGTTAGAGAGAGCTTGTGTCATGCTCATGGTCCCATAGCTTATAAATGTAAATAATCTTTAACTAGAAGAACTACATTGCTCATATGAGTATAAGGCTTTTGAAATAGTTCTTTGCTGTTTCTGATGCCCTAAAGGATCCTATTACTCAGTCCTTTGGTTGCACTCATTTAAAAAAAAAATGAAATAAAGTAGAAACAAAACCATGTGTTCTGTGTGAGGTATCAAAGTTATGCCTCATTATTATCATTATGTATTTTGAGTATCAAAGTAATAACCATAAATCCTATAATATTTACTCATCTAAAAGAATGAACTAGCCATGTAGTACAGCAATTTGGTGAAAATCAAATGCTATTTTGTGTAATTTACCATATAATTAAATGGTCGACAGTCACTGAACTACATAAAATATATGCTACATAAAAGACAGCATTATGCCCTTTTTTGGGTAATTTTTATGTTTGCCTACATCATGAAAATCTCTATAAATGATAATATACATGCGTTGCATAGACTATTCAGTGTATACATAATTCCTTTAGTTTCCTTTTATGCTTGTAATAATTTCTTAGCTGAAAAGGAATGAAATTCTGCTCTTTACATCAGATTACTTTACTTTGATGGTAGGAGAAAAATTGCTGTTTCAATTGATCTCTGTATCTACTCTTGTCACAATTAAATAATAATGGTCATTGATCATTCTATCACTGGATCTAAATTATTCCATTTGAGAATCTGAATACTCGAAAATAATATTTTTCAGAAGAGAAAGCCTAAAGGTCTTCTGTCACTTCCAGGCAGTGAAAAATTTAATATCAAAAATTTTTTAAAATAAAATATGGATTTGAGAAGTAGCTCTACATTTTAATGAGTAACCAATAGCTAAATACCTGAGCTTCAGTTTGTCCCATCTCTGTCTCCCCCACCCACATTATATAAAAGAAAGCCTCAAGTAGTTTAAGAACTTGATTCTCTATATTAACATAACTTTGAAAATGCTACTGCCAAATATCCTCTAGGATCCTAACTTTAGAGTCTAACTCTCACTGATGGCTTCAAAAAATAGCTTTTTTTTTTTTCTCCTAGCCAAGATGTTAATTCTAATTCTAGTTGATGGCCTTGATAAAAATCTGCAGAACTACAGAATGATTTAGTTTAATGCTGTATCCTGTAGTGAATTTGCAGGAACTCCAAGAGACTTTTTCTTATCTGCTCCCACCATTGTTAATCTTGGAATTTGCATGATAAAGAAATTATAATTAAATAAAAAAATGTATCACTCTATCCCAAAGCTGTGGCTGGAAGAAAAAGCAGGCAGGGAAAAATTAGCAAGAAAAAAAGAGGACACCATCCACAACAAAAAGAAATGCGTGGGCAAAGGAGGGTCAGGGAGAATTATCCTTTAGCAAATGGAGGTATGAAAGGAGGGAAGAAAATCAGCAGATGGGGGACAGGAGGAGCCAGCAAGCCAGTGAACAAAATAAGCCTCCAGAAGACATGCTTGACTGTGAGAGAGACATATTATTATCTCCTTCCTCTTGGAATTAAATGAAGGAATGGATTTCTTTCTCACAGACAATCACAAAAGAAATTTTTCTTCTACCTATTTTATGAAAGAGGAAGATGTGCTCAAATATGAGTCAAAAAAAAAAAAAAACTAGTCTTGATACTACTTTCAAAAATCCTGGACAAGGTTTTTTGGAGGGATGAAGTCCTGCATAATGATTAGAAGCAAGCAAACACAAATCTAGCACTTGTGTTAGTACTTGGAGCAACCCCTCACACTGAAAAAAACCACACAAACGGAAAACAAAACAAAACAAAAAACAAGCAAAACACAGTTAAAGGTATTCTGTGGATTCTCATTGACTCTAAACCATAACTCATGAACTTCTCCCACACCCCCAGTATTATATTGCCTTTTACTAATTAGGCACAGGACACAATGAATTCTAACCAAAGGCATTTAATGTAGTTTCATAGTAGGGAAAGTAGAATGGTACATTCCCCTGTTCTCTATTCCCCCTCCAAAATAAAAATAAAAGCAAAACACCTCAGGCACACTTTCCCATAAATATAGACACAATGAAATGAGACACATAGCTATCACATACAAGAGACTAAAAGGCACATATATGGGGCACATGCATAGTCAGGATATATATATATATATATATATATATATATATATATATATGTGTGTGTGTGTGTGTATGTATATGTGTGCAAATATATAGTGTATGTGCATGTAGATGTGTGTGTATATGTGTATGTATACATATGTGTGTATATGTGTGTGTGCATGTATATACATATATACATGTATATATATATATATATATATATATATATATATAGAGAGAGAGAGAGAGAGAGAGAGAGAGAGAGAGAGAGAGAAATATGTATATAACAGATGCAGCTAGGGCTTACACATGGAGAGTTCCTTTCTCCACTAAAGATAGTTACCTGATCTTTGGGCAATATCTTTGAACTACTCTTTCTGACTCTCAGATCTCATTAGTCTTTTTCCTGGCAGGTATAGCCTGTGGTTTGTAAATCTTCTCTCCCTTTCACACTTTTCTTTACTGCCACCTACTAGGTTTCAGCTGGATTTTTCCAGTGAAATGCTACCACTTCCCAGTAAGAGGAATGGACTCACCTCTCACTTTTAACTTAATGCCCGTTTTCCAATTTTCTGCTCTTTTAGAAATGAATGATTTAATTTACCCAATATTCAGAACAAGGAAAAGTAGTTTTCTCCTCATAAAGACAAGGTACGACAATTTCTACTGTCTTTATCCTCAAGGAATAAATTCTTTTGGAATAGCAAAATAATTATAGTCTTCAGACACTTAACAAATCATTTAATGTCTTTAACTTTCTCTAACAACATCTATATCAATATTCTAAGCTTTACTTGTTATTATTATTTGCCATTTATTTTGGAAGAGTACATGTGGAAGTGAATAGGATTTAAATGAGGCAGGGCTGTGCAAAGTCACCAGTCTCCCTCTCTCCTCCAGAGTCATCTGTGTCCAGTGGCAAGCTTTACTATGACTCAGGCTTAGGAAGTCCTCTTTAAAGGCTTTATCCCCCTCATTTTGTTTCAGGGACTTATTTCCAAAAAATCCCATGAGAAGGAAATGTTGTTTTTCAGGACTCCGCTCCCACTTCCAAGTCATTTTCATCTTGTCCTACAGATAAACCTGGACCAAAAACAAAATTAAAGTTAAAAGGTCAAGATAATTGTCAATAAATTGATCAACCCATTGAAAAAACATTAAATAAGTCCCTACCTGTTTCCAATTACTTTATTGGGTACTGGAAATCATTTCTCTTTTAAAAAGTAAGAACTCAGTAGGCAACTTATTAAATGACTTTTGAAGAATTAATCAATTTATTAAGTGCTTATTATGTGGAAGCTATAAGATAAAAATGGAAAAGATCACTCTAGATGACCTCATCAGATGAAGAATCTTGGTCTCACATAATGGATGGCACCTGTCCAATAGGAGTACAAGTTAGCAGGGTTGGGATTTTAACAGAGATAATTACATAAATAAACCTCTTGATTCCCAGAAGTCTGCATGGACATAGGGAATTGCGTAGAGGAGATATAGAAAACATAAGAAAACATTAAATGAAATAACACACAATGTTGCCTTTATATCAGAGAGATAGTTCATTTGGAAGTGGAGAGTCATTGCTGAGTTTATATCTGGAACATGACGTTAGGATGCACACTAGGGCAAAGGGAAGAACATAAGCACTTACAATGTTCTAGTCAATAAACATTTTCTTTTTACTTTGTATTTTTTTTTACAGTTTTCAATTTATTTATTTTTAGTTTCATTCACTTCCATAAGTTTTAAATTCTCTCCCCCTCTTTCCCCAAGATGGCATGCAATCAGATATGGGCTCTACATGTACACTGCTGTTTAACACATTTTCATACTAGTCATGTTGCACAGCAGAATTATAGTGAATAGGAGAAACCATGAGAAAGAAAACCAAAACAAAATAAAATGCAAAAGAAAATATTCTGCTTCATTCTGCATTCTGACTCCTTTGTCTTTTCTCTGGATGTGGATGGCATTTTCCATCATGAATCCTCTGGAACTGTTTTAGGTCCTTTCATGGCTGAGAAGTCTATCACAGTCAGTCACCACACACTACAATTGTTTCTGTGAACTATGTTCTCCTGATTCTGCTCTCTTCACTCAGCATCAGTTCATATAAGTCTTTCCAGGTTTTCTGAAGTCCACCTGTTCATTATTTATTTTAGCACAATAATATTCCATTACATTCATATGCCACAACTTATTCAGCCATTTCCCAGTTGATGGACTTCCCCTCAATTTCCGGTTCTTGATCACCACAAAAAAGAACCGCTATAAATATTTTTGTACACTTGGGTCCTTTTCCTATTTTTATGATCCCTTTGGGATACAGCCCCAGAACTGGGTCAAATTGTTGGGTCAAAGGGTATGAACATTTTTATAGCCCTTTGGGCGTAGTTCCAAGTTGCTCTCCAGAATGGTTGGATCAGCTCACAGCTCCACCAACAATGAATTAGTGTTCTAACTTTCCTACATCTTCTCCAACATGTATCATTTTTCTGTTTTGTCATGCTAGTCAATCTAATAGGTGTGATGTGGTACCTCAGAGTTGTTTTGGGTCAATAAAGATTGATGAGGGGCCTAATATGTTCAGGGTACTCTCTTAATCACTGGGAATAAAAAGAAAGACAGAAATAGTTCCTGCTCTCAAGGAGCTCACATTGTAATAACAGAGACAATATGTCGGTAACTAGGAACATACAAAATATATGCTGACCATATGAAGATGATTTACCCATGAATGTGTTAATCATAGGGGACACTGTGAAAGTCTCCTACAAAAGATAGCAATTATGCTGAATTTTGAAGAAATCTTATGAAAAGAAACAGTGAGAAGTACTATCAAACTAGAACAAAAGATTAGTGGAAAATTTGAATTTTAGCAACGGTTAGAATGTCAGAAGAGTTAAAAAAAAACTTGAAAGAAGTTAATGTAAGGAGAGAACTGAAAATTATGTGGCTATGTGAATATCATTAGCATTAAAGAGAAAATACAGTGAAGAGATTCTAGCTTTTTATGTGTATCAAAATAATTTCATCAATTATTATTAATAATAACATTATTATTAAAAATGTTTTTAAAAGGATTGAGTAGCCAAGACTACAAATTCTCTGGGAAGAAACAGTATAAAAAATAAATTTTAAAAGAAATACATAAAAAAACAACCTCGATTTAGTTTTAGAATATTACTAACAGGCAACTGAGCCCACAATTAGGACTTTCTTAACAGCCAATCCATATCTTTCTAAAGTAATTAAACCATTTGCCTTTGCTAGTGTAATCTCAGGTCAGTCCCATATTCATTAAACAACGATCAAGCCTCTGATTCACTTTGGATGCATAGACACAACCAAGTGTTAGTTTTAGGCTGCCAAATGGTATCAAGGAGCAAGAAATTTTATTTTCCCCCCTAAAATCTAAAAGAACATGTAATTACAACACTGGGAATGCAGTAAAATGTAATTTGTTATTGAAAAGATTTAAGTAAAAACAGTATCTATCTTGGCTACTATCCTGAAGAATTTAGTGGCTAGAATTACCAAAAATGTATAAAGGAAATATTAGTTTGGTACAATGGAAAAGACTATAGGTATGAAGTCTGCTGACTTCACATTTTTCCTTTGGTAAGTCCTTTAACCTTTATGACCCTCATTTTCCTCATCTGAACAATTAAGAGGAATGGATGGCCTTTCATGTTCCTTCCGGGTCGAAATCTGTAATCTTCTGATTCTGAGGACAAGGTGCTATGTGACTTAGCTTTTATACTGTACAATGTATTTGTTGTTGTTTGACATCAGGAAGTTGATGCCTTGACTAGCAAGTGGTTTGGATTTAAGTGAGGGAGGGCTTGTGTAGTCATCAGTCTTACTTTCTCTTTGGAGCCATCTGGCCCCATTGACTAGACATACATCTGGATGACTGGAGATGGCCCTGGATGAAGGGAGAGACCTTGACCTTTTTAAACTAAAGTCTTTCAGAGTTCCCACATTTGACTGAGGCAAAGTACACTCAGTGATTAAGTCTTGGGAAAAAAATGAGCCTAGGAATGGCCTTTTCTACCTATTAAAAAAAAAATCAATCTGACAGGGGAAGACCCTCAGGATTTCTGGTCAAAAAACAGAAAGAGTTTCTATTTACATTTAGTCTGACCCATTCAGGCCAACCTATGACCAAGTGGGCTTGGACTGGGACATACTATTGGCCAATCAATGAGAACCAGAGTGAGTTGGGTTTAAGGCGTGGTCTTTAAAAAGGAAATCTAGCCCATAAATTCCTAGGTATCATGCAAGGTTTCAGTGATCAAAATTTACATTTCTTTGAGCAGGACACCTACAGATAAGGTGTGCTGTATGCTGTGTGGACAGAGGGAGAGAAAAGAGGAGAGAAAAGAGAGGAGAGGAGAGGGAAGAGAAAGGGATGGGAGGGGAAGGGGGGAAGGAGAGGGAAAGAGAGGAGAGGAGAGGAGAAGAGAGGAAAAGAGAGTAGTTGCTTGTCCTACTCACAGACCGCTGTTTCCCCTTTGTTCTCAAAGAGGACCATGTCATCAGGAAGGTGATGCCATGACTTGCAAGTGGATTGGATTTAAATGATGGAGGGCTGTGCAAAGTCACAAGCCTCATTCTCCCTTCCAGAGTCATCTGGGTCCAGTGGCATGATGTAGATCAGGATAACTGGAGAGGGCTCCCTATGGCAGGATATTGTAGGATCTGTTGCACTGAACAATGTATCCTGGCAACATGGCATAGTGGAGGAAGAGCTGACTTCAAAGTTGTAAGGATCTAGATTCAAGCCTTGGTTCTTACACACTGACTGTGTGATCCTACACAAGGTACTTGACTTCTCCTTGACCCAGACAACTCTTTCAAACTATGCTATGGAATGGGACTTAGTTTCATTTGGAAGAAGGTATTCCCTCACCAGGAATTCTGGATACCAGTGAAATCTCAAGACTACAATGAGGGGAAGAAAGAGAAAGAAAGAAAGAAAGAAAGAAAGAAAGAAAGAAAGAAAGAAAGAAAGAAAGAAAGAAAGAAAGAAAGAAAGAAAGAAAGAAAGAAAGAAAGAAAGAAAGAAAGAAAGAAAGAAAGAAAGAAAGAAAGAAAGAAAGAAAGAAAGAAAGAAAGGAAGGAAGAAAAAAGAAAGAGAAAAAAGAAAGAAAGAGGAAAAGAAGGAAGGAAGAAAAAAGAAAAAGAAAAAAGAAAGAAAGGAAGGAAGAAAGGAAAGGAACAGTATAGTACTATGTAGTTGAGTGAGTAACAGACTTGAAGTCAGAATGCAACCTCTTTCTGAAACTTACTGAGCTTAGGAAGCATGGAGAATTTCAAATGACTTGCACAGCATGTACATAGTTTCCCCCCCATAGCCTGCTAATTATTATGCATGCTTAAAGCACCCACCACAAACCTTTGCAGAATAAAAGATGTTTATTTAGAAGAATGTTGGAGATCTAGGTTTCTAAAATTTTAGCAATATATTTGATAAATTTTCTCATGATTTTCTCATGGAAATATAAGGAGATATGGGTAGAACACCAAACAGTATAAAAGCAAGCACCTTGACACATCCTGGATGGCCTGCTATTACAGGTTCTTAGATCTGCTTTTCTAAAAGGAAAGGCAACTTTTGAGGGGTCAACAATCAGTTTAATCAAGCACATATAACATTCACCTAGTTCAGGGGAAAAAGTCAGCACCCTAAATAGCAGAGAAAATACAAAGAAATAATGATCAGCAGAGAGGACTTCTAACTGTCTGACCATAAGCAATACACACATCAGAGATCAACAGACAGATAACTGTCTGACCATTACATATATACATAGTTACTAGAGAGAGAAGCAGCAACATCTGGATTTTCAAAACTACTGCCCAGAGTCTTATGTTCAAACACTCCCAATGAGTAAGCCCCAAAGTAAAACCTCACCTCAGAGTATATGTGCACTTTTCAGAGCCATAGAGTATCACAACCCTTGAGAATCAGGATATTATAAATTAACAAAAGGTGTGGGCTTCCCCTAATCAAGCTTCCCTTAATGGGCAGACTCATTCATGGGTGGGGAAGATCTTTAATTCTTTAGCATTACAAACAGGTCAATTCTGAATAAATTCCCATATCCAAAGTGACATTATTAATAGTTTTATATCAGCATGGAAGGAAAATTCTAGTGGAGTGACTCAAGGGTATGTGATTTTGTCCTGTGCTGTTTATAATTTTTATACATAACTAAAATGAGGAGGGGAAAAAACATGTTGGACAAATGAATGAGTATCCAGAAAGATATTTTTTAAAAAGGCCAAAATAGGCCAATCCAACCTGATTTATCAAACTTTTATTGAGTATTTTTTACAAGGTTCTCTGCTAAAATTACTAGAGTAGTATATATATATATATATATATATATATATGTTCAAAAAATGAGCTTTAGGATGGGGAAGAACTTAACAGTCTAAAAAATTGGATTTTTATCTTACAGCAATGGGGAGCTGCTGAATAGCTTAGAATGGAAGTCACGGTTAGACCTATAACTTACGAAGATCATTTTGACAATTTTATTGAAGACTGAGTGGCAAGGAAACAAAGTGGATCAGGATGATTTGTTAGAAGGAGGTAGCTAGACAAAAAGAACAGAGTGGATAGAGTGCTGGGCCTGGGCTCATTTCCCTGAGTTCAAATGTAGCCCTAGAAACTTAGTAGCTGTGTGACCCTGGCCAAGTCACTTAACCCAGTTTGCCTTAGTTTCGTTATCTGTAAAATGAATGAGAGAAGGAAATGGCAAACCGCTTCAGTATTTGCCAAGAAAATTCTTAATTAGGTCACAGAGTCAGACACACCTGAAAAGTGACTGAACAACCAGTCATGATATTTGTTGGATGGTTATCATCATAGTATAGGAGAAAAATGAAGAGAGCCTGAACCAGGGGTTATTCTTGTGGGTAGAGAGAAGGGAACAGATATTAGAGATATTGTGAAAATAAAATAATAATGAATACTAGGCAAATGTAAAGGGTAGAAGAAGAGACACAGGAGAGAGTATGAAACTGAGATGTTGAGAGAATTATGATACCCTCAAGAAAAATGACAAAGTCTGAAGGTGGGTGAAGTTGCTTTGAAGGAAAGAAGGGAAGAGAAGGAATGACTTTTAAATGTACTGAGTTTAATTTGCCTATGGGAATGGCAGTATATCTATCAAGCAGTTGATGATGTGTGATTGAATTCAAAGGGGAAAATATGGCAGGACATATAAATTGGGGCATTATCTGTTCTGCAAGGCCTCTTGAGGAGAGAAGAAGACCCAGGGCAGAGGTCTGAGGGGAAGAGTCATGCTATATGAGGATATAAATATTGATCTAGCGAGGAAGATTGAGAAGGAGTAGTGGACACTTGGAAGAAAACCAAGAGATCCATGTCAGACAAATAAGAGGAATAAAAGGTGTTCAAATATGCAAAACTTCATACTAGTCAAAAATAACGAGCACTGAATAAAGGCTGTTGGATTTAGCAGAAAAGAAGTCATGATTTTCCTTGAAAAGAGTTTCTCCTGTTGAGCAGTTGAGTGGAAAACCTGTTTGCAAACTATCAAGAACTAAGCGAGTTGTGAGGTAGGAATATAAATTCTTTCTGGGAATTTGTCAGGGAAAGAAAGGGGAAATTTACTATGTTGATGGTTTGAAGGGTTATAGGGTCAAGTGAGTTCGGTTTTATTTTGTACTCTCTAAGGAAGAGGAGTGGGTTTGGGGACCCACAGAGATGGGATGATCTTGACAAGAAAAAGAACTATCCCTGTCTCAGAAATAGGAGTAAAAGAGAAGAGAATGGGAAAGATGTAGAGAGGTTTCAATATGGTAAATAGAAGAGATTATGGGAGTCTTTGTTTTGTTCAACAAATCTTCATTTAGTAACCACAATGTGCTGGGCAATGTGGACACACACGCGCATGCGCACACACACACACAAGAATCTTGATCTCTCATTATTGTGCAAAATGTCTAGTTTCTTATAAATGTAGGTAGTTCTAATATCTACTAAGAAAGATAGGTTGGAGGAGACATCAGGACTGTGAAGAAAGAAAATCATAAACAGAAAATGAGATAATTGGAAGAGAGAGAGCCAATGAATGAAGGGTACAAATTTTAGCAATAAGGATCCATTTGGTCTCCAAGATCAGAAATTTGAAATATCTCAAGTCAATTCAGTGTCAGTACCATCCATCAAGAAATATGAATGAAGAAGGTAGAGGGTCAAAGGAGTCAAGGAAGGGTGAGAGTGCACAGGTAAACTGGTCAATTTAAACTGTGAAAAGAATAGGATTTGAGCAAGGGTGATGATAGCCTGAAAGAAAAAAGGAGAAGTGGAGGAAATGAAGTCTATAGTAAAGATGAGACTTTAAGGTGAGGGCGGTAGAAAAGGAGATAGAAATAATGACCTAATAGCAATCGACAAATATAAAGTCTTATATGAGTTCAAAAATTAATTCTAATAGAAGGTGGAATAAACATATCAGACAGCAGAATGTCTGAAAAAAATCTGAGAATTTGTGTGTACTATATGCTTATTATGAGCTAACAGTGTAATACTGGAATAAAAAGGGTATTAGGCTATAATGAAAAGTATAATATCCAGAATTAAGGAGTATGATGAAAAATTTATAATACCTGAGGAGACAAAGTTGAAGTTGTATGATTTGCTAGCAAGGCATGTAACTGCAGAACAAACTGGGTCCAGAGCCTCTTAGGAGGAACAAGAACTCTAGGGAGATATTTACAAAGATTTTAATTGTAAAGTACAGTGAACTTTGCTATTTTTAGTTTTAGGGACTTTGGAGAGTTCAGGGACTTTGGTTGAATTCACTTTCATCCTGTAAAACAGTACCACAATAATAAATGACTTTCCCCAAATTATGTGACTTACAAGAAAACTACACAACTCAAGAAAACAAAACTTACCTCCAATAGGTGCACAAAATGTTGTGATGATAGAAAATGGAATTGGCTTGATTCTCTCAGTTCCCCTCTTCCATCTGGGCAGGGGCGGAGGAATTAACTTCCCCATGATCACTACCTATAATCTAATTCTAGAAGATTTTTCACATTGTTATGATCAGAAGAGCGTACTAACATGAGTCTCTCTGGGATGAGCCTGGAGCAGGCTTTAATGCAGCAACTAATGCAAAGTCTAAAAAGAATTATGAGATGGAAGGTAATTAGGTTCCATTTACCAGGAGTGGCTATCAAGTCACTTTGCTGCAACCAAGTGAATCAAGAGAAGTGATTCCACCAATGGGTCACCTAGAGTGGGTAGTGGTGTTTTTGCTTTAAGTTTCTGAAGGCTCAGCCTTATTTTCCCTGCTCTCTTAATGTAGGAATAACAAGACTGAATGATCATAGCACAGACCCTCTTTGATCTCACCAAAGAATGTGATTCACTGTCCACAACATCTGGCTTCTCTGAGAACAATGTTAAATTGTCTATTGTTTGTGGGAACAAACAGCTTTTGTAAGGCCTACATAGCTTAAGAGAACCAGAGAAACTACTAGCAGATAAAATGAAACCAAGATTTTCCATCTATGGGAGACACCACTGAACTTTGGATTTAGAAACTTTGTGGCTCCTTTGATGGAGGTGAAGAAGAAGGTGAAGGCTGTAGTCTTGATAAGCCTCAACAATGGGTGCTACCAGGAGGAGACCATAAAGGTATTGGATTAAAGACAAGCCTTGAAAGCAGAAATCTGGAAAACAATTTTTATATCAAGTGTCTCTGATAAAAGACTAACTTCAAATATATGGAGAAATGAGTTAAATTTATAAAAATAAAAGTCATTGCCCAGTTAATAAATGGTCATAGGACATAAACAGGAACTTTTCAGATTAAGAAATCAAATCTATTTACAATCGTATAAAAAAATACACTAAATCACTATTGACTAAAGAAATACAAATTAAAACAACTGAGATACCACTTTACACCTATCTGATTGGCTAATATCACAGAAAAATGAAACAATAAATGTTGGAGGAGATGTGGGAAAATTGAGACACTATTGTACTCTTGCTGGAGTTGTGAATCGATCTAACCATTCTGGAGAGTCATTTGGAACTATGGCCAAAGGCCTATAAAACTGTGCACACCCTTTGACCTAGCAATACCACTACTAGGTCTATATCCCAAAGAGATCTCCCTTCCTCCCAAAAAAGAAAAAAGGACCTATTTGTACGAAAATATTTACAGTAGCTCTTTTCTTTTTTTATGGTAGAAAAGAGTTGGAAATGGGGCATGTCCATGAATTGAGGAATGGCTGAACAAGTTGTGGTATATGATTATAAAGAAATGTCATTGTTCTGTAAGAAATGACAGGCCGAATGATTTCAGAAAAAAAAAAACAAAACACTGGGAAATACAAGAAAATTCCAAAAGACAATTAAAGAAGAAAATTAAATTCCTGTTTTTATGACAGATTATGTAAAAAAAAAAACACTCTAAAAAATGCAAGAATTATGTATTTGGTCTTTGTCAGGCAATTCCAGTCAGAAATACAAAAGTAGTTTCATAAGAGTTGCCTTGGATGACATGAAAAGCCTATAAGTGAACTTAGTAGCATTGCATAATATGGTTACTAAGGAAAAGATTAGGAGAAAGAGAAATCTAAGTCAAAGGGGAAAAAAAAGACCATCTTTGCTTCTGCACAGGCAGTATTAGAGCCTTGTAAGTAATGGAAAGGTTTTTACTTTCCAAAGAAGGTCTATTTTGGAGAATGTAGAAAGAAAAAAATGAAATGTTAGAAGTCTTAGGAGTAAAAAATAATAATGATTCTCCAAATGCCCAGGGAAATTCTGCTGTTGAATCTGTGGGGAAGGGAGAGAGGCTAAGAATTTGGGAGAGTTTTCCCTGATCCAGGACTAACACTCTATCTACTGCACTCCATAGCTCTCTCATAGATAAGAGTATTGCTGTGTTCTGACAGATTATATCTAGAATTTTTACTGTTTTGATCTTCAGAAACCACACTAATCAATAAGCAAGTTTGCAAAGGAAAACCATCATGACGGCAAGACAAAGAGCTTAAAATTCATGCTCATGAAGATGAGCTGAAAGTATTTTCAATATTTAATGTGGAAAAGAGATCCCTTTTATGGGACATGAAATCTATCTTCAAGTATGTGAACGGCTGTCAAACGGAGGAGTGATTGGATTTGTTCTACATGACCTCTGAAAGCAGAAATATTAATAAAGGCTTGAAGTAAATTTAAGATGGATGGAACAAGGGAGCAAAAACTTCCTCATGATGAAAGTTCTCCAAAAATAAAAGGGCCTATTTTAAATAGGAGGCAGTGCACATTACCCTTCCCTGAAGATCTGAAAGCAAAGGTTGATTGGTCACATGAAGGAAATCTTATAGAATAGATCCCCCTTTACGTAGAGCCTGGACTTCATAATCTTGGAAATTTTGAGATTTTAAAGTTCTTTGTTTCTTCTGGGTCACTTTTGACAAGTCAGATAAACTCTGTTCTTGAGTTTCATACCTGTAAAATATGAATAACATTATAATACTTACTTTACATGGTTGTTCTGAATACCAAAGGTGATAATGTATATGTAAATATTCTGTTAAGCATATGGAATTACATAAATGTTATTGTCATAAAAATTAAGCTTCTTCAAGTTAGGGGCTACTATTTTAGATTTTTCCCCCTTTGATATGTAACACAGGACCTTCAATATAGTAGACCTTTAATAATTATTTGCTGAATTAATTGGATTTCATTGAATTATATATTTCCTAGACTTAAACATAAGAAAGAAGCCAAGGTGTAGTATGATTTTGAAATAAGTGACCTTTACATGACCTTGAGTTGTTATATATGTTTTTAATATGGTAGGGCCAATGCCATATTCACAGCACCTACAGCAGCCATAAATATCCAGGCGCAATTCTGAATCACAAAATACCACAGACTCTCCATGTGGAAGGCAGAACCAAAACATTTTGCCAGACACCAGAAAGTCAAATCCATCATAGTAACAAAAATCTATACACAGTAACAATACGGAGGACAACACCACCCCCAAGCCTTCCCCCACTAGGCTTCCCACAAACCAGCTCCATTAAACAAATCACAACCAGGCCTCCTTAAACAAAATCACAAACAATCACAAAGTCACTCAGCCTGCGTCCTTCTGACTATTCTCCAGACTAACTTCCTCTCAGCTCTTATCTAGCTCTGTCCCTTCCTGTTCTACCCATTCAGCAAACTCCTCCCACCACAGGCTCCATGTGACTCAGACTCATGTAACTCAGATTTCCATGTGACTCGGCAGGTTACATGAGCCTATAAATGAGAATGAAAGATCTCTCCATCTAAATTACCATTACATATACCAATACTCTTCAGATGAAACTAGGTAAAATTATGGAATCCCACAAACTACGAAATATTTTCTCCAATTTTCTGCTTTTCTTCTAATCTTGGCTTTATTTATTTGTACAAAACCTTTATAATTTATTGTAATCAAAATGATCCATTTTATGCCTCACTCTGCTCTATCTCTTGTTTATAAATTGTTTGCTTATCTATAAATCTGATAAGTAATATGTTCTATGTTCAATTTTTTTTTTGTAATATCTCTCTTTATACCTAGGTTATGTATCCATATTGACCTTATCTTGGTAAATGATGTGATATATTGGTCTACGCCCAATTTCTTCCATATTGCTTTGTAGTTTTCCCAACAATATTTTTTAAACAAATAATGCATTCCTATCCCCAAAACTTAAGTCTTTATATTTATCAAATATAAAGTTGCTATATTTATTTGCTGCTGTAAATTGTATGTCTACTCTATTCCAGTGATGTAACTTTCTACTACTTAGCTGGTAACAGTTTTGACAATTACTGTCTTATAATGTAATTTATGATTTGGTACTACTAAATCTCCTTCCTTTACTTTGTTTTATTAGTTTCTTTGATATTCTTGACTTTTTGTTCTTTGCTACATTTTTTCTCTTATTCAGTAACATAATTTTGGGTAATTTAATTGGGAAGGCATTAGCTTAGGTAAAATTATCATTTTAATTATATTGGCCTTGCCTATCCATGAGCAATTAATATTTCTTGAATTATTATATCTAATTTTGTTTGTATAAAAACTAAAAAATAAAATTAAAAAATTTTATATAAAAATAATTTTGTTTATATAGGTCTAGGTTGTTTTGGCAGGTGAACTCTTATGAACTTTATACTATCTAGAGTTATTTTAAAATGGAGTATCTCTTACTACTTCTTCTGGTAGGGTTTTGTTTGTGGTATGTAGAAATGATGATGATTTAAGTATAAATTATATATAAAATTTATGTATAAATTTTTTATAGTTTCTCAGATAAAGGTCTTATATCTCAGATATGAAGAACTTTGTCAAATATAGAGGAGAAAGAGTCATTCACCAATTCATTAATTGACAAAGAATATGGAAAGGCAGTTTTCAGTTGAAGAAATCCAAATAATATATAGACAAATAAAAAATGCGTTAATCATTATTTATTAGAGAAATGAGAATTAAAACAACCTGTAGGTATCCTTTTATACCTACCAGACTGGTTAAAATAACTGAAAGGGAAAGCAACAAATGTTGAAGGGGATGTAGAAAAATTGGGACATCATTTCATTGTTGGTGGAACTGTGAACTCATTCAACCATTTTGGAAAATAATCTGCAATTGTACCCCCAAAGTTATTAAACTACTTATGTACCCTTTGATTTGCAACACCACTACTAGATCTATTTCCAAAGATGATTACAGAAAAATGGAAATCATTTTTAGGCTGTAAAATATTTATAGCACCTCTAATTGTGGTGGCAAAGAACTGAAAATTGCAGGGATGATTGTCAACTGGGTAATCGCTGAGTAAGCTGCGGTATAGGATTGTGATGGAATATAGCTGTTCTATAAGAAATGATGAACTCATTGATTTTGAAAACAACAGCAACAACATGGTTAGACTTGCATGAAATAATGAAGAATGAAATGAGCAGAATCATGAGAAAAGCATACTATACACAAAGGTGTATGGTAAAAGAAATATGAGTTTAAGAACAACGTTAGCAACTAAGTCATTTTACAATTATAAATACCCAAATTAACTTTAAAGGACTTATGAAGGAAGATGCTATCTGCATATAGAGAAAAAAAACAAACTGATAAATCAATAGAAGTATGTAGAGAATACCTTTACTTACACACACACACATATGTATATATACACATATTTTTATCTAATGGTAGCCATCTCTAGCATGGGAAGGAGGGAAGAAAAGTGGAAAAAATAAATTTACATGATAACTTTATTATCTATTTAAGGGGAATATCAAATTGTACAAAATTGATTTTTAGTTTTATGAGCAATCACTTTTTAAAAATTCTACTATATTATAGAAATGCTTGTTTTACTTCATAAACTAAAAGTAAAATAAATTAGATTTAAAAAATAAAATTACAGAATCCTATGATCTCTGAAAATCTGAAGATGTAAGTCATTCAAAGACCAAAGGATCAAATCTTGGTGTGTATAGATATATGCAAAATGAGATAAAAGATATTATCAAAGAGATATCTGACCAGTGTGCCTGTCATATATTGAGAGGGAGGGATATTAAATTAATAGAACATATCTTCCACTGATACCAACATAATGTTGCTCAATTTGGAGGAAGGCCTGGTCTGTGGAGAGGACTTAGAGAGAGAAATGAACAAAAGTCACATAGTAGGACAAGATATGAAAGGGCAGTCACTTGCATCATTGGAAAGATGACAACATCCCCTTTTCTTCAATGTACACCCTTTGAAGAATACACATTGAAGAATCCACAGATCCATATAAATACCACTAAATAATAATAATATTGTAAATATATTATTATGTAACATTAGTGGCCCAAATCTCTGACACATGTGTTAGATAGTAGCAGGCTATTGTAGACACTAAAAGAAAGCCTTCTCTGAATTGACATGGGATAGGAATGCAAAGACAGTGAAAAAAAACCACACAAAACAAAACAGTTCTTGCTCTCCATGGCCTTACATTGTATTAGAGGGATATTAACACAGATATGCAAATAGAAAAGAATATGAGGAGGGAGAGAACACAGGGTATGTCAGGAAGACCTCGCTTATGAGGTGGCATCCAAATATAGCCTTGAAGGAAGTTCAGGATTTTTAAAAGTTAGAAGAGGCAGTACAAAGGTAGAGACAGAAGATGGTATGTCAGTTTCTGAGATTATCATTAGACCAATTTAATTGTAACATAGAGAGCATAAAGAGGAATAATGTGAAATAAGCCTGGAAAAGCAGGAAAATTGTGGAAGACTTTGGCCGAAACATGGAAGAATTTTCATTATTTCCCCACAGACAAAAAGGAACGTCTGAAGATTCTTACGCAGTGAAGCAGAATTATAATGTTCGTATTTTATGAACATAATTTTGGTAGCTATATGGAGGATGGGTTGGAGAGAGGAAAGAATGGAAACAGGGACACCAGTTGGAATGCAATAATCTGGGAAATATGAGGTATTGAGCCAGAAGAGACCATATGTTGCTTCAAACTCAGGTTTCTCACTTTGGTGTACTCTATGGTGAATAAAACTCTTAAGGGATTCCTTATTTTTTCACACAAAAGACTAGGCATTGCTAGTAGTCACCAACATATCTGAGAGGACTGAACCCAGTACTGACAATAAATGAAAACAATATTTCAATTTGTGTTTGAGAGTCATCAAGGTTTGGCACGTGGCTCACAGGATAGATAAAAAGAATAAGAAGTCCCAGAATATATCAAGAGAAGCAGAAGGAGAAATATCCAGAATATAAATTCTAGGATTCTGGCAATTTGATGCAATTTTTAATACTCTAGCTGTACATTTCCACCACTGGTATCCGTTTGAAATGTGACATATTTTGCTCAGAATTTCTGCAATTAGTCGATGCACTAGGAAGGCGGTAAGACATATGCCATCTCCTAAAAAGTTTGAAGGAAAAATGGAGGAGGAAAATAAGTGGCAGCTCAATCAAAGGATGATGGGGCTTCAAAAAGCAGGAAAAGTATTCTTTTTACTTTGTTTTATTTCTATAGAAAGTTCTATAATTCAGTTTCAGTGGGCTCTAATGTGTAGTTGACAACATTCTGAGATACTGAAAGCCACTAAATCATGAAAATGATCTGTGTAGAAAAAATTTTCTTAGATTATTTACATTTTTAAATACCATGAAAGTCTTTAAAAACATGTCTCAGCTTTATTTTGGAAACTGTCTGTCTCAGTCTGTCCTTTCCTGCCACACCATAGCTCTTAGTGTTCCAAAACTGTTGGAATTTAAGTTAAAAAAAAAAAAAATCTGATGAACATGTGGGTGTGAGACCTGTAGGACAACTTCAGGAAAGGCATGGAGTTTGGAGATAGTGCTATATTTGCTGAGAGAAATTTATTTCCCATAGGAGTTATTTAGTTTTTTGCACGATATTTTTTCCCCAAATACTTGCACAGTAATAACTTGTGAATGATAAATGAAACCAAAAACCTAACTAAAAATTTTCCCCTAAAAGAAATAGCTGGTATTTCTCTTATTCTAAGTTGAGCAAATTTATTAGCCTAATTTTTGATATTCTTTTTCTCACTTTTTGTAGCACATATATGGGGATAAATCAGGTCAGGATGGTCTTCCTGGAAATTTTAAAAGCATCCCAGGTAGGTAACATCCTGTTCAGCATATAAGTAAGCTTATGCCTGAAAAATAATTTTAAAATGTTCATTACCATGTAAAGGGATTCTTTTATTTTTTACTGCATAGAATGGGTAAGATGATCATTTAAAAAATGGTTCAAAGACATAGAAAATAATTATATCTACCCTCTGTGTTGGGGAGTAGCAGAACGTAGAGGGTAGAAAGCTGTGTTTGGTGTTAGAAAGCCCTAAATTTAAGACCTACCTTTAATACATACTAACTAAGTACATGAGATGGTACAATGAAAAAAAGTTTAGTATGTGGACTGAAAGGCCCTGGGTTCAAATCCTTCTTATGTCACTTTCATATTGTATATGACCTTAGGCAAATTATTAGCCTTTCTGGTCTTCAGTTTCATTGTTTGTACAAGGAGGAATGTTGGACTCTGGTCTCTAAGGTCCTTTAGTCCCAAATCTATGATCTTATGGACCCCTTAGTGATCTATGCAACTTTCTAAAAGTTAAACTTACAAACCAGCTGCAAGTATATATGGACAGAAGGAGTTTCTATACCAGAAATTAACCAAAGCAATGAAATAAACAAAATGAAACCAAAGAACCACCAAACACACACACACACACACATATGTGTGTGTGTATAAATATATATACAAAATACAAACACACAAAACATTTTTCAGTAGTACCAAATAACTTTCACTTATAAGATCCATGAAGTTGCTTATGAAATTTAATGCAATGATCAGAAAACCTTTGGTAAATGCCTATTCTTCTCAATACATTATATACAATGAACACCTAACCTCCAAATTTCAGTTTTCATCATCTCTGAAATGGAAATAATAATAATAAAATTGTTACCTATCACATAGAGTTACTGACCATGTTTGGGAAAGTTCTTTGTAATTGTAACATGCTGCAAATATAACTTACTACTCTTAATTACATAGCACTTTGACATATGCTTATATGCTGGAAGTAGGAGCATAGTTGAAGGGTTCATTTAAATGTGATTTGGAGCAATGGAAAACAAATAGATGATTTTCTGTCATTTCTATTGGAAAGAATTCACATTCATTGGAGATGGCCTCAGGGCCTCCAATCTTTCTAAATGCTATAGGTTCTATTTATCTGACAGACCCCTACTGTTTCAGGAGAATCTCAAACACAGTTGTGACAGGTGGTCATGTAATTCTGAAAGACTGTGGTAGTTCTTAAGTCTAACAGCAGAGACTTTCTCAGATTTTACTTTGATACAGATGGTGCTTTATTTATTTATTTTTCCTTCTAAGCTTTACCTTAGGAAACTATTTTTTGTTTACTTTCTACAAGTGTACCTCCAGGCAGTAGCAACAGGGAGGGTTAAATCCTTTGCTTTGCAATGTCAATACTGATATTCTATAAATACCCACAATTTTTCCCCTTTGTTTTTGTTTTTGTTAGAGTGACTGTCAACTGTTTCCTACATTCCTACTGATCTGACAGAGCAGTGGATAGAGCACCAAGCCTAGAGACAAGAAGACCTTTACTCCCAATATGATCTACACACTTATTCAGTGTATGACTCTGAGAAAGTCACAGCCTCAGTTTGTTTCAGTTTCATCAACTGTAAAATGGGGATAGTGATAACACCTGCCTTCCAGGGGTGTTGTGAGGATAAAAAGAAATAGTATTTATAAAGTGCTTAGCAAATAGAGGGCACTTGATAAATGATTATTCATTTCTACCAATCAGGGACTAAGGAAAGCCTTGAATGAAATGTATATTTGGAGGGGTTTATATAGAAGGTCTTACCAAGTGAACCTATTCTATAGCTACATACATAGCTATGAGCTGAAGCAGAATTAGATAAAAAGCCTGAATCAACTGGGACCTGTTTTCATGTTTCATCATTGCATTCTTAGGAGAGAATGGTTGCTACTGGGAATCTGAGGTTTGCATCAGGAAATGGAGAGCAGTTGGGTTAACCTGAGAGACAGTGTCTAGGGCAGAAGGAAATATTCTGAAGATACAGTTGGATTTATAAGATCTAGACGCTGATCCTCTTTGTGAATTTCTCCATTTTTGTCCAGTCAGAAATGTCTTTCCTGGTGCCTCATTTTCTTTTTCACGTTGTGCTTTTATGGATGTATTCTTTTCCACTGTTCTTGTGTATATATCAAAAAGGTATGAGCTTTCAAAACTGGGAGATACCACACAGACTTTTTGGTCAACTTCTAACCTGAGTGTGAATACTTTCCCATTATCTTCTTGACATATGGAAAAAGCCTGTGGGAAAATGGGACTCCTTAGGAAATTGGGACCCCTTTTCATGTTGCAACTATTGCTATGCCTTGTATGGTTGGGACAGTTTAGTTGACAAGACTTGAAGTCAAAGGGATCTAAGCTCAGAACCCAGTTTGGAAACTTACTAACTATATGATTCAACAAATTAATGTCCCTCTCCTCATAAAATGATTTCTATGGTAGCTTCCAGTTAATTCTGAATGTATTCATTTTATACATAGCATATTTTTGCTCTTCAACTCACTCTCCACTTCAATTCACTGAATACCCAAACTCCACCTAGAATTGGAGGTCCTAGAGAAACAAGCACTTTGGAAGAAACTTTTGCCATTCTCACCGTCACCCTCAAGCACCTCCTAGCTGGTTGCTTATCCTTCATACCATTCTTAACACCTTGGTAGGGAACCCAAGATCCCAAATTCTTTCTATCTCTTCCCAAAATTGACTTCATTGCCCACGTCAAGTTAGCCCCTCCATGCTTTGCTTCTGGGACAAACATGTCATGATTAATATGGAAATATTTTTTGCATAACTACACATGTATAACCTGTATCCAATTGCTTGCCATTTTAGGAATAGGAAAGGAGTAGTGGGGAGAAGAGCATTTAAAATTGGTTTTTCATGTAATTAGTAAAACCAAAAAAAAACTAAAAAAAAGAAATTGTGCTCATAGAAGATATATATTTCCAGATGGGTTGTCTAAATATATACAAAAAAATGGCTGAGGGACAGCATGGTTAGATATCACTGGAATCTGCTCACCCCTCATTAAGGGAAATTGTGGCTCCTGCTATGAGGGGATTCATGAAAGGGCCACAGTCTTCTTTTCTTCAGTCTCTGAGAGGAGTACTGGACTAGAATTATGTCAGTCTGTCTGATCAAACTATTGCTGGTCCAGGTTTATAACAAGTTCAAAACAAAAGCCCCTCCTGGATTTCTAGCCCTATACTCACAATCTTGGTCCCTTTTCACAAAATTCTGGTTACATAAAATGCCATTACAAATAGTGACTATCTAGTAAACTTTTATCCAAGAAAAACAGCTAACAGAATTGAAGAAGTTATACAGATTAGCATATACAGAAAATACAAAAGAGTGAATAAGCTTTTTTGATGGAAGCAAGAAAAGATTTCATCTCAAACCAAGATGGTGAAACCTCAATCTCACCTGAGGCAAAATTCTGTCTCAAATTTTAAGGGAGTCAAACTGGAAATCAGGGACTTGTTGAGAAGCTGTCTTCCATTACATGCCTGAAGTTTCTGTATTTTTTCCTTTCTCTTGACCGACTGGAGTCAGTCTTAAAGAATGTATGGAATCTTATATATCTGTCTCTCTCAAGGAATGCTTCTCCTCCCAAAAATCCCCCTCAAAATAACATTGCCATTTATATAGGCACACAACATCCAACTAGCATTTTATACATCAATTAGGACCCATATATATATATATATATACACACACATATATATATATATATATATATATATATGTATGTATGTATATATAATGGTATACAAAACAGCACAGAATTGAATATCCAGGTCACAAGTTATGCAGGGCACCATGAGGCCTTCCCATCTGTGCTGCTACTGTGTTCTCTGTCCCACCAGGTCTTATCCTTTGCCCTGATACTACACCTTCCAGATCCCTGGGTGTTACCATCTGACCTGATAATGTTCCCTACAGTGCTATGATTGACTTTTAACATATCACCATGGCCTCATTCAAGCATTTAATTATCCAAAAAATATCTATTTTGTGCCTAGTATGTGCTAGGCACTGGAGATACACAGATTAAAAAAAAAAAGAATTTTCTAAAAGAGCTTTTTTTTACTGATGGAAAATAACATGCATACAGAGCTAAGTAAATGCAAAATTGTATAAAGGAAACAAAATAGTTATTTTCTAGTATATAGTGTTAGCATTGGGAAAGGTAGAGATAGGATAGAGTTAATACAGGAGGTGACAAATGAAATGATCCTTGAAGGAAGCCAAGAGTGCAATAAGGCAATGGCAAGAAGGCAAAACAGTCTCTGCATGGGGAATAGCCTATATGTTTATGTGTGCCTAGATGCATGGTTCTGCACATACATAATACATCCACGTATACACATTTATATTATTAGATTGGTAGCTTTCCTTATTACTCCCTCAATGAACCAATAGATTAGCCTTTATAGTAAATATTTTTTATTGTAATTTAGGTTAAATATTTTTCACTTTATAGCTTTCCTTGTATCTATCTATATATTTTCCTTTCAATGGTATCTCCTTTGAAGGGTGCATTTTGTATTCAGATCAATAGGATGCTATAGTTTTCAAACATAAGATAAAAGAGGCAGAATCAATCCCAAGTCTCCAAGATACGTGGCCACTCTCCCATCTCACTCACTACCAGCTTTGGAGGTAAATAAGATATATGGCATGAAGCATTAAAAGAGGTTTAATTATTGAAGGGGCAAAAGGCAATTACACTCCCAAGGAGGGCACAAGACAAGGAAGCTGAAGAAAAGGACTAAGAAACCTCTAGTGTACTTAGATTTTAAATCCTTTTGTTTCTTCTTTAACACGCCCAACACTTAACACCCAAAAGAAAACGTCCTTGTTTTAGTCAATCAATGAACAAGTGTTTGGACTGGTTTGCTATTTCCGATATTTATTTTTATTTTTATTTTTTATGGAGCACCTATTTTTTAACTTCTTTATGACACCTGAAAGAAAAGAGAGATCCTCATTCATTGAGGTTCTTTGCTCTATTACTTCAAAAAGATGTTGGCCTTTCTAAAGTATAATGTGGATTTACTTTTTCCTTCAGAAACTCAATTTCAAGCTGCAAATGAGTGACTTCAATGGCCTAGCTAATGAGCCTGTGAGGAAAGAGCTGCCAAATGGCTCAACGCTAGGCTGGAAGGCTACTTAGCAAGGAACTGCGACTCAGTCTATGCCAAGAGACAACTTAGCAATTCTTTTGACAAAGAAAGGGCCTAAAGACAACATTTCTGGAACAGTTACAGCAAAATCTTATTACCAAAATATTTTTTTCAAACTAAGCTAGTAGAAAGGTGCTCTAAGGATACTGAAGAAATCTCTCACTGTCAGTGGACTGAGAAATGTAACTGTCCTAAATTCTATCTCCAGGTTGAAGTTGACAGGGGAATCTGTGGAAAATTTACCATTTTACCTGGGGAGCTGCAGCATTTCAGGAGAATATAATAGTTTTCTGTATGAATTTACAGCATTCCAGTCATCAGAGATAGATAACTTGGTATAAATCCAGGAAGTTCAGCTATTCCACACATCTTGGGTACTAGGAAACTACGAGCAAGACAGGCACAGATGTTGCTCCTCACATGACTTATGCTGACAGAATTTGCTTTCTTATTTCCAGTGTCAAATCAGAGAGAGGGCATTTACTGTGGTGTAGAGAAAATCAGAACAGCTTCAGAATCAACAAACTTGAAAGCTTTCATTTTCATCTTGGCTGTTACAGTGAATAAAAAAACAGTTTCTTTGATGATTAGTAAGCCATATTAATGCTATAGGGAGCCACTTTTGCATATGTAGGAGCAAATGTTCTCATGAAAACAAATTTCTGGGAATGAAGTAAATTGTCTTTCATATATTCTTAAAGTCCACCAAAAAAAAAAAAAGGAAATGAAGACTTCATTGCACTTTGGATTAGCAGATGTAAAATCTTCTCTCATATAAGACATGTTATATATATGCACTGTACCACATAAATCTCTAAATGCCTGCTCAAGACAGATAGGAAAAGCAGAAGATAGAGCACAGCTTGTAGATTTAGGGAGAACCAAGTTTTTCCTGCCTGCTTCAGGCTAAGCCTCAAGTTTCCTCATTTGTAAAATGGGGATTATAATGGTATCTATCACACAAAGTTATTGAGAGGACCAAATGATCTATGTCATGTCAAATGCTTTATAGAACTTGAAAGTGATATGTAAATGCTAATTATTTTCATAATTAAGTTCTCAGGCACTTTTATGGTTTAATTATATACTTTGAATAAACTAAGATCCAAACTTTTTCTTTCTTTTTTTAAATTAGATTTATGATGTCTACAAGAACTTGTTCTGACCTCATACACTTACTAACTACATGACTCTGGGCAAGTCCCTTAATCCTGATTGCCCGGGGCAAAAAAAGACGGCAAAAGGAGGAGATACTCTTAATACTCTGATCAAGCAATTTTTATAGAGCATCAATATCTATGCAAACACAATTAAAGATTTCAATATTAAAATTGCTATGATTGTCATTTTACCACAAATTCATCCATGAGTAACATCAACTTTCCAAATATAGGCTCTGAAGATTATTTATGCAAAGCAAATTAACAGATAAAGAGAGTTTTGTTTTGTTTTATTCCTAGAAATTTGTCAAGGACCCTCCCAAGATCTATGCTCGTAAAAGACGGAGACAAGATAGTAGCCCAAGAGCATGATAGAGTATTATGAAGTATTTGTCATTTCGAGACTGGGAGAAACATGGGTATTTTAGCAGGCACAGGGTAAGAATCAACAGACAGGGAGTGAAGTTTAGAGATAGAGGAGGGATGATTAAGGAGACAAACTTGGAGAAGAGGAAAGAGTAGGGTATCAAGGTCATGGGCTGGGCTGTCCTTGTTGAGGAGAAAGGCCTCCTCCCTATGAAAGAATGGAATGAAGAAAGTGTGATGTCAAGAGGTTTTGAGGCATAGAGAAGAGAATATTCTCTAAATGGATTTTATTTTTTCATTAAGTATGAGAGTAAAGGTCTGACAGCTAGGTGGTACAGTAAATGGAGCACTGGGCTTGGAATCAGGAAGACTCATCCTTACGAATTCAAATCTGGCCTCAGACACTTAAGCTATATGACTTTGGTCTAGTCATTTAACCCTGTTTCCCTCAGTTTCCTCATCTGTAAAATGAGCTGGAGAAGAAAATGACAAACTCTTACAGTATCTTTGCCAAAAATTACCCAAAATGGGGTCACAAAGAAATGGAGACCACTGAAACATCCTAACAACAACATGACAGTGAAGGTGATTGGTAGGTGTGAGAGGGAGGCGTCAAAGACCTGAAGAGAGAAAAGGTTTGGGATAGACTCTATAAGGGATGGGACAGAGGCCTATTTAACTCGGAATGTAAATATGCTTACTAGAGTGAGGGGTTAGTACAATTAGATAACAGCAATCGGAAGTGAATCCAGTCAATTCAGTTGTGTTGCTTCTTCCATCTCTTTTCAACCATGCATGAATAGGAGCAGAGGAGATGGGTAGTGGGAGTGGTTTAAAGTTAGCATAGGGTTTCACTTCCTTAGTTATCATGAATTTTAATATGGACATCAGCAGGCCGTCCTTCCTTATTGGTCATAATTAAGAAAAGTGCACCATATGTGTTTCTTCATGTTAAAAACACACATTATAGAATAATTTTACATATGCATACCTATTTGTGTCTAATGGTAGCCACTTCTATAGATGGGAAGGAGGGGGAAGGAGGGAAAGGAAAGAAGAAGAAAAAAAAGAAATTTCCAAGATAAATTTTGTTGTATGTTTGAAATAAATAGCAAGTTGTGTACAGTAGATTTTGAGTTTTATGTATAATCATCTTTTTTATTGTACTATGTTATGGAAATACTTGTTTATTCCATAAATTAAAGATGAAGAAATATAAAGAAAGGTCCTTGACTAAGGGCATAAGAGTAGACCATATGGTAGGATATTTGAAGAGAAAAAAAATTTGGAACACCAGAATGGCCATTGTGAAGAGGAATAGGTTGTCAAATGAGGAGGAATTGAATATTGGTTTCTTTGCAGTGAGGACCTATTTGAGATTAAATAACACATGTTATTGAGTTGGGGGCGCAGAGAGGGAAGTTATGATGGGGGTGGGAATGACAAGGTCAGATTTACACTTTAAAAAACTTTGTAGTTGAGTGAAAGATGGATTAGAGTGGGGAGAGATTGGAGGAGGGGAGATAGTTGGAAAGCTATTTTTTTCAGTAGTCCAGTCAGCATAGTGTCTTGATTTTCTCCAGTTCTATTCAATAGCATGACATCAGGAGCAAAGAAGGCAACTGCTGTGGGCTAATACTGGGTTGGAGCCTGGTAAACCATGACCAGTGCTAGGATAAAGGAGCACATGAATCGACGGTGGAAGAAAATATAGATTTGAATTGGTTTACCAAAGGATTAACATTAGAAAAGGACAGAGTATGTAGACAGCAAAAAGTGATAACCTGGGAAATAACTGAGGGGTCGGGGGAATCTAAATAACGATTAGATCACTAAACAGATTAGGGAGCATAAAGTCTAGGGAATGATCTAATGATAGATGATTCTGATCAGATATTGAATAGTTATGTGATATATTCTAAGTAATAGCATTATTAGAAGTAGCAACCTAAGAGTCTAGATAATCTTCTGAGGTGTGTTGTAGAGGGATTTCTTGAATTGGGTAGAAAGTTGAACCAGTAAACATTTAAGATCTTTTATAATTCTTAGGTTTTGTGGTTCAATCACTCAGTCAGTCAACAATCATTTATTAAGTGCCAGGGCTGTGCTAAGCTCTGGAGATAAGGAACCCACATTCTAACGGGGAAGACAACATAAAACATAAAACAATTGCACAAATAAGAAAAATAAAACGTAAGACATCAGCATTAAGGAGTATCAGTAAGAACCTCCTGCAGAGGTAAGATTTGAGCAGGAAGAAAGCCAGCTATGTTAATAGATGGAAATAAAAGAGAAGGGTCTTCCAAGGTGGGGGATAATCGGTGAAAAAATGCAACATGTGTGAGAGAGAATTTCATGTTCAGGAAACCATAATCAGGCCAGTGCTGCTGGATGGGAGTACATGCTAAGGAGTAAAAGTAAAATCAGAAAGGACAGAATGAGCCAGATTATAAAAGCAAACAGGGTTTTGTATATGGTACTGGAGGTAACAGAGGGCCAGGGAAGTTTATTGAGTGATGAGGGGGAAGGGTTATAGGATCAAATTTGTACTTTAAGAAAGTGACTGGCAGCTTAATGAAAGATTGATCAGAGGGAAGAGAGACCTGAGGCAGGGAGGCCAAACGTTAGGTTACAACCATAGTCTGGGTCAGTGGTGATGAGGATTTGAAGCAGTGGCTGCTCTGTGACTGGAGTCAACGATGCCTCTGTGAGAGAAGCTTTGGAAGCAGAATCACAGGACTTAGGAAGATAAAAATGAAGAACTGGGAGTAATAGATTCCTGGATTTTAATATCTTATTCTATAATGAAAAATATGATAAAAGAAAGGTTTCCCTTTCCTATTCCTTTTCTCCTATTTCTAGGAGCTGAACAGTGATGAGCAATAGAGGGGTTTGTATAGAGAAGCAAAAATAAAAAAAAGAAAGAATTCATTAGAAAACCAAGAGAGATAGCAACTATGATACTAGGTAGCATTTATATAGCACTTGAAAGGTTGTAAAGTCCTTTTCAAATATTCTCTCATTTTATCTTCATACTACAATCCAGGAAAGGAACTGCTATTTTTATGCTCATTTTAGGGATGAGGAAACTGAAGTAGACACAGGTTAAGTGACTTCCTCAGGGTCACCTAGATAGTAACTGTCTGAAGCAGAATTTGAGCTCAGATTTTCCTGACCTTGGGCCAGTACTCTGCCTTCTCTTCTACTTATAGGAAACCAGACATGAAATGACATGAAGCATGTGAAAGGAGACTATTTGAATGACAGAGTTTGGAAGGGGAAAGTAGTAAAAGCGAATAAAGCCAGATTTGTGGGGAATAGAGGGTAAAGGGTACAGCCACCAAAGTGATGGTCCTGGAAAATTGATTTAAATTTGAATTTAAAAAAGTTTTAGAAAAAAGGAATTTTAATTGGCTAAGACAATTTCAAAGTGGATCATTTTATTTTTGTATTAAGTGGTCTTGTGAAATGATTTGCTACTGATGTTTAACAGATTAATTGTTTGAATATTTAACTCTAGATTCAAGATATCTAGACTGGTGGGGGATTTTTTTTAAGCACCAAAGTCAAGTTTCTCATTGCTTATAATGAAACACTAAGGCCAATGATGAAAAGTACTGTTTAGAAACCAGCATTGCATGATTTAGTAAGTGACTGTACTTATCTTTTATAGGTCTATCCCACACATCACTGGTTCAATGAAGGTCATTTCATAATAATAGCATGAGTATATACATATACATATCTATGTACATATGTATTTATGGCAGGTAGAGTACCAGGTCTGGTGTCAAGAAGATTCACCTTCCTGAGTTCAAATCTGGCCTCAGACACTTACTAGCTATGGAACCCTGTGAAAGTTACTTAACCTTATCTGCAAAAAATGATCTAGAGAAGGAATAGATGGATAACTCCAGTTTCTTTGGTGAGAAAACATCAAATGGGGTCATGAAAAGTCAGATATGACTGAAATACAACTGTGCAATGAAAATCAAATGTATGTATGTAGGTACATAAATAAACATGTGTATGCATATTATATATATACATCATACATATATGTGTATACATAGGTGTATCTATATCTATATCTACCTTATACATATATTGTACATACACTACTGTAATATCACAAAACTCTGCTATGATGTCACTTGGCCATTAACACAAGATGAATATTAGATCCTCAGAATTGAACAGGTTAAACAAATGTGTGCCAGTATTGTTAACTACCTTAAATGTTAGTGTGGCTTACCATCACCATGTTACTTAGAACATATATCAATTTTTCTAGTGGAACTCATTGCCTCCTCTAATGTTGTTTCATTTAACATTGTGGTAGTTTCTAGTATTACAAATAAAAAAAAAATCCATCTTTGCTCTCAGGGAGCCTACATTCTATTGGGGGAGATAATGTATAACTATTCAAGTATTTAGAAAACAAAAATAATAACTAGAATTTAAATATCACCTTAATGTTTGCAAAGCACTTTAAAAATATTAATTTATGCTCACACTAACCTGACGAAGGAGGTGCTATTTTATTCTCCATTTTGCAGAAGAGGAAACTGAGACAGACAGAATTTAAGGGATTTGTCCCAGGATCACACAGATTGGAAGAGTCTCTAGCCAGATCTGACCATGGGAGTTCTTGGCTCCAGATGTAGCACTTTTTTTTGCACTGTACTGCATAGTTGCCTCATATTCATAATTAATACAAAATAGTTAGGGAGGGAAGATATTTGCAGTTGGGAGGGATTAAGATAGGTGTCATGTAGAAGACTGTGCTTGATCTGAGTGTTTTTAGGAAGAAAATTCTAGGAGGTAAAAAGACATGGAGATGATGGATGTGTGTAAGGTGAAAGATAGTCATTTTAGCTGCATTATGAAGTAGAATCCAAGGAACACTGAGAAAAACTGAAAGTAGTGAGGGCAAGGTTTTATTACTGTTGATATAGATATACTCATATCTATATCTATTTATTATAGACATGCATACATATATATGTGTGCCATGTGATTGAAAGAATTGTTTGGGGGAGTATCCTATTACTGGTTACTTTCAGAAAAAATAAAAAAAAGATCTTTGGATAATTACCCTATTCATATCAAAACTCTTTTTCCTTGAAAGGTGTGTTCCTATGAATTCGCATAAAATCATATCTCTGTGATTTGAATGTAAAAAGAGGGAAAAGAAGAACATTTCTAAGGTTGAAAAAACGCATGTGCTTTAAAAATAAACAACTTTCTAATCAGAGATGATGACAAAGAACATATCTTTGTCATAGATGACTATTGAAGTACTGGTAGCATTAAATTGAGTCTACTTCTTTGCTTCTTTCAGTCCACAGGTGTGATAAAGAAAATGATGTAAAATGGAAATTTCTATACTTTGCCACAGCCTATATGTATATATATATATACATATACATACATATATACACATGCATACATACATATATATACATAAATATATAATTTGCAATGAATACTTTGAGAGAGTAGTTTTATTTTCCTTCTTAGGGGTTTTCTTTTTTTAAAAAAAAAGTTTACATTTTAAGAATGAGTCTTACTAGAATTTCCATAGTTGCGAGAAATGTCAGGGGATTGTGTTGTTGACTATAAATCAAAGTCCCCTGTGATAGCATCCCAGATTCCAGTTAAAATTAACCCATGTCATTGCTTTATATTTCATCCATCTTCAATCTGATATGTGCAAGGTAAGTCATCTAGTTAAGTGAAAGCTTGATAACCTAATATAACAAGCCTGAACATCAGAGATCAGCTGAAATCTTTTATGTGACAATTGGCTCACAAACGTCTGCCTGGGCAGATGGTGTTGGTTTTAAAAGAAAGACACACTTTGCCTGGAGAATTTCAGAGAAATCTGGGCATCATTTTCCGGCTCTAGTAAAGGAGAAAGGTGTCATTTCATTGACAGCCCCAGCGGTTTCCCTGTTACTGCTTGCATGACAGATGCCATGAACAGATTGATGTGTAAAGAAAGGCAAGGTACAAGAAAATCATACATTAAAGCTCATTAGCTTGAGATGGGGACCCTCTGTTGGGAGCAACTCCAGAGCAATTTTTTGATGTATAGTGAATGTTTAACATGCTTAATGTATGTGCTTTTTTAATGTGCTGGGACAGCATTTGCATATTTGGTACTCCTCTGAATGAAAAGGAAAACAGGGCAATTCAGTGACAAGAGAAACATGAGAGAAGATGAGCAGAAATGAATCAGTCATGAATATGAGTTTGAATGGGAAATCAACTTTCTATTGCTTACTTTTTCCCTCAGTTCTGTGTGGATATAGGGAGTGAAGTGACTTGGGAATAAGAGAAATGGGGTATGTTACTACTGATTATAGTTTAAAACCTAATTATTGAAAGAGCCCCCAAGGCACATAATACTGAAATTTATCACTGCAGTGACAAGTTTTAGCAACATTTTAGCATATATATGATGTGAAATGTAGAAATGGTACTACGAGATATTAAAGATATAACTTGTCCTCCCCCTTTCTTTTCATTTTTATATCAATATTAACAATCCACCAAGCCAAGAAATCAGGGAAAATGGGTCCACATTTTTTTTCCTTTCAGTCTAAGGATGAATTGTGATCAAGCAGGGCATACTTTTGAGGTAAATTAACTCTTCTTTAAGAAGTGGACTAGAGCAATGTCTCATCCCAACTATGTCGCAGAATGGTCTCATGAATGTGCAATTCCAGGTTCTAGGAATCCAAATTCTGCCAGGACAAGCTTGAACAGTATCAGCTAAATTTCTCATAGTTATTAATGACACACTAATACCTTTTATGATAAGCACTTTTTCCAAACTAACAGGGTTCAGGTTAAAGTCAACTTAGCACTTTATAGATGAGTTAATTAGATAGGGTCAGGCCAGGAAACAGACAGGAGTCTGCTTTCTGTTGAAGTTATAAACAGAGGAAAGAAGGTTTGATAGAAGCTGTCACAGCCAACATTTTTTATATGCAAACCACCAAACTCATTGTATCCCAACTGTAGAAAAATAGTCTCTGTTATCCAGAAAAATAAATGTGCCACGGAAAAATAGCTCCACAACACACTTTTTACTCTAATGAAGTACAGTCTTAGTGTAATTCCATCAAGGGATGTAAATGTTTACTAGAGTAGAAATTTTACATATTAAAGCAAAAAATGAAACAATTTTCTGGTCAGCACTCCTCTATATGTGTTGTCTCCTTCTAATAGAATGTACGCACCTTGAGGATGGGGATTGTTGCACTACTATGCCTAGGACTATATAATACATTCATTCATTTGTTTATTCACTTCTTAATTCCTCTAAGCTTAAGATAGCAAATCTATCATTCTTATCAAAATTCTCCATTAATAGACATGTATAGTAGAATGAAAGCTAACGATGACCCCAGGGTTCTACAAGATTAGAAAGTGCCTTCTTAAAAATTAAAAGGTCACATAATTTTTATGTAAAAAACAATATCTTAATAAGTGACATATTTTCCTCAAACATGTAAAACTGAGAGACAGAAAATATGTGCAATATGAATTTATTGCCTTGAGCATTTCATACTATTAAATAGGGGATACAAGTTTGTATTTGTATTGTCCACAAAGTTAGCTAGGGATGATGTGATGTACAAGCAATTGCAATTTAAATATCACAACACTGTTTTGAGGAAGAAGTTAAAAGAGAATTGCTCAGACAAATAAAATTCATCTAGCACTTGAAATTTAAGCAGCAACTTGTCTTTCCATGGAATTACTTCAATTTTTTTCAATAAGATAGAATGACAGATTACTAGAATTTGAAGGCATCTTTGAAATCCTCTAGTATAAATTTCCTTCCCATATAGAAATCTATTTTATAATATATCAAAAATGGTAAGCTAGACTTTGTTTGACCATGCCAGTGAGGCTACTTTTCAGAGTGGCACATACTATTGCTAGATACATTGTTAGGGGCCAAGCTCTGGACCAGCCTTCAGGAGCTGGCTCCACCCTCAGGGAGCTGGCTCTGCCCTCAGGGAGGAACATGGGCGGGGCTCTGGCTGGGGATATAAGGAGCTGTCCGGGAGGGATTGGAGGGAGAGATGTAACCAAGAAAGAGATGTAGAAGGACGCCATCAATAAAGTGAAGAGCACTGACATCCTCGGGCGAGTGTGTAGTCATTGTTCCCTCCGTGGAGGAGGGGACAGCCCTGTCGCGCAAGCTAGGCCATACGGTCGCACGGCAGGGACCGGAGACGTCCGAAGACCTGGAGGAAAGGTTGCCCAAGCGAAGTCTGGGGTAAGGAAGTGGGCCCCGTGTTAGAGTGCCGCCTGGAATATTGGGCGAAGACCCCAGAGAGATTACCGCCTGGAATATTGGGCGAGGCCACCTGGCTTAGTAGCCAAGTGAGGGCCGGGGATTAGCCCCGTGCAGCTGGCGCCCAACGTGGGGCCGCAAATTTGAGTACCGCTTGGAAGGACTACACAACCTCGCTGTTGAGCAGCGGGAAGCCGGAAAGGGATAATTATGGGTCAGGGAAGTAGCGTTCCGCTGATCCGGCCCGAGGATAAAGAAGTGCTGGCATGTCACCTGTATAAATTATGTAAAAAGGAAGGAATGTGTCCTCATATTAAGACATGCCGTAGCTTTGTTGAACAGAGTTGGGAGATAGTGAGCCAACAGATGGCCTCTTATGTGGATGCCACCCCTGGGTTGCTCGTTGAGGCTGATTTTGTCACGTATGGGGTGGAAAAAGCAGCCCTTGTGGGCTCCCCACATCCAACTTGCTTGGCTGCCGCTTGTGTGATACAAATGGGAGACTCCCTAATGGAGATGTCTGACGAGGAGTCGAGACCCCCACCTACCGCTCTCTCTTTTTTATCTTTGGAGCGTTGGCAGTCAGGGAGCTCAGGAGACAATCACGACCAGATAGGACAGAGAGGAAAGAGGGAGTTGGCGCAGTCAGAAATTCAACCAGGAAATACATCCAGAGTTGGCCCAGGGCCTGGATTTGTGGCGCAGCAAAAAATTTGCCCCAAGGCCTGGATTTGTGGCACAGCAAAAAATTTGCCCAGGATCTGTGGTGCAGTGACGAATTCAGTGGCCTGGATGTTCTTCCAGCCCTGGCACTCGACACATATCTATGGTGCAGTAAAAAGTTGCAAAAGTAAGTCTAAAAAAGGAATCTTGTACAGGAGAAAGTCTAGACAGGGAATCTTATACACGGCTTAATTACACAGTGATAGAAAGTAAGCCAGAGTTATAATGTGTACAGAGGATTTCTGACAATTTTTTCTCAGTTTTTGGATTCTTTTATTGTCTGTATATGTGTTCTGTCTTTACATGTTCTGTGTGCGTCTGTTTGTGAGTTATTACAGTCAGCTCCATGGTAGCTGGACCTTGGAATGTTATCTCTTTTCCTCCCCCTCTTCCCTTCTCTCTGATGGCTGCAGCATCGGGGAGAAGCATGGGAGAGAGAAAGAGAGGAACTACTCATATTATTTAGTTTATATGACTGCAAAAATGCAGTTTTGGATAAAAAATGCAAGGAATATATAAGTGCAGTTTTAAAGGGGCTTTAATCAAAGCCCATTAGAAAGACAACATGGATATGAAATTTAGGGAAAGCATAAGAGTTTTGGAAATTAATGGAAAGTTTTTGGTAAAACTCTCTCTCTCTCTTTCTTTACTTTCTAATCCTGGCCAGATTGTGAAAGTGGAGAGAAAGATAAGAGGAGATCAGAGGCAGGCTGATTAGCATTTTCCTTATCTCATGCCTCACCTAAAAGAAAAGTTTTTGTATAAGGAGAAATAACCAAAACATAGTTATTCTGGTCATAATTTAAGTGAAACATGTCACTCCTAATTGGATGCCTAAAGCAGATCAGGATTTGTTATATCATTTGGCACTAAGCAAATTGGAAAAATGCATATTAAAGAGACACCTCAACAGAGATAAAGCTTTTGAAACTCTGCAGCAGAACGGAACAGACTTGGCGCCACTGGACAGTTGTCCAGAAGTCTACCCCTTTGACTGATGAATTTCAAAAGTCCTCTTGTTCAAAGACCTTTTTAAGGAGTGGACACGGAAGTAAAATCTATTTGAGTAAATGTTAGAACCATTAAGATTTTTGCCCTGCAGTCCCAAATCATCATTCAGCTGGGTCTGCAGTGAATTGTATCTCTTATCATTCCGGATTAGATCTAGGGAAGAGAACTATCATTTTGAAGGTTTTCAACTAAAATTTTTATAAAAGTTTGGTGACTGTTAACAACAGAAAAAATTTTAAAACAGTTTTAAATTTTCCTTTTCAAAGTAATGTATCAATAAGTTAATATGTAACACTCTATAGAGCAAACAAAAAAAAAAAATCTTGCTCTTTTAATCTCAATTTGTACTCATTCCCAGGCCCAATTGCAACTTTCCTACAAAGAACATCAGTATCTGCAGGAACATCAGGTTCCAGGGTCATAGTTCCTGAGTTCCCAGACCCAATTGCAACTTTTCGGCAGAGAATATCACTATCTGCAGGAACATCAGGTTATCACGTTCCTGAAGCTAGTTCCAAGCAAAAGTTAACTTTAGCATTTGAACTTATTAGCAACCTAATTTCTAAAGAATTTTTCTTCCAGAGTATAGGTAATCAGAATAGGAGAAACTAGCCTATGACAATGATGTCCATCTATTCAGTGGTCAGGTCTAAGTTTGAAATCCCCTATCTTAGATTCTACAAAGGTTACAACTTTAAATTGTCTTTCAAAAAATTGATAGGAGAAATTCAGTGTTGTGGACCACAATTGGGGAGCACAACAGATCGAATGAAACCATTATGTGATTTATTATCAATTAAATTCACACAGAGGATGGACAGGTGGAGCTTTGCAATGTTTGAAATTAGTGCACAAAAATATTATGGGATGCACTACTAGCAAAATATTAGAATTACAGGACTTGAAAGTCACAATCTTATTCACTGAGAAAAAACCCACTGGAGCTTTTCATCAAAAACAAGGAATTATTGAGTGGGTACATTTAGCCCACATAAAGCACAGAGCCTGTGTGCCTTATCCTGTGCTAGTAGCCCAAGTAATACATGAGGCAGTAGATAGAGTGAGGATGTTACTAAGACAGGAACCTCACATGATATATACTATGTATACAGGTCAACACATAGAGAACTGCATACAAGACTTTGTGGAATGGCAGATATTGATCAATCACAATATTCTACATGGCCTCCCAATTCCTTTCGGCCAGCAATTTTCCACGTGGCCATGGTCTTGGGCTGAAAAATGCTCTCCCTCACCAGTAAAGGAGTTCATGTTTTTACAGATGCAACCAAATTTTAGGGCACCTATGTATATTCCATCCACAAAGGAGATGCATAAATTTAAAAAGGCATTTAATTCTACGCAGCAACATGAATTATATGCAGCATTGCAAACATTGTTATATGTGAAAGAACCTTGTAATATCATCACAGACAACAAGTATACAGCACTATTGAAACCTAGATTGGAGTCAGCTTATATCCCTGATAGGGCAGAAAGTATTAAACAGATAACTATGGAAGTTCAGCAGGCAATAAGGGCCAGAACAACAATATTTTATATTACACACATTCGGTCACATTCTAATTTACCTAGACCACTGATCGAGGGTAATGAGATGGCAGACAATGCACTTCAAACATTTCATTCTACTGAATTGGCAAGACAAGCACACTCCAAATTACACTTGTCTGCATGGTCTTTAAGACATCTTTATGGTATTTCCAGACAAGACGTTAGATCTATAGTTAAGCAGTGTGTACAATGTGTTCCATTTTTACCCCCACCTTCTTGTCACCCTGTAAACCCTAAGGGTGATGGTCCAAATTCTATATGGCAAATGGATGTTCCTCATTATCCATCATTTGGAAGAGCAAAATATATTCATGTTACTGTTGACACATTTTCAGGTTTTATAATGGCAACAGCCAAGTGCGGAGAAGCTGTTAAGGATGTGAGAGCACATCTCTTACATTGCTTCGCAAATCATGGAGTACCAAAAAGCATTAAAACAGACAGTGGTCCAGCTTATATCAGTAAAGCCATTGAACAATTCATGGTGGAATTTTCCATTTTACGTGTCACTGGAATCCCCCATAATCCCACTGGTCAAGCTATAGTGGAACGAGCAAATCGCTCCCTGGACACCTACTTGCTTAAACAAAAAGGGGGAGTTGGACCAGGAGTTGATGATAAATTACAATTGGATGTTCAGCTGTTTATACTCTACATTATGTAAAATTGTGTATATTCTACATTGATGAAAAATTACAATTGGCTGTTTGGCTGTTTATACTCTGCATTATGTAAAATTGTGTATATTCTACATTGATGAAAAATTACAATTGGCTGTTTGGCTGTTTATACTCTGCATTATTTAAAATTCGATAATGATGGCTTATCGGCTGCTATGAAATTCTTAACATTTCCTAATAAGGAGTCTACAAAGAATGAATCAGCAATAACAAGTGCCCTGAAAGCAGCCAGTAAAGTAATGTGGCACAATGAGAATAAAAACTGGTTTGGTCCTCATACAGTGTTAACGTGGGAAAAAGGGTATGTTTGTATTTTAAGATGATAATAAAGAAGTTTGGGTTCCAGTGAAAAGGATAAGAGTGATAGAGGACAACCGTCAAGATGGAGTGGTCACAGGGAGCAAGGAGGCGCTATCAGCGGCGAATGAAAAAACTTCTGGAGAAATTCACTCAACTAGGTCACGATGACTCCTCTCATTCTTCTCGTACTTATCATGACACTCAACAACACTGCGTCCTTCTACATCTCTTTCTTGGTTACATCTCTCCCTCCAATCCCTCCCGGACAGCTCCTTATATCCCCAGCCAGAGCCCCGCCCATGTTCCTCCCTGAGGGCAGAGCCAGCTCCCTGAGGGTGGAGCCAGCTCCTGAAGGCTGGTCCAGAGCTTGGCCCCTAACAATACATCGATGAATCAGTCAGTGAAGGAGTAAGCATTTTGAAACTTGTTTTGTTTGTATAGTGAGTATAAGATTTTTAATTTTCTTTTTTTCTCCTTTTTATGTCAGAGGATCTGAAGAGAAAAATAATTTTATTAAGTATTTACATGTGCATATACATATTTACATATATGTATGTAGGGGTGTGTGTGTGTGTGTGTGTGTGTGAAGTGCATCACAGTAATTCAAATGATGTGTGATAAGAGTTTAAAATAAGGCAGCGACTGTGAGTAGAGAAATGGGGACGTGTATAAGGGATGTTGTAGAAGGAAAAAAGTAAACTATACCAGAACTGATCAGATATGTGGAGTGAGCAATATTGGGCAATTGAGGATAATGACAAGGGCTTGAATACCTGGAAGCATACTGGTATAATACAAAAAAAAATGTGGAAGTTTGGAAAAAAGAATCTAGGTTTGGTTGACAGAGGAATAAAATGAGGACTTTGGAGACATACTGAGTTTGAGATACCTACAGAGCTTCCAACTGAATACATCAAATTGGAAGCTCTGTAGGTATGGCCATGCGGAAGCAGTCCTTTAGAAAGACTCTATATTTGCATAAATGGAACTATAAACTATCTTTAGAAGGGTGATAATTAAAACTCATGAGAGTTGATGAGATCACCAAGGGGAAGAGTATAGAGAGTAACAAGAAGGAAGACCATGACAGAGCCTTGGAGACCACAACACTTAGTAGGCATGATAGCAATGAAGATACAACAACCACAAAAGATTGAGGAGAGGCTAAAGATGAAGAGAGCAAGGTCATGGCAGCCTAGAGAGGAGAGAGCATCCAGACAGGCAAGACAGTCAAGACAGATCAAGAAGAATGAAGGCTAAGGAAAGGTTGTTAGACTTGGAAACTGAGACAATTGGAAACATTGGTATTCTTTTCCTTTTGCCATGAATTCTAATGTATTTCCTTCTCTACTCCCTCCTGTCAGTTTCCCCAAAATGCTACTTTGGCAACTAGTTATTTCTCATTGGTCAAATGGAGGTCCAGCAGAGCAATTCTTTTATTTACTTTCCTCACCCTTTGAGAAAGGAAGTTTGAATTAAGGCAAGCCAGAATTTAACAGGTTCATTATTTTCATGAGAACCCTCCAATAAAACTATATAATTGAAGTCACCCATCACAACCATGCCATATCTCTGCGCCAAGGTTATGTGATTCCCTGAACTCATTTAATTCATCCTATGTAGGTAGTCTGTAATATAATACAATATGATATCATTTTGTTGCTCATAACATTTTATCTTTGCTGAAATACTCTGTACTATGCTTATCTTTTCCTGAATTTCTTATATGGGTATATCTTCTTAATAATATGATACCACCTTTTCTGTGTGTTTTGAAAAATGTATATTTTTCTGTGATTATATTCCAGTTGTAAGCCCCATGTCCCCACCTATCAATTTCAATAATGTTAATAGAGTAAAACTTGCCTTAGTGCCGGGGACACCCTGATTTTGCCTGCTTATTATCCAAAATTTTGGCTTTCATACATAGGTACCTGAGGCTATAGCTTATATTTTTGGCTCCTTCCTTTTATTTTTACTGTTGGTAATTGCTGGACTTTTTGCTATTACTACTATTTTTTTTTTGTTGTGCTGAAGCTGTAGATTTTATTTTGTTTCATATACATGTATATCTATGTGAATATATTATATATATGTATATATACATATATGTATAGATATCTATATCTATATCTATATCTATATCTATATATAATATGTCCGTGTATTTACACACAGTTTAAAGTCTTTTTGAACAGTTTCTCCAGTTTCTGGGCCAATATAATTTTTAGTGGCCTAATTAAGCCTATTTAATTCTTGGCCAAGAGTCCATCATGACTATATTTTAAACTATGGTCCAGAAATCCAAATCCCCTTTTTAAATACCATCTTCTTGACCAGCTGTTCATTTTCCCCCAATTCGCAATCCTCTTCCGATTCCCCTACTTTCAGTTGGCAGCAGTCATAAAAAGACCACCTGTCTAAATTTTAAAAGTTCTCATCCAGAATGTTACATTCCCTACCAATAGTTTCTAGACTCCTTCTGTTGGTATCTCTCATTCACATACAAATCACAAGAACTGGGTGGTGGTCATCAGGTCTGACAAATCCATGCTTAGAAAATCTATGACCAATCTGCCTCTGTGGCTCTCTGGTTCTGTGTCTTTCTCCTGTCTTACTTGTTGATAAATCATTTGCTTATTTGTTTGACTAACTTCCTTCACAAAACCACCTTTTAACTATACATGTACTTTATGACAGAACCTGGTCACCAGAGGCTCTGTGAATGAAGCTTTATCAATAACACATTTTCTAACACTTTTTTTTTAAAGATGTCTCTTCACTTTTGTGTTCATTCTCATTTTGTCCCATTGCTCTTTCCATATTTTTACGTATTAAAAAAAAAAAAGCTCAGCAGAGAGAGTAACCTGTGCAGTCACATTCCTTTCTTTAACTATTTCTATATTTTTCCCCTCAGGGAGATCATTAATTACTGTATTGTTCTAATTTCCTTATAGAAAAGCTTCTGTCTCTTTTGAATGTATTCCCCCTTTAGATACTCTACTGGATCACTCCTATTTTTTAATACAGAGAGATAGATAGCTAGATCTATCTATCTATCTATCTATCTATCTATCTATCTATCTATCTATCTATCTATCATCATCTACCTCTATGTATATGCATTATGCATACACACATATATACATGCACATATATCAAATATAGTATTAGTGGTTAAACAATTTCTTTGTAAGGTATCACCTTACTTTTCTGGTAGATAATATTTGTAAAAGATCCAACCTTACTAAACATAGTAGTGAATGTGTAAACTATAGATATAGAAATATACATATATATGTGCATTTTTGATTATGTGTATATGTTATATACATTTTATATATGTTGTCTGTATAATTGTATGTGCATGTATAGTATGTTTATATGTTTGTATATGCATGTATATATGTGTATATATAGAGATGTGTGTATGTATATGTGCAATATCTATTCCCATATATATATCTACATCTATACACATATCTGTATCTATATATCTCATCCTTCCTAAAATTTAGGAGATATATATTTTTTTAATTCCAGGATACCTTTAGCATCTTTTAACTTTTTTTGAAAATTCAGGGTCAACAATCTGAGTTGTGACATTGTGTTGCGAAGATCTCAGAGGCTCTATAGGGCTTCTTGCTTTTGCACCAATGTATTACCTCTCTCTAAGTCAGTACCTGAAAAGGCCAGTGTAAAAAGGTCGAGGTCTCCCATCGCATCCTGGGTCATCTCCAGTCATCCTGATGAATATCTGGTCATTGGACCCAAATGGCTCAGGAGGAGAAAGTAAGGTTGGTGATCTTGCACAGCTCTCCCTCACTCAAAGTCAAATGCAAGTCATGTCATCATTTCTCTGATGTCATGGTCTTTTTTGAAAACAAAGGCCATACACAACTAAATCCATGCATTTAGGCAGTAAGCAAACATTTTACAGATATTAAGCAAACAGTTGTTTAGGTCATTAAACTAGAAACTAAATGTTTCTATATTGTTTCATTTTTTTAAACCTATTTTAGGAGAGGAGTGGTAAGATTTTTTAATGTTTGTTTTTTACCTTGTTCTTTTTTTTATCCTCCCCAGTATCCTCCCTTACATACAGATTTTCAATAGTTATTTTATTTATGTCAGTGTTCCTACTTTCGTTATCTCTTCCTCAATACCTAAAATATTCTAGGCTTTAGAGGAAAACTTAAGAATGATCTTGTCTACTTATTTTATAGAAGGCAAAACTGAGGCAAAAGGAGTTGCTACTTCTTCCATGCTACATAGCTAGTTAATAGTAGAAATAACATTCTAGCATAAAATCCAGTGTTCTTTCAACTATGCAATGATAATTTTCCCTACCTCAATTTCTCTTTTATCTAATATACTGTGGATTAGAAAAGCAAATCTGCTGCTATTTTATATTAGTACCAGAGGGAGCAGGCACACTAATTAAAGTATAATGTTTTTCTTTTTTTGTAATAGTAATGTAATTTACCTTAAATGATTCTATACAAATATACTTTAAATATATATATATATATATATGTTTATACACATACACATATATAATTGCAAATGTATATCATATACTTTTACTCTGAAATAAAATTTTTACCCTACTATCTCTATTTTCTTTGCTTTATGTAAAAACACATTATATCAATTTGAGATGTGTAACACAAGGAAACTGAAGGAAACAGAGTTAAATGACTTGTCCAGGGTCACATAGCTAGTATATGAGGCCATATTTGAACTCAAGATGAGTTTTCCTAATTTCAGATTCCATACTTTATCCACCTGTCAGCTCTCTTTTATAATTTAGGTAAGAGGTAGTGAGGTCTAAACAAAATAGCTAGGTGGGATTTAAAAAAATAAAGATAAGTGATATGTACATAGAACAACTGACTAGATATGTCCGAAGAAAGGGACTGAGACAGACTTCCAGAAAAAATGAGCCATCCTTGCATTAGAAAACACATGTGACTTGTGATTTCATACATGAAATAGTTCACATTATGTTAAAAACACAAGTCATGCAACTCCCCCTCACATATATTTCTATTAATCCAAATAATATTTGACTCTTCAGTACACCCATTCCTCCCAACTATGTTTAATAACTGAGATTTATGCATGTAATAAAAAGTTTATTTTGTAACATATGTCTTTTTTTCCCCTGGCATTAAGGATTGATTTTACAGAGATCAGAGTTGGGATCATCTGCAATGATTTCTAGCCTCAGAGTACCCAATATCATAGCAGCTATTCATTTCCATTCCTGCTTCTTCTGATACACTTAATACTTTTCTGGCCCTTTGTGATTCCAGCCTGACTTAATTTCTTCCTTCACTTTTTTACTGCTGAGTCCTTTATATGCCTTCTGCATAGCTGTAGATTTCATCATTGTATTTATGAGTACATATTTGATTCCTCAAATTGATTTTAAATTTATACTGAAATTAAGCCTACAATCATAAATCTACAGCTGGCCTCAGAGGCTATCTAGTCCAATCTCTTCATTTTACCTAGGAGGAAATTAATGCCCGGGACGGTTAAGTGGTTTGTTTAAGGTATATACATTTTGTGTTTGATTTTCTTAAAATCTAAAAGAAAACAAAACAAAAACAATGGAGGCTGCCATTAACTCTCCATATAGCATACAAAAAACATTTTGGGCTTCATATAAGTAGTTTTTTTTTGTTATGATCTGTATATTAGCAATAAACAGAACATGTGCACGCACACTCACACACACACAAACACACACATACACTTTCACATCCCCCACCCAATGAATATCCTTATACTAAAGCTAATGAAGGCAAATGTTCCTGCTCCTCTCCTGTCTTCCTTGAAAAGTCTAAAATTAAGAGGAATAATATTGATTTTGAGTCAGGTTGCATCCAAATCAATCCTTAGTGATAGGTAAATGAACCTTTTTGGATAAGCTCTCTTTTAGTTATCAATTCCCTCATAAATCATGGGAAACATACATATACACATATACAATTTGTGTATATATACACATGTACTTGTCTCTACATAATGTATCATAAATTATACTTGTTGAAGTAATTATTAAGGGAAAACAATCTGTTTTTAAGTAGCTTGATGGTGATGTGTAAAAATATCTCACCTGCACTCTTTTTGTGATGTCCTGAAGCCACTGTAATTCATTGTTTTATTGGAAATTCATGGGGCTCAAGATTTGAATTCTCCATCTGTAATTCAGATAATTACCTTTAGAACATGCCCTGTTTGATTCACATTTGATAGAAGTGTACATTGCATACTGCGTTTGTTTGAAGAATTTTCTTGTTTAAAATTCATAATGATTTGTATTCATTTGCATAGTGAAGCATTTGTCATGCCAAATCATGGAGATTTCTCATAAAATCTATAGTGTTCTTTTTGGAAATAAATCTATCTTAAATTTTAACTTGTAGGAAAAAAGTATTGGTAAATAACCACGAGATGCCATAAAAAATACCTTACAGTGAAGCTGTTACTAAAATAAGTATAATAAGATATTGCTATGGGGAATAGGAAAAAAAAAACATAAAACTTAATCTTGGTTGCAGAACAGCACAATTAATTGGGCAATTTCAGTAATTTTTTTAAAGAAAGAAGTATTTTTCAGCGTAATGTTTTTCATCTCAAAATTTCAAGGTGAACTATTGCAAGGCTCCTTCTCACTCAATCAATAACATTTATTGGCTGCCCCTAATCTAAGACCAGGGCAGTGAGGTGGCACAGTGGCTGTTGTTTATCCTTCATTCTTGAAGAGGACCATGATATCAGGAAGGTGATGCCATGACTTGAAATTAAATTGGATTTAAGAGAGGGAGGGCTGTATAAAGCTACCGCATTGTCCTCTGCAGCCACTTGGGTTCAGTGGCAAAATATAGATTAGGATGACTGGAAATGGCACTAGGTTTGAAATTGGGAAGACTCATCTTCATGAATTCAAATCTGGTCTCAGATACTTACTAGTTGTGTAACCTTTAGCAAGTCACTTAGCTCTATTTCCCTCAGTTCCCTTGTGTATAAAATGAGCTAGAGAAGGAAATGGCAAACCACTAACAGTGTCTTTGCAAAAGCAAGCAAACAAAAACCAGAAATTAAAATATCATAAAATGGGATCATAAAATATCAGTTATAACTTAAAAGAAACAACTGAACAAAAACCAATCTATGACCACTAAGTTAAATATTATGGGGAATACTGAATATATTATTTCCTCTTCTCTAACACAAACTCTATTCAGAATATTTTGCACCAGAGAAACATCACAGTGTAGTGGATGAGGCAACTTGGATTCAAATACTACCTCTGCAACTTAATTCCTACATAATTTTGGGGAAGTCAATAAACCTTTTCCAAGTCTTTTCTCATTTCAGAATGAGAGTATTGGACTTCGTGATCTGTATGTCATCTTCTAACTCTGTATCAATAAACGATCGTGGAAATTCTGTGTTATCTTTCCCAAGGCCAATAAGTTATCACATCCATTAGATTTTGTGATGTCTCTCCAATCCTCATTATCATCACTACAACTTACCACAGGCTCTCATCATTAACTTGCATTTTTATACTTATCTCTAACACTTTTTCCCACATCTAGTCTCTTCCTTCAATAACCCCTGCCTCACAAATCATAGTTATTTTGCATAAATTTGTTTCTGTCATTTCCCTTTTCTTATTATTTGTATGCTCAATGCCCAGAACAGTGCCTTGAATACAGTAGATTCTTAAACGATGTTTACTGAATTAAATTCATTTGAATTCCTGAAGTAATTACTCACATCAGAAAAGACTTGAAATAGGAAATTGACAAGTTTTGTTTGGGGAGTCTTATGAAGAGAGTAGATGCATATTATCAACAGCACATAAATATATTGTTAATGAAAATTAAAAAGTAGATGGGAAGTAAAATATATAATCAAAGACATGTATGACAAAAAATGGTTGAAGGCCAGAAAGACTGAGAGAAAGCCAATCATTAGTTTATGTATTAGTACCTTGGCATTAAGAACTCAGAAAGATTCCAAGGGAAAAAATTGGGTGGCTGAACAAGGATTTATGAGTGTTTATGGACAAGATAAGAGGCAAATGAGAAGTTGCGCATTTCTAGAAACCTGCAGTTTTGGAGGCAATACCAACATTGATAAGTTCACAGGCTGATTAGAGTAAAAAGTTTAGTATATTTACTAGAAGAATTGAAGAAGTGAGGGCAGGGGAAAAGTATATATCTTGTTGAGGTAAAGCTAAGTAAATAAAAGTGGACTAGATTATGAAAACCTTAAAAGAAAGCTTGAGAAGTGTGTGTGTGTATATATATATATGTATATACATATATATATATGTATATATATTTCACATAAGCAAAAATAATCCTTGAATTTTTAGTACAGCTTTTTCTTTGTCCATTGAGATAAAAATACTTGGAATGTTTTGTTTATAACACTATTATGTTGGGGGTTTTTTTGTCTTATTTTTGTATAGTCCTTTATTCCTTGTTATAAACTCAACAAGGTCATAATAAGTGATTTCCTGGAAAAATAATGTAGTCAAATTGACAAGCTTTATCTAATTTAAAAAAAAATTAATATGTTTTAAATCATATTGTTCTGGAGTTCTCCTGCTTTACTTTTTGCTTACCCTAGTTTAGGTGTTACATCTATATTTGTACCTCAAAAAACATTTACTAGAGAAGTTGTTTCTCAATTTCAGAGAATAATTTGGCTAGAATTATTCTTAATGATTTTTAAAAGTTTGATATAATTCTCTTATAACTTCATCAGAATTAAGTCCTCCCCTGCAACTCAACTTTGGTAGTTTCTTTCCAGTTCATTAACTTAATTGAGGCTTTTATTGTTCTCTAAAGCCTTGCCTTTTTATAATTCTCTTGAGTCTTGTGTCTTGAGTGGCAAATTTTCTATTCAGCTCTGCCTCCCCCTCCCAAAACAAGAATGTTTGGAAGTCCTCTATTTCATTAAATATTCATTTTCCTCCAAAACGTTATTTTGATTAATTGATTCTTGGTTGTAATCATAGCTCCTTTGCCTTCCCAAATATATTCCACATCCTCTGTTCCTTTAACATGGAAATGGATATAATCTTGTATAATCCTAACTTTGTCTCCATAATTTTCAAACTGTTTTTTGGTTTTTTTTTTCTGTATGGTTGCAATATTTTCCCCTTGATCCAGGAGTTCTGGTATTTGGCTATAATATTGCTTGGAGTTTTCATTTTGGAATCTCTTTCAGGAGGTGACCTGTGGATTATTTCAATTTGTATTTATTCTCTGGTTGTAGAACATGAGGGAAGTTTTCCTTGATAATTTCTTTAAATATATATGTATATATAATATATATGTGTATGTATGTATGTATGCATGTACGTATGTATGTATTGTGATGGTTTTCAAGTAGTTCAATAATTTTTTACCTTATTTATTCTTGATCTATTATCCAGCTCAGTTTTTTTTTTTTTTTCCCCCTAAGGAGATTTTTCACATTTCTTTGTTTTTTTTCACTCAACTTTATTTTATTTTTTCTTGATATCTTGTGAGGTCATTAACTTCTACTTACCAAATCCTAATTTTTAAGAAATTATTTCCTTCTGTAAGCTTTTGTATCCCTTTTCCCATTTGATGCATTATTCTACTTTTTAAGGAATTTTTTCTTCTGTGAATTTTTGTGCCTTTTTTTGTCTTTTGGCCTATTCTATTTTTTGTTATTATTTTTTCAGTATTTTTGTGTCTCTTTCCCCAAGCTGTTATTTATCTTTTCATAAATTTCTTGCATTATATCCATTTCTTTCCCACTTTTCCCCCCTCTACCACTATTATGTCTTTCTTTAAATATTCTAGGCGTTTTCATTTGTCTTGGTTCAATTACAATTTTTCTGTGTCTGTAGTTGTTTTCGCATTGTAGTCTTCTTGGGTGTTTTTATCTTCCCTGACATCAAAGTAGCTTTTTATGGTGAATCTCTCTCTCTCTGTCTCTCCCTCTCTCTCTCCCTGTCTCTCTCTGTGTCTGTCTCTGTCTCTCGTTTACTCATTTCTTGAGGTTATTTCCTGTCTTTGAACTTTAAGTTACTGTTGGGCTGTATTCAGCTTAGAATGGGAGGATCTATTTCAAGTTTTTTTAAGGCCTAGGTCGGGGATCTGCAAGTTTTCTTTACTTTAAATGTAATATTATCTTGGGAGAGGTATGGTCGCTGCTCTCCTGGTCTGTGCTGTGGTCTTTACTCAGGAAATGACCCTGAACCCCTATTGTTCTATGCTCTGTCTTGGAATTATGACCAAGGCCCTTGCTCCCTTGTGGCCGATCACAAGCACTCTTCTTTACCCTTGAACTGTGACTCAGAACTGATTATGGGCAATAAAGTTGACAATCAGTACCTGTGGTACCCAGTGCCAGTAAAGAATCCCTTTACTCTCTTTCTGATGAGTTGTCCAACCCACTTACTGCTTCTGAGCTGAGAGGCTTTGAAGCAGTCAGATGCAGAGCATAGCACTGATGCTCCTGCTATGCTTAGGGCTGGCATCCATCCCAGGACCTCAGAACTCTTCTGCTAGCCTCCTATGTTGTTTTAAGCTGGAAAAATCTCACGCTCAGACTTGTTGTTGGCTCTAAATTTGATTTGAGAAGTTATTTTGAATTTCTTTGGAAGAGAATATTGAGACAGTTCCGCTAGGTTGCTGTCTATACTCTGCCATCCTGATTCTGCCTCTCGCCTTTATCTTCTTTAAAAAATAGTCTCTAGAGATGGGTGTTATTTATTATTTGTATTCATTTATCTTCCCTACATTTCTGTTGTTTGGGCATATTGGATATTTGATTTAATTACTATTTGCTTGAGGATATAAAGCATAGTGATGTCCCCATACCCTTAGAGGTTCTCTATGAATTATTTAAGTTTATGCTTTGAGTGTTCAGACGTTCTGGGCAAACTTTCTTGTATTGTTTCTTGCATTTGGGTGTTGAGGAAGTTTGACTTGTCATGTTTTTCTGGGCTAGCTACAATCCTTAACTTGTTATGCATCCTCTCTTTGGGATCAATGTGTTTTACTTGGATAGAGTACATTTTTAAAAAATGCTATTGCTTTGTCCTTTTCTCCCAGATTGTCCTTCAGTTTAGTATATTCTCAATTGGTTTTTCTTTCTTTCATTTTTTTTTGGAGGAACTTGCTACTGTGAATTCAATTATTTCTATTCTGCTAATTATTTTGGTTTTATAAGTGATAAAATTTTGCTATTTGTTCTCATCGAAATTCTCTTTCAGGGTTTTTATTTGTCTCTTGAAACATTCTGGAACATCCTGTTGCAGTTTTCTGTTCTTTTGGGAATCTACAGTGCTCTGTGTTTCATCAGACATGAGTTCATTTGTACAATATTGATTTAGAAATGTTTGAAATACTTTAGATGTCTTTGTAGTCATCTTCCCTTTTATTTTAGCATTTTCCCTTTGACTTATCTGCTTGAGCCCTGGGTTGTAGACTGATTTTTCCTCCTCTTGAGATCTCTGAGGTTTTGGTCTCCCCTACTTCTTATTCTCCTATTACTCTTTTGGTTTACTAGCTATATCTCAAAGCTTCTTATTTTCCTTTAATGTTGGAGAATCAACTTTTCTCCATCACCTGTTCTTATACCAAGGAACTTCTGGATTAGGGATAGAGGGATGAATTGACTATAATTCAATTATCACATTCCCTTTCTTTAGGGGAAGTTCCACATGTGCAACTCCACATAGACCTTCCCTTTCCTTTTAATTTCTTATTTTTCTGAGAGAAGCTGCTACAGGCAGAGCCCAGTCCTGCTATCCTATACCTCCCTACTCTTCAAGAATTAGAGCATGCTGTTTTTTTTTTTTGTTTTGTTTTGTCTTTTTGCAGAAGAATGCCGAGATGTGGGAAGGGGCAGAGTCTGATGGCAGATGATGCCTCAGTAGCATGGAAATTGTTAGATAGAACCCATTGCAAAAGCTGATGGGTTGGGTAGTATGACTACTTGGAGTGTGGAGACTGATTAGGTGAGTGTTGACTTCTGAAGATTAGTGTTCACATTGTGTCCATGCATAAAGCCATTACCTTATGAGATTTCTTTGTTTTTTGGACCATGGAGTCAGTCAATCAATATATATTTATTAAGCACCCACTATGTATCACATATTATACAGATATAAATGCAAAGACAATCCCTGCTCCCAAAGAGCTTACAATTGAATAAAGAAAAAAAAAACAAAAGAAAGCTAAAGAGGTTGGGGAGGACAAAGTATCTTTTATGATGGGTATGACAGAGAGATCCAAAAGAGTGCAGTCAGGAGGGAAACAAAGAGATGGTTGGCCTTGGTTCCCTTCTTGAATAGAGGTTTTGGAATTCATGACTCTGCTCTCCAATCAGAGGGGCATAAGATACTGATGAGTTATGAGGACTAAAGCTGATTGGATCTTATAGAATGATGTGATTTCCCAGTCAGGAGTTTTCTGGGGCATGATGCACTTTATGCAGAAGTTCAAAGAAGTCTAAATGATTATAGCCATATGGGAAATGAAAAGACATCTGCAATTGTTCTGTCCCTGATGTATTTTTCATCTCTCTACCATTTGGAAGCTAAAGAGGACTAGAGAAAATCTTGTTGACCATTTTTTTTTTGGTAACATACTCCAAGTTGATAGTCCTATCTCTCTCTACACTTTCAGTTGGTACCCATTTACACCCATGACTTTAATCATCTTCTCTATGCAAATGACTGTCAGTATTATATCTAGCCCTACTCTCTGTCCTGAACCCAAGACCCACATAAACAATTTCACTTTGGATATAAAAAACTGAATGCCTCATAGGCATTTCAAACTTATTATGGTCAAAAAAGAACCCATCATCATTCCACTAAAATAATACCCTCTTTCTGAATTCCATTATGTTTGTTAAGGGTACCATGATTTCTAGACCTGTTTTCTCACTTTTAAGATGAGGATATTATACTAAATAGCATTTTAGGTCTCTTTTATCTCTAGAGCTATGATTTTAGGATCTTTCTAATCATTCAAGTCTAAAGTCATCCTCAAACATTAATACACTGTTAATGGAGTTGTGAACTGATTCAACCATTATGTAGAACAATTTAGAACTATGACCAAAGGTATATAAAGCCATGCATAAACTTTGGCCACCAGGTTGGTATCCCAAAGAGATAAAAAAAAAACCAAAAAGGAAAAGGACAAACATATTTATAGAAGGTCTTTTTGTAGTGGCAAAGAATTGAAAATTGAGGGGAAATCCATCAATTGGGGAATGACTGAAAAAGTTGTGTTATATGATTGTGATGGAATATTATTATGCTATAAAAATGATGGGCAGGATGATTTTAGAAAAACATGGAAAGATTTATATGAACTGATGCAAAGTGAAATGAGTAAAAATGGGAGAATATTGTACACAATAACAGCAATATTGTGAGATGATCAACTGTGAGTTATTTAGCTGTTCTCAGTGGGACAATGTTCCAAGACAACTCTTAAGGTCTTATGATGAAATTTGCTGTCCATCCCCAGAGAAAGAACTGATGGAGTCTGTCTTTTTTACTTTAAAATGTTTCTTTTTTGTTGTTTATGTTTTGTTTTACAACATGACTAATATAGAAATATGCTTTGCATGACTATGTATGTACAACATATGTTCAATTGCTTGCCTTCTCAATAAGGGGATGTGGAGGAAGGGAAATAATTTGGTACTTAAATTATTTAAAGTGAATGTTGAAAATTGTACATCTAACTAGGGAAAAAAATAAAACACTAAATAATTAATTTAACGAAGTCATCCTTAAGTCCTCATTCTCATTTGAACAACATATCCAATCATTTGTTAAATTTTCTCTCTACCTCTGTATTATTTCATTCTTATAGTCTCTTCTTGCAACATACAAAACTATTACCTTAGTTTAGGGCCTCATCATCTCTTACTGGACTGTTTCAAATGTCACGTATTGACCTCTCAGCATCAAGCCTCTTCTCATTTCAATCCATGCTCCAAACAGCTGGAAGAATAAACTTCCTAAAGTGCAGTTCTGATTATGCCCCTCTACTCAATAAATTCAAGTAGCACCCTTTTGCTTCTAGAATAAAATATAAACTGTCCTGTTGGCATTAAAAACCCTTCACAGCCTGGCTCCAACCTACATTCCTAGCCTTTTTATAGATTATTCTCCTTTATACGGCCTATGGTCCACACAGGTCCCTTTATTGTTTCTCATATACAGCACTCCATTTCCCATCTTAATACCTTTGCATTGCCTATGCCCATGACTAGAATATATATTTTCTTCATCTTGAAATCTTTAATATGCTTCAAGTCTCAGGTTAAGTGTCACCTTCTACAAAAGGACTTTTCTGAAAAGCACACAGATGCTAGCGACTTCTACCCCATCTCCCTGTATATATGATTATACATGTATCTATATGGACATGCATAGATGTGTGTATATAGTATATATTATGCATATATCTATATATTGCATGTAGTATGCACATATCCTATACTATTTGTATGTACATGCATGTATGTACACATACATATATAATGTATATAAATATACACATATGCATATGTGTGTACACTATCCCTAGAGAATGTGAACTCTTTAAGATAGGGATTTTTTTTCCATATTTGTATTCATAGCATCTTGCAATGTTCCAAGCACATAGCAGCTACTTAAATTTTTATCAATTAATTATCTAACATATGAGAGATTTTATGGAATATGGGATCAATAAGATGGTAATTGATTGGATATTGTGGTTGAGGAAGAGATGGAAAAAAGGTAGATAAAGAATGATTCTATGTTTGTGAATACATTATTAGAAAGACTACTTCAAAAAAAAATAGTGACATTTGAAAGAGGTATTCATTTGAAGTGAAATATAGTGAGTTCTGTCATGGACATGATGACTTTGAGGTCAACCAGTCTATACATAAACATATGATAATTGCCTTTCATGTGCTGGACTCTATGACAGATACTATAGGTACAAAACCACCCTGCCTCCCAAAAAAACCCAGCCCGATCCTACCCTTTCTCCAAAAAAAAAATACCTTCTATCAGTGAACATAACATATACATATGTGATTACATGGAAAAAAGGTGAAAATGAAATGCAAAGAGGTATAATACAGAGCAGTAATTTGGTGGTGGTGGGAAGCACTAACACTTGATCATATCAGGAAAGATTTGATATAAAAAAGTGCTATCAAACTCAAATAGAAATAGAAGCCATCAAATTATATATACATATCCCTATGGGCCACATTCAGATTTAGATTAAAACTACATATGTATGTCTTTTAAAAATTATTAATGCATTAACTCATTAAAATCAGGTAGGAACTACATTTTAATCTGATTAAAACTTCACTTAGGAGTGCAGTGGGCCGCATAAGGCCATGTGTTTGATACCTATGGTAAGAAGGTATTACTCAAATTATCCCTTGTAGAAAATGAAGATTTCTATGTGGTGAAAGTGAGCAAGGTGTGTATTCCAAGAATGAGAGACAGCCAATACAAAGACAGTAAGATGAAGGATTGATTGATAGTATGGAAAACAAAGACAATGCTAGTTTAATGGGACCATAGATAGTTCAGTATAAGAATGCCTACGAGATTTCCTATTTTTGTCAGGAGAAAAGTCAGAATGACTTTTTTAATTGCAAATAAAATCATAGTCTTTCTTGATTCCTTCAATAAGGACCTCAGTTCATTTAATTTTCATACTATTTAATGCATGAAAGTAAGTCACCATTTAATATAAATACAATGCTATTTAAATGATTTCAGTTCTTCAAACATTGCTTATCTATTTTATGTTGTGGTTTGTCCTTCATTCTTGAAGAGGTCCAATGACATCATGAAGGTGATGATTTTTGCCTGAATAGGATTTGAGTGAGGCAGAGCTGCACAAAATCTTCAGCCTTGTTCTCTCCTCCAGAGTCCTCTACTTTGTGGAGGACACTAATTTGATGATTGGGATGCTGATTCAGTTTTTAGAACTTAGCATTAGCCATATTGTTCATCCTCAGGGTATTTCTATAAAGTCAATCCTTTGCAAACACTGTTATGCTGGGCTAGTTCTACTGAATCAGGAACACATCCGTAACTGCGGGCTATAATTTGGACAGAAATCTTACACACTTATTACGTTGCTCCGCACCTATAGCTATAAAAGACATGACCATGGTAAAACAGGGCTGAAAGAAGAACTCCTACCAGGACTGAACATATTGCCTATGCAACTCAGAATGAATCAAAATTATTTTCAGAAATTCTAAAATGCTATACTCAGTATAACGTTTTAAATTCAATTAATGCTTGGCAGCCTTGAAAAGATCTGGTTATTTCCTCTGAAGAAAGAAGCTCCTTACCACAAGGTAAAGTAATAATAATCCTTCTAAACATCACTCCTTTCCCTCAGGGAAGGCACATTTTGTGGAGGGAAAGCAAAATGTACATATACAAATAAATTATACATGCACATATAGATATGTCTACATACCGACTGATAGACTTATGAGTGTGTATAGGAGGCATATATACTGGAAAACCTCCTAGCTAGTTTGAACTGTCACATTTCTCTGATTTTCATGTGGAATTCCAGTTTCAGGAGAATGGAATCAGAGCACTGAGAAGTGCCCAGATTATAAAGTTGCATACTGTCACAAAGTGCCATATTAGAAAGTCTCTTTTAGAAGAATGGTTAAACTGCTTGATCCCCGAGAGAGTCATACCATGTGACTACATTATGCAAGAAAGACCACCAACTGGAGTTTGTGTGTATGTTTGTCCTTCATTAACGAAGAAGACTGTGACGTCAGAGAAATAATGACATGACTTGCACTTGACTTTGTTTTCAGTGAAGGAGGGCTGTGCAGGTCATCAGCCTCACTTCTCCTCCAGATCCATATGAATCCAGTGACCAGATATTCATCAGGATGACTGGAGATGACCCAGGATGAGGCAAATGGGGTTAGGTGACTTGCCCAAAGTCACAAAGCTGGTGAGTGTCAAGTGTCTGAACTGAGATTTGAACTCAGTGAAATTTAAAAGCAGTGATTCTGTGGAAATGTTTTTGAACTCTGAGAATGACAGAATTCTTTTGTAAATTAATTTTTCTTTCTCTATAGTTTTTTTCTTTGGCAATAGGTTCAGATCAAAGGGCAAAACCATTAAAGAGGAGCAAACACAGATACTAATAATGTGTGAGTGTTTAAGCTACTATTTGTTTAAGATTTTATAAAGATGTTATCATTTGTGTGCTTGAGTACATAAACATGTATTTTAATTTCTGAATTTTGTACATCATAAAAAGAACTTACTGTAGGATTGATTTATACTTTCATATACTCAGACAAAATTAAGGTAACTATCTTTCATAAAAGAGATATAAACAGCTTTTTATGTATGCATTTGTCCATCCTTCTTCCCTGTTGCATACAGTAGTTTTTTTTTCCTCATTTATAATTCCCAGAAACAAGTAGATGATTAGTTTTCAGGAAATGAGAACCTGGCAATTTATTTTCGTCATCTAAACAGTTTTGTGATGTTATGATGTTTGCTCATAGGGTTTTGTGAATGCATACTTGCAATTTTCCTTCATATTCTAAGTTGAGTTTTGCCAAGAGAGTTGCAGTAACTCCTGTGACCCTGAAGAACCAAAAAAGAGCAACCAGTGAATACAACAGGACACTCTACTCTTGGTGCTCACCTGAGTGTAATTCTTCTGGTACTTTTCCAGGTCCTTGGGTGTCATGTCCCAAATGACAGCGGGAAAGGAGTTAAAATAGCTCAGCCTCTGCTTTACAGGAAGTAACTAATGCCCCAATAGGTTAAATGATTTATTTTGTCTGAAGTCACTTGAGTAGCAAGCACAAGAGATGAGATTTCAACCTTGGCGTTCTGATGTCAAATCCAGCATACTTTAAATTAGCATGATCATTTTGTCTTCATTTCTTGCAAGCCCTTGACCATTTCAGTTCACTGTTGTACAGTATTCATTCTTTTCATAAATTCCTTATGTTTTGGATCTAGCAGTATTACATTGTTTGTATAATCAAGACATCAAAATGACTTGAAATTAGATAAAAGAACACATCCATTAAGTTAGTTATGTGTATAATCTATAATAGTTCAGCCAAAAAGAAAGAAAGCACTATAGTCACACCATTTTATACACTAATTATTTTCAACAACTGCAAAACAATAAATGGGCATTGTGAAGCTGGTTTTCCAGCTGTAGAAGGTAAAAGGCAGTTGGCACTTTGCCAGTCCCACTGACTGAAAGAAGAGGAACACATAATAAGTAACAATTGTACTTATAATTTTTGCTGAAACCAATATGCATCATAATAATGGGGCCAGTTATTTGCAATTCTGGAAGGAGCAGAAGAATAGGTGAACTGAAGGGAAGAAGAAGAAGGAGGAGGAGGGGGGGGAGGAGGAGGAGGAGGAGGAGATTTAAGAAAAAACACTCAAAAAATCAGGAATTTGGGTTTGAACCAAACCATTGGCTATCAATAAGGTCAGCTGGGAATTAAATGAGGAACTTTGGGCAGATGTGAATGAAGCAAAAGCAAAAGAAGATAAAAATTTGCTTTGAGTCATATCTCCTTACAGGTAAAGCCATTGTCCACTGCAGAGGTATTTCTTCATGTCTTTTCTAAGTACAATGACATAAAAAAGCAATAACAGCAACAATAAAGAAAAACCTTAGGAGACCATGCTTGACTAGGAGTGCTCCAAGGGAAGGGGAACTTGGTAATTTTCTGAAAAATTCTACACGTTCCAACAGCATAAAAGATTATATATACATATATATATATATATGTTATACACACATATGCATGTATATGTATAACAATATCATTCAACTTGTTTAACAATCATCTGATCATGAACATTGATTGGAATATCCAAAGTAATGAAAATGTAGATCTATCTGAGCATTTCTATGACAGTTATCATCATCAACATCATCATGAATGAACAAGCATATATTAAGTGTTTATTCAGTGCCAGGTACTGTGCGAGGCAGAGAAAGACAAAAAAGGAAAGAGTTCTGGCCAACAAAGAATTCATATTCTATTGAGTTGGGCAGTTATTAATAGTGCAAATTACTGACTTATGTGCCTATGTTCCTATATAGTTTCTTTTATGAAAACTTGATGACATTATAAGATACCATAAATGTTCAGGTTTTGTGGATTATGAAAAAAATGGCACGTACAGGTCAATTATCCAAGTTTTGATATACAAAATATATCATGAATATATCATTATATAATATAGATAATGTACATTATATATATATAATATAATCATAATATATTCATGAATAATCTTCCATAAGGATGTCTCTCCATTTTTCTATACCTGGTATTTATGATCAGAGGACTGTTAAATAAGTTGATAAATATGGTTAGATAATGATCCTCTATTCTTTTCTAAAAAAGTTTATCAATATTGATTCTTATATGTGACTGGATGATTGTCATTTTAAAAATATTGTGTGTATAATAAAGAAGGTACATAGGTCATCAATCAATGATGTTTAAATTCATTTTCATTTCAATTTCCTCATTTCTCTCTTGGCTACTCTCATGGATTTCATTATCTCTAAAAATTCATCAAGTTACAAGATGAAACCAACTCTTAAATTCATTCTCCTCAGCTTGGGACCCATTCTTTGTTATGATTAAAGAAGATGAGGGTGATCATTAGACATCTCCTCTCAGATTTTCTACTAATTATGGAGGGTGCTCAGGACATTTAACTCATCATTTCCCTCTTTTGGTTTCATTATCTCCAAAAAAACATCCTCCAAGAAGAAATCCATTCTGTATCTGATACCCCTTCAGTTAATCTCACACTCCAGCTGCAGGACTTCAACATTCCATAGAATTGGTTTACTCCCCCTTTTTAGCTTCTATTTAATGTGTTACCCCCTTTTAGACTTTTTCCATGGCTCTCCCTTTCTTTCAATCAATCCCTCAACACTCTCTTAATTGTGTCATTTGAGAACTAATCCCAACTCTGTGCAGTTGATCTAAACTTATACTCCCCTCATCTTTTATCCTTTTATTAACAGTTTTTAAAATCTCTATATGTACATCTGAGATTTTCATGCTGTGATCTCAACATCACAATAATCAATAGTCCAAGTATGGTTGATCTTCTGTTACCAACAGGGAAATTGGGAAAACTAGGACTTTTTCAAGCTTTCTTTTATTTGATGCCCTTTTCTTTTCAAATGTCATCAGTATAATTTAACTTATTTGGATTTCTCAGCTTTCTTTAAATGTATTTTACATTGCACTTTTCTCTCTGTTTTATGAGATGATACTCCTCATAATCTTCTACCTTCTTTCTTTATAATACATTACCAGAGATTCAATCATGCTAACCCATGGGGATGATCCTTGCCATATGCAGCTTGTCTGGTCCTCAGAAATGTGGCTCAATCTATGGTTGGAACTATATTCAAAACCTTCTCAGTATTCTAAACATAGCTATAATGATGATGATGATGATGATGATGATGATGATGATAGCTAGCACTTTATAGTTCTTTAATGTTTGCAAAGTACTTTGAAATATTATTTCATTTTTATCTTTACAAAAATCCTTGGAAATAAGTGTTATTATTATATGAATATTAGATTTACATTTGGATTCATGGTTTCCTGACTCTAGGTCCAGCACTTTAATCTAATGTTCCACCTAGCTTCCAGGATTGTAAAATTTGAAACCTTAATGCTTCATTTTCACAGCTTTCAAGTAAACTTCAAATAATTATAAAACATCTGAGTAGGACTTTGTTGAGTAATCCTCATAATGATCAATATCATCCTTTTGTCTGGATCCATGATTTTATCAATATGTTCAACCCCATCTAGATAATATGTAGGTAACTAATATAGAATTTATTCATTGAGAGTTACCTGTAGCACTGAAAATTTAAGTGATTAATGAAGTTACATAGCCCATTGTGCATCAGTGACTAGGTCATATATTTTGCCATGGTGTTTCTTAACTAACAAAAGGAATACTAAATGCTAAGAGTAATTCTTTAGAGTTTTAGCATGGAAATCACTGAATGAAGCATCATATTTTCATTTTCCAATGTATTTTGACCTCTTTTTGCTTCTGAGGTCATTGGGTCCCACTGAAGTACATTTCATAACAAATCCCTTTATAGATAGTAAAACTAGACTCCTAAAAAGGATTAGCATTTTCATTACATAAGACTTGCTTGAAGATTGCATAACAATGGATATTTTAATTAGTAGTTCAACATTGCCCTTGCTGTAAGTTAAACATGTTGGCCTCTAAAGTTTTGGTTCATAACCAATTCAATGTTTTTTTTTCTAAAAAAATAGAAATTACAGAAGATTTTTTAAAAGGCACAAATAAGGCATATGAGAGCTGTATTTGCTTAATGAACTTGTGTAGCATTTGAAAATGAACTAGTTTGTCTTAAATATTTTCTCAAGGACTTGCAGTAAATTGGTAACAGATTTATCTGGTATGATAAATCCTATTATTTCTCTAGGTTAACAGTATTCTTCTCCCTAAATATCATATTATATGTGCATATATAGGTATATATATATATAGATAGATATAGATATATATAGATATGTGTACATATCTATCATCTATCTATTCATCTATCTATCCATCTATCTACCTATCTCATCCACTATCTATCTGTCTGTCTGTCTATCTATCTGAGAATGACTATGGTACTATCAACAGGATTTTCCTTTATTTATAACTGTTCTTACCTTCTAATTCTAACAACAAAGCAGAAGGAATGCTTTAAGGAAACATGAATGATAAAAGGAAAAGAATAGGTTTCCAAAGATTTTTTTTGAGTTTTTGGAAAATGTGAGTGGATCCTGGATCTCTGCAAATGATCTTCTCAGACAGTTTCACCTTTCTTTTCTTTCTCATTTCTGTTGCCTAAAAAGAGGATATGCAGGGGAGTAGAGTCAAGATGGTGGAGTGAGAGCAACTCCTCACCTAGACTCTAAGACAAACTCCTTCAGATACCTCTAAAAAGAGAATCTCAACAAATTTTAGAGTGGCAGAATCCAACAGGCGACAAAGTGTGGCAGATTTCCAACCCAGGACAGGCTGGAAGGTCGACGGGAAGGATCTGTTGCACAGGGCTGGAGGAACACACAGCACACAGGCAGTAGCAGCTCTGACCCCACCATAGCAAAGCTGAGCAGGAATCCACAGACAATCTGAATCAGCAGATGCAGTGAGGAATCTTAAACATATCAGCCCAGGATGGGAGTCCAGTGGAACTGAGTGAGAGAGAGTGCAGAACCCCAGGGAATTGCAACAGCTGCTCCTGAGAGTATCAGCCTGAACGTTAAATGTCTGTATCCCACCTACTTGAACTTTTGGGAGCAAAGATGGTGGAGTGATTGGTAAATGTTCTACCCCTCCCCTTGTTGACCTTGAAGACCTCAGAGAAAATTTCCCCAGGAAAAATTCTGGAACAGTAGGATCAGCCAAAGAGGTAAACAGTCTCTTAGCACATGAGATTAGGAAAATCACAAAGGCAGAAATATCTTCCTGTGGCTGAAAGGGAAAAGTGCAGGACCAGAGTTGTCCCAGACAGCCCCACCTCAGCAAACCGGGAGGGGATCCTGAGCCCCAGGGGGATGGAGCCCTCAGATGACAACACTAGGATGCTAGGCATGCCTTGGCACAGCCAGGGGAATAGGGAAGACACTAGTGTAAGCGGGATTCACCAACCACTGGGCCTGCCTATACTCAGGAGAGGAGACTTCTTGTGGCCAGATCACCCTCTCCCCCACACTTAACTCAATTAGCTCCAGGGTAACTCAGGGGAAACTCAGAAAGCTCTCATCTGGCCTCTGCTTTGAGACATCAGCTAGCTCAGCGCCAGCTAAGTTACAGCATTATAACTGAAACAAACCATGAGAATAATACAAGCACAAGAATGGTGGGACAGAGTCCTCTGTGCCTCAGAAGCAGAGATCCCCTTTAAAAACCAAGAAAAAGTGATCATCATGAGCAAGAGGCAAACCAGAAAAGATAAGACCATAGAATCTTTCTATGGGGACAAGGACTAAAGCACAAATACCAGAGAGGTCAGCACTGAGACTGTACTTCAATCTGTACTGAAACTTCAGAAGGGAATATGAATTGATCTCAAGTCCAAAAGAGTATTCTTGCAAGAGCTCAAGAAGGATATTAAAAGCCAAATTAGAGTAGAAGAAAAACTGTTCAATGATTTTAAAAATATGAAAAAAACTCATGGAAGAATTTTAAAAGAAAATTGCAAAAATGGAAAAGGAAGTACAAAAACTAACGTAGAAAATAATTCCTTAAAGGGAACAGTTGGGAAGATGGAAAAGGAGATGCAAAGATTAACTGAAGAAAGCATATTGATAAAAATTAGAATTGGGCAAATAGAAGCTGATAAGTCTATGAGACATAAGGAATCAGTGAAACAAAATTGAAAGACTGAAAAGATAGAAGAAAATGTAAAATATCAAATTGGAAAAACAACTGACCGGGAAAATAGATCCAGGAGAGAAAAATCTAAGAATTATTGGTCTACCAGAAAACCATGATGAAAAAAAGAGCCTGGAAAATATCTTCCAAGAAATCATCAAGGAAAACTGTCCAGAAGTACTAGATCCAGAGAGCAAAATAGTCATCAAAAGAATCCACTGTTCACCTCCTGGAAGGGATCCAAAGTTTAAAAACATGAAGGAATATCATTGCCAAATTTCAGAACCACGAAGTGAAGGAGAAAATACTGTAGGCAGCCAGAAAGAAACAATTCAAATATAGAGGAGCTACAGTCAGGATCACATTGGACCTTGAAGCTTCCACATTAAAAGACTGCAGAGATTGGAATATGATATTCTATAAGGCAAAGGAGCTGGGACTACAACCAAGGATCAATTACTCAGAGAAACTGAGCATAGTATTTCAGGCAAGGAGATAGACATTGAATGAAATAAGGGATTTCCATATCTTCCTGTGAGAGCAAGAAGAAAACCATGAGAATAATACCTTATGACCCAGTAGGATTTATACCAGGAATGCAAGGCTGGTTCAATATTAGGAGAACTATCATCATTATTGATCATATCAGCAACAAAACTAAAAGAAGCAACATGATCATATCAATAGATGCAGAAAATGGTTTTGACAAAATACAACACCTATTCCTATCAAAAACACTGGAGAGCATAGGAATAAATGGAACTTGCCATAAAATAATATGCAGTATCTACCTAAAACCATCAGCAATGGGCATATGCAATGGGGGTAAGCTAGATGCATTTCCAATAAGATCTGGGGTGAAACAAGGATGTCCATTATCACAACTGTTATGCAATATGGTACTAGAAATGTTAGCTTTAGCAATGAGAGAAGATAAAGAAATTGAAGGAACTAGAATAGGCAAAGAAGAAACTAAGTTATCACTCTTTGCAGATGCTATGATGATATACTAGGAAAATCACAGAGAATCAAGTAAAAAAAAACTACTTGAAATAGTTAACAACTTTGGCAAAGTTGTAGATTACAAAATAAACCAACATAAATCATCTGCATTTCTACATATTACTAACAAAGTCCAACAGCAAGAGATAGAAAGAGAAATCCAATTTAAAGCTATGGTAGACACTATAAAATATCTGGGAGTTTACCTGCCAAAATAATCTCAGGGACTATATGAACACAATTACAATACATTTTTAGCACAAATAAAATCAGAACTAAGGAAGTAGAAAAAACATCAGTTGCTCATGAGTAGGCTGAGCCAATATAATAAGAATGTCAATTCTACCTAAATTAATTTACTTATTCAGTGCCATACCAATTAAACTACCAGATAATTATTTTATAGAGTGCAAAAAAGTAATATCAAAATTCGTCTGGAAAAACAAAAGCTCCAGAATATCAAGGAAACTAATGAAAAAAATGCAAGGAAATGTAGTCTAGCGCTGCCAGATCTCAAATTGTATTATGAAGCAGCATTCATCAAAACCACGTAGTACTGGCTAAGAAACAGATGGGTACAGCAGTGAAATAGGTTAGGTACTCAAGACACAGTAGTCAATGAATATAGCAATCTACTATTTGATAAACCCAAGGAACCCAACTTCTGGAATAAGAACTCACTGAAAAATTGCTGGGGAAACTGGATAACAGTGTGGTGGAACCAGGGCATAGACAATGCCTGACACTGTACACAAGAATAAAATTCAAATGGATACATGATCTAGGTATAAAGATGGATACTATAGACAAATTAGGGGAGCAAAGAATGGTGTGTTTGTCAGATTTATGGAGAATGGAGAAATTTTTGACCAAACAAGATATAGAGAACATTATGAAGAGCAAAGTGGATAATTTTGATTACATTAAGTTGAAAAGATTTTGCACAAACAAACCTAATGCATCCAATATTAGGAGGGAAGCAGAAAACTGGGAAAGAATGTTTGCAACTGATGTCTGTGATAAGGGCCTCATTTTAAAAATATATAGAAAATTGAGTCAAATGTATAAGAATTCAAGTCATTTCCCAATTGATAAATGGTCAAAGAATATGAGCAGGCAGTTTTCAGAGAAATAGATTAAAATTTTCTATAATCATGAAAAAAATTCTCAAAATTACTATTGATTAGAGAGATGTAAATCAAAGCAACTCTGAGGAACCACATCACAACTTTCAGGTTGGCTAACATGAGAAAACAGGAAGGTGATCAATGTTGGAGAAGATGTGGGAGAGTTGGAACACTAATTCATTGCTGGTGGAGCTGTAGGCTGATCCAACTATTCTGAAGAGCAATTTGGAACTATGCCCAAATCATACCTTTTGGCCCAGCAATATCACTTCCAGGACTGTATCCCAAATATATCATAAAAATGGGAAAGGGTCCCACATGTACAAAAATATTTATAGTAGCTCTCTTTGTGGTATCCAAAAACTGGAAATAAAGGGGATGTTCATCAATTTGGGGATGGCTGAAGAAGTTGTGCTATATGAATGTAATGAAACAGTATTTTGCTATAAAAAATGATGAACATGAAGACTTCAGAGAGACCTGGAAGGACTTATATGAACTGATGCTGAGTGAAAGGAGTAGAACCAGGAGAACTTTATACACAGCAACAACCATAGTGTGTGAGGAATTTTTCTATTAGACTTAGTCCTTCACAGCAGTGCAAGGACCTAAAAAATTCCAAATGGATTCTTGAGGTAAAATGACTTCCACATCCAGAGGGAAAAAAAAGGAACTGGATTACAGAATGAAGCAGACAATTTTCTCTTGTGATATGTTTTGTTTTATTTTGTTTTATGGTTTCTCCCATTCATTTTAATTCTTCTATGCAACAAGACAAAGGTGAAAATATATTTAATAAGAATGTATGTGTAGAACCTATATAAGACTGCACACCATCCTGGAGATGGAGTGGAGAGATAAGGGGAAAAGAGGGGGAGGGAGGAGAAAAATCTAAGATATATGAAAGTGAGTGTAGAAAACTGAAAACAAACAAAATAATTTTGAAAAAAAGATAACATGCAGGATAGTGCTTACTTCAGTCTCTATACAATGAGTAAAATGGTCTCTCTGAACTGAATTTTCTGTTAATGAGACACTGAGTATTTCTTTAGTACTTTAAGAAATATACTATCTTATCAACAATTGATTTCTCTTCACACATGCAAGTTACAACCTCTTCTCATCCTTTCTTTCTTTCATATCTTTAAATTCTACATAGAACATGCATTTTATTGAATTCAGATCTTCCTTTGGAGAGTATAAGGACATCTATAGGTCCTATGTGTGTATGTGCATTTGTATATGTATGTGTATATATAAATACATATGCATACATGTATCTTAATGCATCTCTATATTTATATGTACAAACTTGCTTTATGTGTATATACGTATATTTATAGAAGCATGTATATGTATGTGCGGGAGTAGACTGTGTCAGTTTGGGCTAAATCTCATAAGTTGATCGTCAAATTTTCACTGTGAGAATGTGCCCCATGATAATGAGTAAGTTCCTCTAATTATGGCTTGATTTATTACTTTGTTGATTCTTTAGACTTAAAGAGGTGATGGAGAGAATTTTCATGTAGATTGAGCTTAAATGTATATCACAAATACATTTTTTTCAGAGAGCTTGAAAAACTATGCTAAATACACACACATACCACATACATATACATATTTCTTGGGTGTCAGTAGACCATTCAACCTTCCTCATCATTGCTAATTACTGAGGCTACTTGACCAGTTTACTTCCTTTCCTGGCCACATACGTTCTCAGTGATGTCTCTGTTTCTGATCAATGAAGTGGGGAAGACAGAAATCAACATCAAGGAGTGTTTCTGAGGCTCAATCATCCAAATCTCATTGACTGGGAAGAGAGAGTTGTTTTTGAAATGTTACACTGCACTACTAATTCTTGAATGAAAATGTTGGACAGTATGAAATAATCACACATGAATATTCTTGATTTACAAGCTACTCAAAATGTTATGGATGTCTTTTTCATAAAGTTTGAAGTTTATAATGAAATTCTTGCCTCTTTGTTCTTTCTTGAGGTTAAAAAACTGAACAAATTAAAATAAAAACTGGCCCACTGGAGCTCTAAGTAAGTAGGGAGTTTCTATTCCTCTCTCTCTCTCTCACACACACACACACACACACACACACACACACGCACACATATACACATGCATACATCAGATGGGTCAAATAGGTTATCAGTAACAAACTATGTATTGGCCTATCAATCAGAATCACTGATGGAGTTTGTCAGTTTTCTGTGGGGTAGCCAACTGGCCTAGTGGACCAAACAGATGTCGGTCTTCTTTCTAGTGAGTAACATATGCTTTATCTAAGTAATAGAACCAAAAATACTAGTCTCAAGAAGAAGTCTAACTAGGTCAAAAACTTATAGATGTCAGGCATAATAAGAAGTGTATCCTTGAAAGAACCAAGGCGTTCTTTCCAAGTATCCTCAAACTAAGGGAACTTTTTTCATCCTAGTCATCTGTGAATTTCTCTTTTTCTCTCTAATACTTTTCACAAGATACATCAGCTTTAAGGAAGAAAATTCTAGCCACATTAAAACACCTTAAAACGTTCCTAGACTCTTTGGGAACATGCAAGGTATAACTACAAATGAATGATAATCAGTTTTCATGTATAGACTGGCCCAGATGGTTTCATTGCTCTGTTGCCCAGTGGGTGGCAACATAGAAAGTTCTGCTCTTGCTAAAGTTCTTGTAAGAGAAGAGATTTTATATAAAATCTGAAGATAAGGCAGAATTGGGGAAAAAGAAGACTTCATCATCTCTGGTATGAGTTTATGTGATCATGGTATCTGAAAGCTGTGTTGTAATTAGATTATCTGTTTTTATTTTTATTTTTTATTTGTTTCAAGGAAGATACCTGTGAAGGAATCCTGACCAGGCAGGCAGAAGTGGAAAGGAGGACAATAATTTCTTTCTCTCACTTGTCTACACCATTCCACTCCAGCCACGAGATATTCAGTTATTAGTTCCCATCAGCTTCCCTTAATCATTTGATCAGTCAGTCTGAAAGCATTTGTTAGGCAAATAGAAATTCAAAGATTCAAAGACAAAGTGAAACAGGTACTCTTCAGATTCAATTACATTTATTGCATGAGCCTACAGTCAAACAAGGTAGACAAATTGTATCAACCTATCATCTATCTATCCATTCTATCCATCCATCTAAACCAAAACAAAACAAAAAATCATCTATAAGGTAACTTTTGGTGGGAGAAATAGTAGCAACTGGGGGATAGGTAGAGTTATTGTCTAGTCTTCTCAAGATTTCCACTACAACACATTCCTTTGCCCTGCCCCACTAAACCAATGTGAGAATTATTACTTACATAAGAAGAATTTATCGCAGTTTCCTGTATATAATGAGTTTACCTAAGAAATTAAAATATTGTCTGATCTATAGAAATTTTAAAACTTACTCAAATTTTCAGAAACACATACATCACCTTTTCCTCAAAGTTTACTATTTAATTAAATTTATAAACTCTCATAGTTTGCATAAATGAATGTTATCTATATTATTCATTCATTAATTCAACTTTCAACAAATATTTATTGAGAGTACTGAGTGTATTTATTGATAGCATAATTTCACAAAAGTTACTACTTTGGTCCCAAGGAAAATGGGTATATGCACACACACATATACATACATATATAGAGTGTGTATGTACACACACACATATACATATACATGTATATGTGTATATGTATGTACATGCATGTATATACACATATACACACATAATATACAACCCGTATGTGTATGTATATATAGTCCATTGCTCTTATAGAGTTTGTACTTCAGTGTTTAAAACCTAAAAATACTTCAAAATCATGGAAAAGATGGAAAGGAGATATAACAATACAAAAATTCCTTTCAAAAAAGATCAAATCTCTTTACCCCTGAATGTAAGTGAACTTTTTATTCTTATTTTTTAAAATAAACTTTGTTGGGGTAAGAGGACAATGGAGAAATAAAATTACTGCTTGGGGAAAATAGGATAATCATAATGGATGAACATTTAATTAATCAAATCTTAGTCTCGCATTCACATTCTATTTCAAAGAACATGATCTTTGGACTAGGAAAGATAAAAAAAAAATGTTCAGTGTAGTGTGGGAAACAAAGATGAACAAGAATTTGGTAGGCTAGATTCTAGCTGCCCATAATTACTTCAAGTCATCAGGCAGGGATTAACCATATTTCAATTGTGAAAAAAACTATAGGATATGATTTTTGTATCTTCTTTTGTTAAGCTTTGAAAAAATCAAAGAATAGAGAAGTTGTCACAATAATAGATAAAAACAAATGTCTTCATTTTCTATTAAAAATGGAAAAAGTACAGTCTGAAAATGGCAGTTCAACATGTTTATCTATGTAGGATCATAAATACAATCAGAAATGACCTTAGATAAAATTTAGTTCAATGCCTTCAATTTGTAAGAGGCCTGAGGAGGTTAAGTGTCTTGAACAACATCTCCAAAGTTGTGCTTTAGTTAATATTTGAATCCAGGTATTTTGATTCCAGAGCCAGTGTTCATTCCACTGTATCTACTGCCTCAGCACTTCTTGGGGGAAATGTATATATTTGTGCATAGTGTACATATACAAGTATGTATGTGTGTGTGTGTTTGCGTGTGTGTATGTGTGTCCATGTCTTTCTCTCTGTTTCTCTCTGTATATATAATATACGTACATATATGTTGTATATACACACATACACACACATATATGTTATGATTTTTGAGATGTGTTTGGAAAAGAAAACAAATATCACCAAAGGACCATGACTTTATTAGTTTCTTTTTGGGTAACAACTACCTAGAATGATAGGTTAGGAAAATGGTACAGACATTGTATACTTGGGTGTTAACATGTCAAATTTATTTAAGGTATCCTTGGGGATAGGATGGGACATTTGTAGTAGAAAAATACTGAATTATCAAGCTTAAAGATGAGTGTTATCAATTTTAACTTAAAGGAAGTTTTTAGACGAATATCCCAGAGAAATCTTATTGATCTTGTCTGTTCAAAACATTTATCAACAATGCAGATAAAGGTTTAAGATTATAGACAGTGAGCTGGAAGGGAGTTTAATGGACATCTAGGCTACCCTTTCATTTTAAGGGAACTTAGGCCCAGAGAAGTGACTGACTTGAACAATATTACACAGTAGTGAGAGAGGTGGGATTTGCTCTTGGACCATTGTTCCTTCCATTGAACTATACAATCACTCTCTTAAAGCAGGAGTGTCAAATTTTCAGATGACTTGAACATGAAAAGGGGTAGATCAGAACAGATGATAAAGTAAGGATCCAAAGCATTTGATGGGCTACAGTGATGACCCAAATTTAATATTTACAAGCGCTGAATATTGCCTTATTTTGGGGCTCCAGAAAATTGACTTCATAATTATAGGATATAGGAATCATAGCTATTTAATACTATCTGTGAAAATTATCACAGAATTTTAGTGCCCAACAAACTGAGAATGACTTGAGGTAGAAAAAAGACTTCATAATCTAAGTGACATTAAGAAAAGCCAGAATAAAGATGATAATACAGTTCCTTTTTACTCCACCTTAATTTAACCATATTTAGAATATTGTGTGGAACTTTTGATATAATTGAGGAAAACTATTGTTAAGATTAAGAGGGTCCAGAGGGTAACTAGAATAGTGAGAAGTCTGGACAACATATGAAGACCATTTTGAGGAAATGGGGAAGTTTAGTCCCCAGAAGAAAGGCTTCAGTGTAATATGATAGGGGTTTTCAAGTATTTTAATGGATTTCATACAGAAGACGAATGACTTGTTCTATTTTGTTTCAGTGGGGGAAAACAGAAACATTGGATAGAAATTGCAGAGAAACTCAACAGTTCAATATCAAATGGGGAAAAGCCCTTATTATAAAAGTTAGAAAATGTGGTGTGATAGAGTGCAAAAGCCTTGGTTTAATATTTGCTTCTGATATATGTTGGCTTTGTGACCTTTGGCAAGACATATAAACTATGAGTCCCACCGACACCTTTGTAAGAGTGTAAATTTCAGAGAAGTAGTTGATCTATATTAATAAAAGGTATTTCTTTACCAGGAGTTCCCTACACTGATTAAATCACAGGTGTTTAGGAATACTTATTTAAAATAAAGAACTATTTGAAATTGGAAGGAACTCGATCAAGGGGTCTTCATTTTCCTCTAACAATTATCTTCAAGAAGAAGTGAAATGGTCATTTTTCAGGTCTGTTGTCGAAGAGATTCTCGGTCAGGTACAGGCTGGTCAAGAACAGGGGCTCTGAGACACTTTTGTTTCATGAAACCCTTCTCAGAATCATATTTCAAATGCATCATCATATGCAATGTATGAAATTACAATGGAAATTGATTATGTCATGTGTTTCTTTTTCTCATCCAAGTTCATGGACTTCCTGAAATCTATGCACTGATCATTTATGGCTCTGTGGATCCCAGGCTAAGAATTTCTTGACTAGATGTATTGTAGTGTCCTGTCCAAATATTTGATATTTCTACTTGTGGTTCACTCTATTGTTTCTGTCCCATTTGGCTTATTTATCTAATTAAAGACTTCATTATTCTTCATATATACCTGTTGGGGGCAAAACCCCTTCCTGATGAGTACTCAAGGGAAGATTATATTATAGTAAGTCTGCTTGCTGTCTTTGTAAATCAAATAGGAAAACTATTATAGACCCTTATCTCCAAGGGACTTAATTGAAAGAGTAGTTTGTTTTCAGCAAGAAGGAGGGACTGAAGTATCACAGAGAGTGGAATCCTAAAGGAAACAAGAACTTTTGAATCCCAGGGAAAGAATACCAGTGGTATGCTGGTAAATGACTCTGTCTCTGGAAAAAAAAAAAAAAAAAGTAGACGTTATACCTTTAAGTTTAATTTGCATTAGAATTTTATCTATCACTTTGTTAAGTTAACAAACATCAATAAATCAATAATATTTGATTTTCAGGGTTTTTCAGTTTTGAGAAATTAATATTCACACTGAAAGTTTAACAGTTGACTGTTAGAAACTGGTTCAAGCTGGTTCTGTCAATCCCCTGCATATGTTGATTGGGATATATGATACCTCACTAGTTGCAGCTTATTTCAAAGGAAGGGAGTTGCTATCTTGAAATGAATATAATAACATATAGTAGGAGCTGTATTTGGTGCTGATATTCTTAAAGAGTGACCAAATTAAATGGAATTGATGCTACATGAGACATTTATCCAGGCTCCCCCTCTTTATCTTCTTGATAAGCCTGGTGAAATGGCAACATTTGCTTGTCTGCCGTATATGCTTTTATAATGAATTTGTCTTCAAATAAAGACAGGATGATTTTTTTATTGCTTTTTGAGTGTTTATTATAAAGGTATGGATTACTCAGTGGGGATGCGAAAAAAGATAATTTCTGGACAAATAGCCCTAGACTTAATTGAACCTCTCTTTGTTGCTATCTGCCTCTTTGTCTCTATGTTTGTCTCTATCTTTTCTTTGTCTCTTTGTCCTTGTCTTCATCATTGAGCAAAAGTAGATCTTAAGTCCTTCATAAGAAATAGAAATATTTATAATGTAAAGTAGAATGCAATAGGGGCATCACAGAAGTTGAAAAATAAAACATTTATAGGAATTTGTGGGAGGGCAATATTAAAGAGAGGGTGTGTGAACACATTGAAAGAATGGTGGACTGAGGGTCAGGACCATGGTTTTAGTTCCCACTGATGCACTACCACAATGTTATGAAAGGAAAATTAATACATTTTTTTTTAAACTTCAATTTTCCTTGTTATAATGGAAATAAATGTTTTAGTTTTGCCTACCTCACTGGGTTGTTGTGAGAATTAAATGAAATAATGGATTTGAAAGTACTTTATTAAATGCAAAGCACCATACAAATGCAATATATTATCATCTTAGATTGCAAACTTTTCAAGAGCAGTAATGAGTGTTTTACTGACTGTTTAGTGTAGAGTATGCATATAATAAGGGTTGCTAAGTATATTGAGGATGAAAAGAGATAAGAGGATATTTGTATTGTGGTCCTTCAACTCCATAGTGAGCAAAAGCATAGGAAAAGTGTTCATTTCCATACACAATAGAGAACATGAAGATTGACTCAACTCTATATTTTAAAAGTTGTATAAAGTTGACTTTGCAAAGCTATAGTTATTTTACCTCCCAAGAATGGGATAGTTTAAAAGCAATGGAAACTAAATGATGCCTTCATCCAACATTTTATTTGAAATATTGACTATAGGTTGACATGATATTCCCATTCAGCGAACCCTAGAGATAAGACAGGTAAAATACAAAAGGAACCAGAACATTTTTTCTTTCATGGTTGGAGTTGTCTATTATTTAAAGGTGAGAACTGTCAAGGCATAGCCTTAAAAAAAGAGTAGCTGCAAATCTTTGAGCATTGTTTCTTCAGGAGAGCATTTCATCTCATATATCATTTAAAATTTGCTTTTGACTTTGCTTCCAGAGGGGAAAAAGCTAGAGATTTTACAAAGAAGACAATCAGTTGGATTTTGACCTGCGTCTAACATAGCCTAGAGCATATCCTATGGAATCCATATCGAACTGAACAAATGACTAGAAAGAGAAAAACATGCATATTACATCATATTGGTTGAAATTGACTCAAGTCATCCTTGGTTATCTTTCTTTTATTAAAATTTTGACATTTATAAAATGTTTATTTATTCCTAGTTATGTTACTCCAAATTATAATGGAATTCATAGTGACATATATATACTAGATCTTTCCAATGACAAATTTTTTGCAAAATGAACTAGTTTAGCAGGCCCCTATTGGACTTGATTCAAAGGGTTCTATAAAGTTGTGTGGGAACAGAGACAGGAGAACTAAATCTCCTATTGACCTGGGATTTTGTAATGACTACAAATGATAAGGAAGAGAACTTTGAAAGAACAATTATATAATGATAGTTTTATGGGCTAAATAAGGAACAAGAAAGCAACAGGGATCACTTTTATTCATAGAAAAATAAGGGAAAACAAGGGAGAGAAAACTCTTTTTCCTACTAAGAAAAATAATCATCCCAATGTATTTGAAAAGAAAGAACAAAAATCATCAACGTATTGTTGACACCAAAGACAAGGAGACAAAACACCAGGCCCAGGAAACTTACATTTCCACTGATAGAACTGGTATATAAAATTTCTGAAGCAATCATCTTGGAGAGATTTGTGGGGAATAGGAGAGAGGCTGGTGGAGGGGAGATGTAAAAGTTTTGTCATGCTTAGCAAAAGAGAGAAGGAGGCTGTTCCTAAATTCTTTGCCAGTGAATTTGTCTTGGATGTCTGTATAAATCCTAGAACATACTTTTAAAGGATGGTTTGTAAGCATTTAGAAAGGGAAGCAATGAAGAAAGTAAACTCATCTCCATTTCTGACAGGGTTACTACACTAATAGTAGCCAGTGTGCCTAGTTTTCAGCAAAATATTTGAGAGTGTTATGATTCCCTTGCATATAAGATAGAGAAATGTGAGCTAGACGAAAGTATATAATGAAGTAGTTTTGAAACTATTTTAATGATGAGACAAAAAGAGTAACCATTAATGGACCTGTCATGACCTGAAAAGAGGCAGCTGGTGTAATGCTACAGGGATTTCACCTGGGACCTATGAAATTTAACATGTTCATCAATGCCTTATAAATTCTATGCTTATGAATTTTGGTAATAACACAAAGCTTATAGCAATGCTAATGTGTTGGTTGACAGTCAGGATCCAAAAATATTAAAACAGGTTAGAAAAAGAGATTTGAATCAAGCAAGATGAAATTTTGTAAGAATAATTATAAAACCTCTCAGCTGGGTTGATAAAAATCAACCTCCTAGGTAAAGCAAATGGGAATGGTGGCTAATCAATAGCCTCCATGGGAGGTAGGACAGCAAGAATCTAAGAGTTTTACTGGCTATCAATAATGCTGTTATATCCTAGGCAAGAATTACAACGCAAAGATAGATTTGCAATGATGCAAATGGCATCTATAGTTGTGTTCTATTCTGGGAACCCCCTTTTCAGGAAAGATTATATCTAGATTAGGTTAACCAAGAAAATATTCTGTATAAGGATCAGTTGAAGGAACCTGGAACATTTATTCTTAAGAAGGGAAGATTTAGGGGAGTTTATAAAAATATTGTCCTAATAGAAGTATTTGTAAAGAGGTATGAATTAGCTTTGTTCTGTTTGGGCATAAAGGGCTGCATTATGAGCAATGTTTGGAAGCTATGACCAGGAAGATTTCAATTTTATTACAGCCAGTTATTTGTGACCTAATCTGGTTAAGGAATTGCACTGGATCATGATGCAAGAAAACAAATCACATCCAGTCTTTTAGAATCTTCAATGTTCTTGGGAAATATATTCACACAGAAAAGAAAATACAAGTCAATTTATGGAGGGAGAAAATATTAGGAAGTAGTGGTGGTTGGGAGAAAGAGATGAGTTGAAAGGGGAACCTTTAATCCTACAACTTTTGAACTAAGTAGATCTCAAAGTTCTTTTTTGGTCTTTCCATGGATCCCAGTTCAAAGGGTTTCTAGGCAGAAAAATGACTTTGTCTTTTATCACCCACTTGTTTGAAAACAACTACAAAGAGTGATCAGAGAGGATTTCACTACAGCACAGCCTCTCCACAAACATTCTTGGACCAACAATAGAGGAGCCCTTATAACGAAAGCAATAATTCTAAAGCACAGCATAAATAAGTGCAAAATGTAAGGCAGAACATTGGAACATTCTTTATGGTTGTTCTTGTTGATCTCATTTTACCTACCAATGAATATTAGCAATGATATAAGGGAAAAATCTCCTAATGATTGAACTTATCCAAAAATAAAATGTGCTACTATGATTGGTAATGAATTTCCACTTAGAAATTTTCACACAGAATTTGGATTACCACATGTTGAAGGTTTTGTATGAAACATGCTTAGTCAGGGAGAGATTGGAGCAAGTCTCTGAGGTTCATTTCAAACTTTATTCTCTCTCCTGTTAGACACTATTTGTTTTGTTGCTTTAAAAATACATCTTATGGAGGAGCCAAGATGGCAGAGTAGAAAGATTCACATATGCTAGCTCCAAACCCACAACCCAAAATTACCTGTAAAGAGGAGCTCCCAACAAATTGTGGAGCAGTGGAAGCCACACAACAAGGGAGTGGAGGAGATTTCTGTTGCAGAGAGCCCTGAAAAACCATCACCACAGGTCCATTGTGCACCAGACTCGGAGCCTGCCCTGGCCATGCAGTACCAAGAGGAGCAGATCAGAGCAGGTTTCAGGGACGGAATCTACAGCGGCTGTGAAGGTCCCTCCACCCACAGGCACATAGGTCAGTGAGAGAGACTTCTGGGCTGGCTGAGAGGGGAGTGGGGTGTCTACATAACTCAGGCCCCCTTGGGAGGCAGCAGTGGGGAGAAGCAGTAGACAGGAGCTCCCAAAGCAGGCAAGAGCTCGGATCCATTACTGAAGGTCTCCACATAAACCCACTAAGGGAACTGAGCCTGGGAGGTGGCCCTGCCCCACCTGAGAACCTGAATTTGATCTTACCCTAAATAGCAGCTGGGCCCGCCACTGAAAGCCCTGAGGCTGGGGAGCAGCATTTGAATCTCAGACCCCAAGCACTATCTGGGCAGATCGAGGCAGGGGTGGAGAGGAATCTCAGAAGTCAAGTAACTGGCTGGGAAAATGCCCAGAAAAGGCAAAAAAAAATAAGACCATAGAAGGCTACTTTCTTGGTGAACAGATATTTCCTCCTTTCCTTTTTGATGAGGTAGAACAATGCTTAGCATCAGGGAAAGACACAGAAGTCAAGGCCTCTGTATCCCAAACATCCGAAATAGATATCCAATGGGCTCAGGCCATGGAAGAGCTCAAAAAGGATTTTGAAAAACAAGTTAGACAGGTGGAGGAAAAAATGGGAAGAGAAATGAGAGAGATGCAAGAAAAGCATGAAAAACGGGTCCATACCTTGCTAAAGGACATCCAAAAAAATGCTGAAGAAAATAACACCTTGAAAAATAGGCTCACTCAATTGGCAAAGGAGGTTCAAAAAGCCAATGAGGAGAAGAATGCTTTCAAAAGCAGAATTAGCCAAATGGAAAAGGAGGTTCAAAAGCTCACTGAAGAAAATAGATCTCTAAAAATTAGAATGGAACAGATGGAGGCTAATGACTTTATGAGAAACCAAGAAATCACCAAACAAAACCAAAAGAATTAAAAAATGGAAGAGAATGTGAAATATCTCATTGGAAAACCAACTGACCTGGAAAATAGGTCCAGGAGAGACAATTTAAAAATTATGGGACTACCTGAAAGTCATGATCAAAAAAAGAGCCTAGACATCATCTTCCATGAAATTATCAAGGAAAACTGCCCTGACATTCTAGAACTAGAGGGCAAAATCAGTATTCAAGGAATCCACTGATCACTCCCTGAAAGAGATCCATAAAGAGAAATTCCTAGGAACATTGTGGCCAAATTCCAGAATTCCCAGGTCAAGGAGAAAATATTGCAAGCAGCTAGAAATAAACAATTCCAGTATTGTGGAAATACAATCAGGATAACACAAGATCTAGCAGCTTCTACATTAAGGGATTGAAGGGCATGGAATAGGATATTCCAGAAGTCAAAAGAACTAGGACTAAAACCAAGAATCACCTACCCAGCAAAACTGAGTATAATACTTCAGGGGAAAAAATGGTCTTTCAATGAAACAGAGGACTTTCAATCATTCTAGATGAAAAGACTAGGGTTGAAAAGAAAATGTGACTTTCAAACACAAGAATGAGAAGAAACATGAAAAAGTAAACAGCAAAGAGAAGTCATAAGGGACTTACCAAAGTTGAACTGTTTACATTCCTACATGGAAAGACAATATTTGCAACTCTTGAAACTTTTCAGTATCTGGGTAGTTGGTGGGATTACACACACACACACACACACACACACACGCATGCACACACACACATACGCATGCACACACATACACACATGCACACACACACACAGAGAGCACAGAGTGAATTGAATAGGATGGGATCATATCTTAAAAAATTGAAGTCAAGTGGTGAGAGAGAAATGTATTAGGAGGAGAGAGGGTGAAATGGAATGGGGCCAATTATCTCTCATAGAAGAGGAAAGCAGGAGACTTTTTAGTGGAGGGAAAAAGAGGAGAGCTGAGAAAAAAACATGAAATTTACTCTCATCACATTCGACTAAAGGAAGGAATAAAATTCACACTCATTTTGGTATGAAAACCTATCTTACAATACAGGAAAGTGGGGGAGAAGGAGATAAGCAGGGTGGGGGGAATGATGGAAGGGAGGGCAATGGGAGGAGGGAGCAATTTGAAGTCAACACTCTTGGGGAGGGACAGGATCAAAAGAGAGAATAGAAACAATGGGGGGCAGGATAGGATGGAGGGAAATATAGTTAGTCTTACACAACACGACTATTATGGAAGTCATTTGCAAAACTACACAGATAGGGCCTATATTGAATTGCCTGCCTTCCCAAAGGGAATGGGTGGGAAGGGAGGAATGGGTAGAAGTTGGAACCCAAAGTTTTTGGAACAACTGTCGAGTATTGGTCTTGCTACTAGGAATAAGAAATACAGTTAATAGGGAATAGAAAGTCATCTGGCCCTACAGGACAAAAGAGAAGATGGGGATAAGGGAAGAGAAGGATGATAGGAGAGAGGGCAGACTGGTGATAGGGAAAATTAGAATGCTCGGTCTATTGGGGTGAGGGGAGGGGATAAATGGGGAGAAAATTTGGAACCCAAAATTTTCTGAAAATGAATGTAAAAAGTTAAATAAATAAATTTGTATTATATTAAAAAAATAAAAATGCATCTTATTAATGCCCTTTGTCATTATATTGAAACATGGTAAGCAGCAACAACAAAAACAAATCTTCAATTTAAGATAGAAAGGTTCTTTTAACAGTGAAAAAATAAGAGAAACTACCAATACTGTGAATAAATTTGACTATGTATATACATTATATATATATGTATATATACACATATAAGTGTATGTGTGTGTATGTATGTATATATAACTCTGAAAGACTAGTCTCCTTCCTCATTGACCTGAGGCAGAAAATATATTTTATTTATAATATATTTTATTACCTATTCTCCAGGATTAACATTGAGTTTTCTATTCCTCAGAGATCAACTCATTTTTAGTGATCTTTTAAAATATGTAACATAATGTTTATTTAATTGTAATTTTTTTTGCTCTGTATAACTATACAATCTCAAGTTTCTCTGAATTTACAATATAAAATATAACAAAATTATACCCATTTGTGTTTAACCATTTTATAATTTATAAACAATCCCTTTCAGACATCTCAAGCTAGATTTCCAGTAGACAACTTAAACTCTTTTTTCTTCAAAAATGGAACTTATTATCTTTCCTTTAACCCTTTCCCCATTTTACCTCCCCTATTACTGTAGAGTCTTAAAAGTAACTTTGTGAAGTAGATAATGCAGGTATTGTTATACTTACATTACAGTAGGAGGAACTGAGGTCAGAGAGGTTAAATAACTCATTTTGCACCAGATTTTCCTAACTCTAATTCTAATTTTCTACTCACTCTGTCATATTAGCTCCCATGGGGATATCCACTTAACTAAGCAGATGTTAGAGAAGTCAGCATTAGGATATTCTAGATAGAATATCTCTCTAGAGAGAAGAATGCATCCAAATGGGCATAATACATTTAGGTTAGAGTATAGCAATGTGTTGGAGGAGAGAATACATATATTCATCTTCTGACACTTACTAGCTATATGCTGCTAGGCAAATCAGTTATACTGACTAGGCTTCCATTCCCTCATTTGTAAAATAAATAACCTCTAATGTCCCCAATACCTCTAAATCTATGGTCCTGTGTACGGAAGTACTGCGTGTTATAGCTGGAGAAATGAGAAAGGGCAGGCTCTTGAATGCTAAAGTACTGAATCTGAACTTTTGTGGGAAGCAAGATAATAAAGAGTTAATTTTTTCAACCTCAGTTTCTTCCTCTATTAAGTCATAAGGAGATGGTAATAATATCACCAACTTTAGAGAGGCATTATTAGCAAAGGTAAAGCACACTGTCAACATTAAAGTGTGATATGAATGCTATTACTATTACAGGATCAATCTGGTAACTGCATAGAATGGACTGGAAAGAGGAAAGGCTAGCATTAAGAGATTAGTTAGCATGCTGTTACAAAAACATAAGAAAAAGGATGATGTCTTTGAGAATATATCCTAACAAGAGACTTTACGTCTATATTTAAAGACAAAAAGATACTACTTTTATAAATCTGTGTCATTATTGTCTGTGCATCATTTTAGTAGTTTTTTCTCTTTCTCTCTGAATTATTATGTGCTTGTGTAGCACAAGTGTTGCCTTCTAGACTCTCCTAAATATTTTATTTAATAACCTACTACTGTTGTGATCATGAGTACTGAGCCATGATCTTTAGACACTCTTAAGTAGAAACAGAAAATAGAATAGGTTTATCTTTTCTTTAAAAAAAAATAGTGATATTTTCCTCAGTAGGCCAATAGGTGAAACAAAGCAATCTTTAATAAAGAAGGGTCACTAAGTCAATTTTATTTACCAAAATGGTGGTCCCTATTAATAACTGCTCTTATTTTTCTCAAGCATATGTTCCCTGGGTAAAAGATCAAACATTTCTTTATCTCTTGAACAGAAAATACAATCATTAACAACTTAACCAATGTTTGCCATGTACTGTATTAATATACTGCTTGAAATTTCATCATGTTACAGAAGAGAAAACTGGGAGGTCCAGAACTTGACTGATTCAACCAAAGTCACAAAGTTAGCAAGTGGCAGACCCAGTAGTGGGGTCCAGGATTTGATGACTCCAAGGTAAGTAATTTTGTATTCTAACATTCTCTTTCTTTTGGAGTTTAGGAGGGAGTTTGATAGACAGACAGATGATAGATATATGGATGTCTACATCTAGATAATTCAATGCTAATACATGTAATTATGTATATGTATATATATATTCATATCTACCTATATACACTACATGTATATAATATAAATATATGCAATTATGTATATGAAATATTTTACATGTATATTTTTGTCTGTGCATTTTATCTCTATCAATGGTATTGAACTGATTGAGAAAACGCACAATTAACATTTTCTCTGTTCTTACGTATTTTTATTCATTTTGTTAAACATTCCACCATTGCCTTTATGTCTGGTTCTGACTACAGCTAAGAATTTTGTCTCAGGAACCTTGCTGTCTCAGAGTTAAGAGATCCAACCTAGGTTTTGTTTGTTATTGTTAATTTATTTCAGTTGCGTCCAACTTTTTGTTTTCCCATTTGGGATCCTCTTGAGAAAGATGCTGTAGTGGTTTGTCAATCTTTTTCCAACTCATTTTACAGATGAGGAAACTGAGGCAAACAAGGTTAAGTGACTTGCTCAAGGTCACACAGCTAGTAAAATCTGTGACCAGTTTTGAACTCAAGAACTTGAGTCTTCCTGACTACAGGCACAGCACTTTATCCACTGAATCATCTAGCTGCCTCTCTGATCTGCCATATATATATTAGGAACTATTATAAATATATACATTGCATTATACAAATTATATATAATTTTATAAGATATATTATATAATATATACACATGTATGTAGATTAGTACATATTTTAAAAGCTTTATTGATGTATTTTGTTTTTATATTACAAACATTTATAGATTATGACTATTTCATGACAGGTGTTTCATAACAAAGTAAAATAGTTAAGTTAAAATAAAAATACAGGAACTTCATCACAAAGTACATTGAATATTTTTATTTCTGTAATATTTCTATCTGTCTATTAAAAATTGACAGAAATTAATTTTCTTTCCATCATACCCCGCACCACGTGGGATGCAATGTGAGACCCTGGCCCCTTCAAGCTAAGATCTTACAGCATTCTCACTTTGAGTGAGATACACCCATGCAATGAATAGGCTTCAGTCATCCCCAGCTGTCCTGATGAACATCAGGCCACTGGACCCAGATGGCTCAGATGAAAAAAGTGAGGTTGGTGACCTTGCACAGTCCTTCCTCACTCAAATCAATGTCAAGTGCAAGTCATGTCATCATCTTGATGTCATGTTTCTCTTTGAGAATGAAGGTCAAACACAACCTGAGTGAGTAGCAGCTCTCCTCCTCCTCCTCCTCCTCCTCCTCCTCCTCCTCCATTCCACCCCCAAAATCTGCTTTTTTTTCCTCTGGGTTCACTGGCTACATTTTTTTGCTCAAAAATCAAGCCTCAAACCTAATTCACTCTGGAGTTCATAGGCTGGACAAAAAGTCCCCATCACCTAGCACAGAGTAATTTAAATACTAAATAGTAATTGTTTCTCTTTTACCCAGGAGCCCTGAAGGTCTCCTCCTTCCAGTTTGATTTGTTTTTTTGATTAAAGGGGCCATCCCTTGAGCAATTACTTAAAGAAGCCTATTCATTGAATGGGTGTATCTCACTCTAAGTAAGAATACTATAGGATCTTAGTCTGAAAGGGCCAGGGTCTCCCATTGCATTCTGGGCCATCTCCAGTCATCCTGATGAATATCAGGCCACTGGATCCAGATGGCTCGTGAGAAGTGAGGTTGGTGACCTTGCACAGCCCTCCCTCATACTGCAAGTCATGTCGTCATCCTGATGTCACGGTTGAGCAACTATTAGCAGGCAAACAAAACAAATTCCCCCAATCCACTCAAATATGTGCACATATGCACACACACACACACACACACACACAATCATTCTGTACCCCAAATCCATCACTTATATGTGACTGAAAGCATGTTTCATTATTAGTCATTTGGAATAAGGAATGCATATCAAACATCATATTATGTAATACATGTTTATATATGATGTAAAATTTATATATGATATGCATAATATCAAATTTAAAAATATATACTTTAATATATTTATATTGCTTATATACATATATACTTCCATATTTATATATTTTGAATGAGTGTTAAATTGTATTTTTGACGTCAAAATGAAAAATTTAATTGGCATTCCTTATGTATTCTACAAAACTGATCTATTTCAATAGATCTTTATAAAACTAAGGCCTGAGGTTATGGATATACTTTTCCTACTTCCTACTGGGATATAAGTTCCTTGATGTAGGGGTAGAGTTTGTTTCCCTCAGAATCTATCAAGTACAATGCAATGTATATACTAGTCATCCTTCACAGGTTGTGGTCTGTCCTTTATTCTCTAAGAGGACAGTGACATCAGAAATATGATGACTTTACATGGCAATGAATTGGATTTGATTTGAAAGAAGGCTGTGCAAAGTCACTAATCTTGCTTTCTCCTCCAGAGTCATCTGAGTTCAGTGACCAGTTATAGATCAAGACAACTAGAGATGGCCCAGGATGTAGTAGGAGACCTTACCCTTTATAAGCCAAGGTATTTCCTTGGTCTCACTTTGAGTGAGGCAATACCTATTCAGTGAATAAACCTGCTCAGGAAGTGAGTCAAATGACTCACAAAGTGAGCCCTTTTAATTAAAAAAAATTGAAACTGGGAAGGGAAGACCCTCAGGGTTGCTGGCCAAAAGAGAAAAAATTGCTATTTACATTCACTTTGAGCCAGTAGTGTCCCCCCTCCCCAAAATAACCATTAAGTGGTGCTTGAGCAGGGACCAATTGTCCAATTAATGAGAGCCCAAGTGAATTGGATTTAAGGCAGAAATCCAGGCAGTACACCCCAAGATAAATAGGTAGATTTTAGTCATCAAAATTTACCTTCTTTTGGGGAGAACACCCTCAAGTAAGGGCATGATGTCTGAGGGGAAGAGACGTTGGCCAGATCTTTCCTCTTTCCAAAAATTCATCTTAACACTTTGTAGCTCCTTAAACCAGATGGTTCTAGAAACTACTTTTGAAACCAGTTCCACACCAGCGTGTGTGTTTGTGTGTGTGTGTGTGTATGTGTGTGTGTATGTGTCTGTTTCTGTGTCTGAGTCTGTGTCTGTGTGTGGGTAGTATGTATAAGTACAGACAGATGTATCTACCGATATCTCTTTCTAGCTACCTATTAGGTGGTAGCGTTGGTGGTCACAACTATTTTTAGTAATGGTGGTGATATTTTGGGGGGTTCATTTATAGGAGAACTAAATGTATAAGTATATATACATATAAGGTATCAGAAAGGACCAGTTGACGATATTAGAAAGGGAGTAAGATGATGAAGCATTTACAAGGAGACGAAACACAAATAAAGAGTTAATAGCTTAGATGGCCACTTCATTCTTCATCCTCTGAGACTGGAACAAAAGAAGGAAGAGAATCATTGAAGACATAGAAAGATTTTTATAATGTGGAAGATAGAAGAAGGAGCTCATGGCAGATGGCCTCAGTCTTCTCAGGTAGTTTGGATTTGAGACCATTTGTTAAGATGGTAAGAGGGCCTTGAAGGGAGAGAGAATAACAGTTTATCCATTTCCAGTCTTGCTTTACTGCAAATGACATCATTGTCTTTCAACAAAGTCTCTCACTATCATCCACACTAGACCAAGCATCTCTACAACAGTAAAGGCCAATTTTCTCTTTCCCAAGGGTACTTAATACTCTCTAACTGCACTAAATAGCACTATGGAAAAGCTGTGAATAAAAAAATGCTTTCTTCCCCCAATACACCTGAAATAAAGCTCCCAGAAGGTGCATGGCAACACCTGCATTCCTGTCTTTCACTCAGTCCTCTGTCTTCCAAATTTCCAGAATAGTCCCAATCTTACAAATAGATAGAATGAATATCTGCCTCTGTGGCCTGATTTGAGGATTTCCAGGAAAGCTTCCACTAGATATAAGATCACAGAAATAATAATTATAATTATCAACATATTAATAACTAATCATAATGATAGTGAGCTTTTATATAAACATTTAAAGTTTTTCAAAACACTTTACAATATTTTTTTACCTTTACAATATCCCTGGGAGGCATAGGCTATTATTATTCACATTTCATAAATGAGGAAACAGGTAGGAGAAGTGAAGTGATTTTTGCTCAGGGTCACATAACGAGTATTTGAGACCGCATTTGAACTCAGGTCTACCTGATTACAAGTTAAGCTCTCTAGCTAATGTACCACATATCTACCTTGGGATTTTAGAAACCATATATTTCCACCTCTTAGTTTTATGAATAGGGAAAATGAAGCACAGAGAGATTCCATGAGTTTCTCTGTTTGTAAGTGACTTAAGTCTGGCTTGAATCCAAGTCCTTTGATTTTCAATCCAATGTTCTTTTCATTGCACAGGGCTGTTATTCTTTTCTGCACATCTGTGCCATGGGATGCTCTAGGGTAATGCTAGTTTTCATTTCCTTTTACTCCTTTAGTGCTTTGTTCCTTTTGCGATCCAATCTTTGTAGGCAGCAGCAATTTCTAGGACAAGCTTTTCCCAGAGAAGCTTTAGCAGCAATAAAGTTTAGTCATCTTGAAGGCCTTCTCATTTTATTCCTCTTTACTAATATACGGCACAACCCCCTAACCATTTATTAGCACAGTAGGAAGCAAAATAATTGAACTGTGGAAAGAAAGAAGAGAGGAAGGAAAGAAAAAAGGAAGGAAAAAGAAGAAAGAAAGGAAGTCTGTAGAACAACATCTATGTAGCAACAAGGAAAGGTCTATCAGTTGGGGAATGGCTGAACAAGTTGTGGTATATGAATGGAATAGGACGCTATTGTTCCATAAGAAATGGTGAGAAGATTGACTTCAGAAAAACTCTGAAAGACTCACATGAACGGATGCTGAGTGAAGTGAGCAGAACCAGGAGAACACTGTAATAGCAACATTGTGCAATGACCAATTATGGTAGACTTAACTCTTCTCAACAATGCAATGATCCAAGACAATTCCAAGAGACTCTTCACAGAAAATGATATACACATCCAGAGAAAGAACTATGGAGGCTGAATGCAGATTGAGGAATATTATTTTCTCTGTTTTGGGTTTTTTGTCTTTCTTGAGATGTTTTCCTTTTATTCTGATTCTTTCTCTATAGCATGACTAATGTCAAAATACATTACCATGACTTTATGTATGTAACTTATGTTAGATTGCTTGGTGTTTTACAGAAAGGGGAGGGAAAGAAGGAAGGGACAAAAATGTGGAACTCAAAACCTTACAAAAATGAATGTTGAAAACTATCTTTACATGTAATTGGAAAAATACTATTAATTGTAAAAAATGTAGAAAATGAGGCTGAGGTCCAGTGACTTGTACAATGTCACTCAGGTCATAAGTATCAAAATGAGATTATAATATTGCTTCTCTGATACTCTAATCATTGCTATTTCCCCGATCCAACCTTGCAGATCATAGAGTAATATTCTCTGGAGTGGCAGGCTGTATTCTTTTTGTGTTACAGTATATCTCTGGTCTAACTATGCTTTATCCTCCTGAAAGACTTTTCTCATCTAAATTCTTTTCCTTCATGGGAACTTTCAGATTCCTATCAATTTATTATAGGTCCTCTTGTCTCACTTGAAGTTAGAATTCAATCAAGGCAGAACAAGACTCTTATTGTTTTTAGGTTGTACATGTGTAGTCATACAAAACACTTTCAAAGCAGTCATGATATGAAAGACAAACTATATTTGCCTCCATCTTACCCTATCCCCCATTTATTCTACTCTCTCTTTTGACCTTTTCCCTCCTCAAAAGTATTTACTTCTAATAACCCTGTTCTCTCATTTGCACTCCCTTCTTTAATCCCTACCTCCCATCCATGCCTGGTTTATCTCCTTTCCCCATACTTTGCTGTAGTGGAAGATAGATTTTCATAACAAACTGAGTGTGCATATAATTCCCTCTTCAAGTCAAATTCGATGAGAGTAAGGTTCACTCTTTCCCTCTCACCTCCACATTGAAAAAGCTTTTTCTTGCCTCTTTTATGTGATATATATATATATCCAACAACCCTAATACTGAGAAACCTCTCAAGAGTTACAAATATTATCTTTCCATGTAGGAATGTAAAGAGTTCAACTTTAATATAAAGTCCCTTATGATTTATCTTTTCTGTTTACCTTTTTATCCTTCTTGTGTTTGAAAGTCAAATTTTCTATTCAGCTCTGATCTTTTCATCAAGAATACTTGAAAGTCCTCTATTTCATTGAAAGACCATTTTTCCCTTGAAGTATTATACTCAGTTTTGCTGGTTAGGTGATTCTTGGTTTTATTCCTATCTCCTTTGGCCTCTGGAATATCATATTCCAATCCCTCTGATCCCTTAAGATAGAAGCTAGATCTTGTGTTATCCTGATTGTGTTTCCACAGTACTCAAATTATTTCTTTCTGGATGTTTGCAATATTTTCTCCTTGACCTGGGAGCACTGGAATTTGGCTAAAATATTCCTAGGAGTTTTTGTTTTGGGATCTCTTTCAGGAGCTGATGAGTGGATTCTTTTTATTTCTATTTTACCTTGTGGTTCTAGAATATCAGGACATTTTTCCTTTATAATTTCTTGATTGAGGATGTATAAGCTCTTTTTTAATCATGACTTTCAGGTAGTTCTATAATTTTTAAATTGTCTCTCTTGGATCCATTTTCCAGGTCAGTGGTTTTTCCAATGTGATATGTCATGTTGTGTGCTATTTTTTCATTCCTTTGGTTTTATTTTATAATTTTTTGATTTTTCATAAAGTCATTAGCTTCCATCTGCTCCATTCTAATCTTTAAGGAATTATTTTCTTTGGTGAGCTTTTGGATTTCCTTTTCCATCCAGCCAAATCTGCTTTTTAGAACATTCTTGTCCTCATTGGTTTTTTTTAGATTTCTTTTGCCATTTGAGTTAGTTTACTTTTTAAGGTGTTATTTTCTTCAGCATTTTTTTTTGTTCTCCTTTAGCAAGCAGTTGACTTGTCACTCATGATTTCCTTGCATCACTCTCCTTTCCCTTCTGATTTTCTGCTCCACTTCTCTTACTTGATTTTCAAAATCCTTTTGGAGCTCTTCCATGGCCTGAGGCCAATTCACATTTTTCTTGAAGGCTTTGGATGTAGGAGCTTTGATTGTGTTTCTTTCTTCTATTTGTATATTTTGATCTTCCTTGTCACCAAAGTAATATTCTATAGTCTGATTCTTTTTTCTAGATTTTGCTCATTTCCCCAGCCATTTACTTGACTTTTGAACTATTTGTCAAGGTAGTTCTCTGCTTCCAGTAAGGACAGGGGTATGTATTGCCAGCTGTCAGATTTACCCACAATCTGTGGGCCTGGAACTCCAGAAACATCAGCTGCTGCTGTCCCTGCTGCTGTTGTGGCTGCTGGGGGCTCCTACTCCCCTCCATTGCCCTTGTGCTTGAGACCAAATTACTGTACTTGCTCACACAAATTCGACAGTTTTTTTTTTCCCACTGATCTTCCGATTTGTCCTCAGTGTTTTGGGGTTGTGAAGTCTGGAATCTGCTGTAGGTGTCAGTGATTCATTCCCCCCAAGGCTTGCTCAGATCCCATCTGTCCAGCACAGTACATACTGAACTGCACTCTGTTCCCATTGTGGCTTGATAAACTCTTCTCTTCGATCTTCCAGGCTGTCTTGGTCTGAAGATTTGCTTCATTCCATCATTCTGTGGATCCTACAGCTCAAGAATTTGTTTAGAGTTAATTTTTACAGGTATTTGACTGTAGCAAAGACTTGCTCTAGCAAGTGTCTGCTTCTATTCTGCCATCTTTAGTCTGCTGCCCCAAGACACTATTTTTTTTACTATAAAATATGCATTCTTCTCCATCTCTCAACAGTTTTCTTGCATGAGAAATTGTATGATAAATCTGAACTAAAGAGAATTCAAGAATAATATTCTCAGAGTTTGAAATAATTTGAGTTTTAGATAAAGAGGGACTCAACGAAATGATCCTCTATCCCTTTCTTCCTCCTGTAGTTTGAGATTATCCTGCCAAAGGCCTGGAGTCCTCCACAGGCTAGGCTATGATGTATCATGCCCCTCTAGAGATCTGGCTGTAACATTTTTTCTTGATTAACTGTAATTCAAATGTACCCTATTCCTAAATTTTCTTAAGTTATGTCATAATGCCTTCCCTTGTGTAAGATAAAATGTGACTGATAAAGGCCTATTTCTTTTAGTACTTAGCATTGTTTTTCTTCTATGAAAACCTCCAAGTTCGAAAAAGCAGCAGAAACTTAACTGCGTTACAGTAGTTGAATAAATATGGCCTTTACCCTTGAATGCGAGAATAGTTCTCCTTTAAATTTTATTTTGAACTTAACAAACTCCAAAGAAAACAAATGCTTTAATATGCAAAATAGAACAGAAAAAAGATTGTATGTGAAACTGTGAACTCTTATATATGACTTTTTTTTCCTTTTAAGTATATAATAAATTCAATTCAAATATTTCAAAGCTTTGCTCCTTGTCGATGGTTCCTTTTGGCTTTCTCTCTTTTTTACCATCAAAAACTATACATCTCACTTTGCAGCTTGAACCTCTATCCACTTCTTCAGGAGGTGAGTTGCAGTTGCAAGTTTTTACCATTTAAGCATTATAATTGTTGTTATTAATTGAAAGATGTTTATTGAGCATTGCAATCTATTTTTTATTGTTATTTTCAATGTATTCATTGAACAAAATTCGTTTAGCTTAGTTTGTTTTGCATCAGTTCATGCAATATTACCATGTTTTCTTGAAATTAACTCTTTTGTTATTCCTTAAAATGCAATAATATTCCATTAAAATATTATATGATAATTTACTCAGTCATTCCTTAATTGGATAGCACTTTCTTAATTTCTGCTGGAAGCTTCATCACTTTGAATGGACATGCTATAAATATTTTATACATTTTTGCCTCTCCCCCCATTTTGAAAAATAGACATTCCTTGGTCTTCTAATTTTTCAGTGATGTGACCTATAATACATAAAGTGATTATGTCATTTAGAAGCTTATACATTACCAGCGGTGGAGCCAAGATGGAAGAATAGAGAAAGCACTCAGCTGAGCTCTCCCAACATTTCACTCAAAACAACTTTAAAGTAATACTTCAAATGAATTTCTGGAGTGGTGGATCCAACAAAAGATCAGAGTAATACATTCTTCCAGTCCAAGACAATGTAAGAGATTAGAAAGAGAGATCTGTAACATGGGGTAGAAACTGATTTAAAGTCCATGTGGATGAAACAACAGTGATTGGACTAGGTTGGGGAGGGGGTGACTAGGTGGAAGTGACAGAAATAGCAGTAACATTGACAGTTTCCAAGCCAGAGATGATAATGGGACCTGGCAACTTGTCAGAAATAGATTACAAGGAACCCCGTTCCTAGCACTAAATGCAGGATCAGATGTGGTTTGGCAATTCCATTAACTATACCCACTTCTGGGTCTTGGTTCAAGTACAGAGAAAAAAAAAATCAATCATGAGACAGTGGAAACCCAGAGGGGGTAGTCCGAAGAAAATAGGAAGTTCTGAAGATTAGTGTTAATTACTATCCCTTAGGATCAGGGGCCATTCCTGGACAGGGATCAGAAAATAGATGAGGAAATTAACTAATGAAAATAACACCTTAAAAAGCAGAATTGATCAAAAAGAAAAAAAAAAGATGTACAAATACTCATTGAAAAAATAATTCCTTAAAAATTAGAATTAAATAAATGGAAGCTAGTGACAGTATGAGACATCAAGAAACAATAAAAACAAAGGCAAAAGAAAGAAAAAAATAGGAGAAAATGTGAAATATCTCATTAAAAAACAACTCACTCAGAAAATAAAGTAGAGGTAATTTAAGAATTTTTGGACTGCTTGAAAGCCACAGTCAAATTAAGAGCCTAGACATCCTGTTTCATGAAATTATCAAGAAAAACTGCCCTAGAATAAGAGGATTAAATATAACTGGAAATAACTTACCAATCACTTCCTGAAAGAGATCCCAAAATGAAATTTTGCAGTAATATTATAGCCAAATTCCAGAGCTCCCAGATCAAAATAAAAATACTTCAAGAAGCCAGAAGGTAACCATTCAAATATTATGGAACTACAGTAAGAAACACAAGATTTAGCAGCCACCACTTTAAAGAAGTGCAAGGATTGGTATATGATATTCCAAAAGGCAAAAGAGTTGGGATCAAAAACCAATAACAACACACCAAGTAAAATTTAGTATAATCTTTCAAGGGAAAATGGATTTTAAGTGAAAGAGAGGACTTTCAAATATTCCTGATTCAAAGATCAGGGCTTAATATAAAATTTGACTTTCAAATACAAGACTTAAGAAAAGTATAAAAAGGTAAATAGGAAGGAGAAATCACAAGAGGTTCAGATTAAACTGTTTACCTTTCTATATGGGAAGATGATAAATGTAACTTCTAAGATGTTTATTATTATTAGAAGGATTCTACATAGAAAGAAATATTCAGAGTGAGATAATTATATTGGGAAAATGTAAAGGAAAAATGGATGGATAAGAAAAAGTGATGCCCCAGGAGAAGAATACAGGGAAGAAAAATGGGGAAAACCACTTCCCATAAAAGAAGTACTAAAGAAAGATCTTTTATAGTGGACAGGAAAATGGGTAGGGTGGGACAGGGTGAATAACACTCAAATCTCATATGTAAATTGCTTCAAAGAAGGGAAAACTGTCTCTCTCTCTGTGTCTCTCTCCCTCTTTCTTTCTCCCATAATTGGCAATAGAAACCCTAGCCACCCAATGTGAAAGTAGGAGGAGAAGGGAATAAGGGAAAAGGGAAGTTGTAAAAAAAAGGAAATTAAAAAAAAATGAAAGCAAAATTTAAAAAAATACAGTGGTTAGAAACAAAAATAGTAGATATGGGGCAGGATTAAAAGAGTAGTTGGATAAACAGAAGAAACTAGGATGGAGAGGAATGTACAGTTGGTAATCATAACTGTGCAAGTGACTGGGAGGATCTCATTCATGAAAGAGAAAGGATAACAAAATGGATTAGAAACCAGAATCCAACGATACTTTGTTTATAAGAAATACCCTTAAAACAAAGAGAAGCGCACAGAGTTAAAAATAAAGGGGTGGAACAGGAATTGTTACACTTTAGATGAGGTAAAAAAAAAGATGGGGATAATAATCATTATTTCAAATAAAGCAAAAGCAAAAATTGACCTAATTAAAAGAATAAGCAGGGACGATAAAGTAAGATTAATACTGAACATAAAATCACCAAACGTCATGGAATCTAAATTCTTAAAGGAAAAGTTTGAATTAATTACAGGAGAAAATAGTAAAAGCAAAAAAAAAATGAAGTGTCTCAAATTTCTTCTCTCAGAGCTTTATAAATCTAAACATAAAATAAGAAAGAAGTAAAGAAAATGAATACAATCATAGAAAATGTAGATGTGAAAAATCAAAATATGGGGATTAAGGGCTTATTGAATCTTATGATACAATGTCAGTTTGCTTCTGTATGTTGTGTATGTAATCTTTTCCTCTGCTCAATCTCTGTTATTTCACTTGCACCAAATCATTTTGGTTATCACTGCTTTGTAACACAATTTGAGATATGCTATTGTTGCCCTCCTACTCCAATTTTTCATGATTTCCTTTCAGATTATTGATCTTTTTTCATTAAAAGGATTTGATATTTTTTTCAATATTTATAAACAATCATTTGGTAGTTTATTTTGGCACTGAATAAGTCAATTTACTGAGGTTGTACTGTGATTTTTATTATATTGGCAAATAACTCTGCTTTGAACTCTTGCTTTTTTTGGAATACTAGTCTACTGACATTCAGTCAGTTACCTTGGATTCTTATGATGATAAACCCTGGTTCTATCTTATAGCAAATTTAAGGGGGAGGAGGGGGAGGAGAAGGAGGAGGAATAGGAGGAGAGAGAGAGAGAGAGAGAGAGAGAGAGAGAGAGAGAGAGAGAGAGAGAGAGAGAGAGAGAGAGAGAGAGAGAGAGAGAGAGGCAGAGAGAGACAGAGAGAAACAGAGAGACAGACAGAGACAGAGACAGAGACAGAGACAGAGAGGAAATTGAATAGTAGCCCTGAAATCCTGACAGTTTCTTTATGAACTAATTGTGATTATACATTCCTTTTGTTCTACCTTCACCTCACAGTAACATATTAGATGAACTTGCAACATTATTGAAATAACACTCCTTACCAGTACCTAGAGTCATTGTTGAAAGATTTTTACAAATGAAGTCATGTCCTTAATGAATATGTTTCTCTGTTTTGCACAACATAGACTGTTTTTACATTCTAATTTGGGGATTGTTTTAGGTGATACATTGCAATATCTTGTATAGGAAGTTCATAAAAATCCATATAACCACATCTTTTAACTGAAGGGAATTGGTGGTTTATTAAGACCTAAGTCACAGTCCTATCCAATAAGACTTCATGACCATTAGCCAAGAATTTGAAGAAACAACCACTAATATGAGTATCTCTTTGAGCTCACTGGAAGATAACTAGCAAATAAGGGTGAATAGGAATTGGAGTATAGTAAATGCCTCTTTTCATTTTGAATAGCTGTCTCTGTTTGCCAGAGAACATCAAAGTTCCAGTTGCTTCTATAACTCCTATGTTTCTTTGTATTCATTTTTACACATCTCACCATGGAAAACATGAGTCTTAGCTAAACTAGAGAATTCGGCCTTTTGATAATCCCTTTTGGAGAAATAACTTTTGCTGATGTCTAATTGGATATAACCCCTGGCTTCTCGAGGTACTCAGGCTTTACTGTCAATATTCCAGTGAGGTCACTCAGTGTCATCATTAGCAGAATGAAGTAGCTTTTATTTCTCCTTATACTGACAAGATATTATCTATATGTCAGAATGTCCAAAAAAGAAATTTTTATCTTCCCTGCAAACACATCTTTTGTCACAACTTTCTCTTTTTTTGACAAAGATGCTTTTCATCTGTTGAGCTCGTAACCGTAGGAGTACCCTTGACTCATCATTCTCCTTCATATATGCAATCAGTTTTCAAATTGTCTTTCTCTTTCTATATTTATAGCATATTTCAACATATTTTGGTTCCAGTTTTTGTTTAATTTACAGTCACTGCTTTAATTGTGGTCCTTACCACCACTCAACTAAATTATTGCAATAAGTTACTACTTGCTTTTTACTACCTCAAGTTTATACCCATTCCATTCTATATTTCACAGTCACTAAAGTTATTTTTCTTAAAATCAAATCTACACAATAAACTACTCTACTCAATAAATTTCAGTGGCTCCCTATTGCCTCTAGGTTGAAATGTACATTCTTCCGCTTAATTTCTTCAGCCCTTCAAAATCTTTCTCTCCATCTTCTTTGGCATTTCCCTCTGTCCCATACCCAGTAATCCAACAAAAATGGTCTTCTTTCTGGTCCCCACATAGAACATTCCATTGCACATCTCCTGGTATTTTCATGCCACTTTCTCCCTCACCCTCTTTCGGTGGAATATGCCTCTTCCTCATTTCTACCTCAGGGAATGTCTTTCTTCCTTCAGATAAACCAGGAATCATCTTCTACATGAACTCTTTTCTGACCCCTCCCACCCCCACCCCATTGCTAAAACTATTTTTCCCAAACTGCCTTTGGTTAATTCTCTTTAAATATATTTCTGTATATATAGATAGACACACACACATAGCCATCTTTTCCACTAGAATCTATGTCCCTCAAGAACAGGGTTGTTTAATTCCTTATTTGTATCCCCAGGTCTAGCACGATTTCCTTACCTGATCCATCCACCCTTGTTAGCTATACTTTGCGTTACTCCTCCCTTGTATGACTACAGTAGAACAAGTCTACTTTACGTGGTATTTCCAATTCCATTCTTTGTATTCTCTTCTTAACCTTCTGCAGTCTTACTTCCACCCTCATCATTCAACTGAAACAGCCCCCTTCAAAGTTCTTAATGATCTTTTAATTGTCAAATCTAATGACATTTTCACAGTTCTCATCTTGTTTGACTTCTCTATATTCTTTGATACTGTCACTCTCCCTTTTCCTGAGTCTATCTTCTCAAGATTTGCATAACATTGCTCTCTCTTCGTTCTCCATCTACCTGGCCCTTGCTTAGTTTTTTTTCCCCCAGATCATACCAGTAACCCTGAATTTCCCCTAAGGTTTTGTCCTGAATATTCTTCTACTTCTATGTTCTTTTAGTTATATCACTAGTACTTGTGGGTTCAGTTCAGATTCAATACAAATGATTCCCAGAGCTTCTTATACAGGTCAAACAATCTCTGAAACTCCAGTCTCACATCTCCAACTATTTACTGAGCATCTTCATTTCCATGTCATATAGACATCTTAAATTCAATATGCACAAATATATTTTCCCCAAATAGTCCCTTTTTCTAACATTTGTCTGTTAGTTTCCAGTTACTCAGGATTAAACCTTGTTATCCTTGGCTTTTATCTTTCTCTCATTCTCCACATCTAATCTGTTACTGTATCTGGTTGATTCTGTCTTTGTAACATTCTTTTAATATGGCCTTTCCTGTCCTCTGACTATGCCAATGCTTTCCTGCAGACTCTCATGACCTCCTTCCTGGGTGCTAGTTGGGTACCCTGCCACCAATCTACCTTCCACTCAGGTATCAAGTTTATCTTCCCAAAATAAAAAAGTGATACTTAATCCTAGAAAATCTATATTTATCTTCTTTGTTCTTATTGTAGGCATACTTTAGGGTATAAGACATCTTGGATGGAGTGCATATCAGTAGCAATGATATAATTATCTGAAAAGGTGACAGGAGAAGATCCCATTTCACATTTCTCTCTTTTTACTTGAATGCCTGATATATTTACCTGAAGTCATTGGTGAGTTCATTTTCTATTCATCTCCCAATCGTAACATCATTGAAGTTTGTTTTGACACTTGGAATCCTAGAAGGGAAGGAATTACTTATAATCATTGAAAAATTCCTAATGCAACTTCAAATTGCAGGCAATTAATTCAGAATGCCCTTTAGAAAGTGACAATTTTGGAGGCAGCATTAGTAGCATCACCTATGATCAGTTGCTAATAAGTTTGAACAAGGTCAAATTTTGCAAAAATCCTTCCCAGAAAAAGCAGTAAAGAATTGATTGACTGTAGGCTTGGGGTATGAGAGTTATTTAAATTCCATAAAATTTGGAATTTGGCCCATAATCTTCAGTTTCTCAGAGTAGCATTAGATTTCAGGATTCAATACTGACAACTGGAGTAGCATGGCACTTGTCTGTAACTGGTTTAAAGTTGCTTTGATTGATTAAATGCTCAGATTCTTCTTCTACTAATTCTTTTAGAGAAAAAGGTAAAGTTCTAAGTTTTAAGGGTATTGGTAGAATGGCTAAGTGGAATGATATTTGTCTGTACTTTATAAGCTGCTATCTTGGGAAATACCTTGAACCATTTTTAATTTTGGCAGTGACTGTATGTATTGATTGGGAAAAATGACTTATCTATTGTAGTATCTAAATGTGATAGAGGTGATAAATATATAGTATTAAGAGAATCATGCAAAGAGAATCATGCATTGATGGAGAATGAAGTTAGCAGAACCAAGAAAGCACACACACACACACACACACACACATAGATAGATAGATATAGTATGTATATCTTTGTACATACATGATATTAATTATTTAGATAGATGCATACGTAATCACTGCAATGCTATAAATGAGGTAAATGTAAAAAATGAAGTTGACCACTGAAGATTTATAATGGCCAGTCTTGATCATTATAGAATTCATGCAAAGAGAATCATGCATTGATGGAGAATGAAGTTAGCAGAACCAAGAAAGCACACACACACACACACACACACACACATAGATAGATAGATATAGTATGTATATCTTTGTACATACATGATATTAATTATTTAGATAGATGCATACGTAATCACTGCAATGCTATAAATGAGGTAAATGTAAAAAATGAAGTTGACCACTGAAGATTTATAATGGCCAGTCTTGATCATTATAGAATTAAGAAAATATGCCTTTTCTTAAAACATGGAGGACTACTGATCTATAATGTAAATTTTTGCAGAGGCAATTACTTTCTCTCTTTTTTTAAACTTATTTTTCTTTATTAAATAAGAAAGCTCACTCTGAGTAAGTTGAGGGAAGAATGCATATATGGAAACTACAGCTATATAAAAACAAAATATGGCAATAAAACCTAGGGTAAAAATCGTAGTGGTCTGTACAGCTTTGTCCAAAGCCTTAGGAGAAAATACTGTGTACAGTGTTTCCATCAATTTGAAAACATTTCATTTGGTCATCTTTCACATTATACTAAGTATACTATTGAAAACTATGTATTGACATTATGAATATGATATCAATTCAGGTTTTTGTTATCAAATAAAAATTCAAAATTGACTGATGTTAGATGATCTGAACTTCTATGACAGTTTCTAGGCTTCTTTCTGATGTATTTTCAAATCATTCTGTTAGATATATTGAGACACAATAGCTGTGCACCTGAAGGGGTCAAAGTGGTTTACAACTGCCCACTAATTAATTTCCCCTAGTACCACATCGAAAGGAACATGGGGAAGTGGATACTTGTGAAAAATGTCAAGGCTGGAGCCAGCTTGTTCCAGCTTGTGAGATCTGATAGTTAAATTTGCAGTGAGCAATTAAACCTTGGAAATTCATAAATGCTACAAAAAGCCTAATTTATTGTTTTGTTGATTGTCTTAAAAAAGTAATGGAGCAAATATTAATGATGCAGATTAATCTTGAAAGTGTATCACGTGTGCATTCTTCCCCTCAGAAATTAGTTTTTAAAAATTTACTACCACACCATAGTGTCCAGAGGAGTGTGTAGTAAAGCAGACAGCAACACTGGATTGAGAGAAAGAAAATGTGCATGTAAATAAGGATCCCTTGGATGTTTGGAGTCTTTGAGTATGACTCTCCGAAAATAATTGGTTGTTCTTCTAGAAAAAAAAAAAAAACCACTTTCCTGGGGGGATTGTGAAACTGAAGTCAGACCCTGAAAGGGGTCAAGCCAGCCAGAGAGATAGACTATATGGTGAAGTTTACTGCTATTGTCCATAACCAATTTTGGAGTCTTTATGATATGCTTTTTTCTGATATAAAGTATTAGTTAAGCACAGTTCTGAATCCTATAGTAGTGTCTGAATGGGAAAACCAAACGTCTGGGTGAGGATGAGGGTGGTGCAGGATTCACAAGTTGGAAAGTTTGGGGGATCAGGATAACTGTCCCTGACAGAATCGTATTCTAAGTGTTTCTGTCTGCATCTTTGTATCTGTAAGCTTGAAATTACTGTAATTCTCCAAAGTTTGAGTTCCTTCAGTCTAGTCTCTGGTTTCTATCGTTTTTTACTCATAGAATCTACTTTCCTGATTAGACCTTTAAATCTCACCAACTCTTTTGTGATAAAGAAAATTCAAGAAATTCACAAGCCTTCGAAAAGATTTATCTACCTCAAAAGAATGTATTTTATTGCAGGATTATATTTTTATTCCAGAAGGCAACCATTATGTTATCTTGGACACACTAACTGCAGCATGCTTGTAAATTTTTCATTTGTTAATATTGGCTAGAAACTGTGTTTGATGGTCCCAAAGTGATGCTGCTGTTGGAAAGAATGCAAGGGATTGTGGCACATGCCATATCTTTGGCTTTGTCAAAAAAATAAAGATTCAGTTTTTCATGATCAATAATTAAGAAGCACTGGTTGAGAATCCATTTGATTTTTTTGTCAAAATTAAGCCCAATTAGAAGGTTTTAATTGTAGCAGACTCTTTCTTTAAAAATTTAGTATAATTTGATTTCCATCAAAACTTTTATTGCATCTTACACTGATTTTTTCTGTTACACTTAGATCAAAAATTCTATGGTAGACATCATTACATCATTACAAAAAATTGAATGATCAAGCCTAAGTATTGCATAGAATTGTAAAGCTACCCTGAATTGAATTTCATTATGTTGATCCTAAGGAGGAAACGAGTTCTCCATCAATGACGATCTTCAAGTAGAATCCAAATGAGTGTTTGTAGAGGAGATTTGATGACCTTTGATGCCTCTCATAGCAGACATGTTGGAAATGTTTTTTCAGTTTTTTCATCATTTGTCATGATGGAACTATTGCCAGTATAATTACAGTAAAGGGTGGGGGACTATATCACACAAGGCCCAGAACACAGGTGAAACAGCAATGTCAACATGATGATCAGATTCTAAATCATTACTGACAATAGTTAAATAAACAGACATATAACTTTGACCTTTCAGTCATATCTCCTGATCACCCACCTGAAAATCAAGTGAAAAAAAAACCAGGTAATCATTCTATGGTCATAAAAAATTATGAATTAGAATTATGTAATATCTCTATACCGAGAGATATACTTTCTATATAATGCATAGACATGCTCATAAAGAGGCAGCCTCTTTGACTAGTTACTAGTTAACAAATGATATTACACAAGAGAAGTGCAATCTATGTAAAGAATGCCTGGCTTTCTTTAAGGTTCAACTCATATGTCATTTTAATAGACTTTTCTGATATGTCTAGTTATTTGTACTGGATACAATAATTATCTTGTTCTTACATTTTAATTTAATCTCCCATCCTCACCTGGAGCACTGAGTCTAGTGCTTTATGAGTTGTAAGCCCTTGATAAATTATTATTGTATAAAATTGTATGCCAGAGGTGAGAGGCAATCAGCATCTTTATGTATGTGTATGTGTGTGTGTGTGTGTGTGTGTGCATGAGAGACAGAAAGAGAGGAGAGAGAGAGAGAGAGAGACAGAGAGAGACAGAGAGAGACAGAGAGAGAGAGAGAGAGAGAGAGAGAGAGAGAGAGAGAGAGAGAGAGAGAGAGAGAGAGAGAGAGAGAGAGAGAGAGAGTGTTTCTAAGATAATACAAGTTACTTCTCTGTATTTATTTCATGGGAATTAGAGGTTCTTTACAAGTTGCAAGCACTTGATAAATATTATTAAATAATACAAAACATGCCAGAGGTGAGAAGCAATCATCACTCTAACATGTTCATCTTGGTGTGTGTTTTAAGCTCTATGATTTCTTACTGACATCATAGAGTCTGAAGAGAATTTAGAAATATCTAGTTCTATTAGATAATTCAACTGCCTTTTTAGAAATTTGGAAACCAAGGCCTGGTAAATTGACTTGTTCAACATCAGTCCCTAGAATGTTGGACTCCTGACTCCCAGTTTATTGCTGTGTCTACTATATTTTGTGGTCTCACAATATTTTGTAAGGATCACTTCACTTGCCTACTTGCTTTGGCCAGAAAAAAAATACTTTAATAGAAGCTATTTTGTCAATACTGTTTCCTTAAGTAGTTTTCTTTCATGACATCACTGATTTGGATCTAGAAATGACCTTAGAGGTTTTCTATTATCCTCACTTTAGAAAGAAGGAAACTGAAAGTCAGAAAGATGAAGGTATAGATAGGTTAAAAAAGGAATAAAGTTTCAGAGTCAGTATTTGAACCCAGATCCTCCAATTACAAATCCAAAGGTCATTCCACTGTAACATATTGCCTCTTGCCTTTGTCAAAGGTAACTGTAGATCTGATTTGCTGGTTATTCCTCAATGCAGGACCTAAGAATTGATGGGGGATATCACTTCTAAATTATCCTGGGCTATAGTGGTAGATATGTCTTCCTGATTTACAAAGCCATCTACTTCCATTTTCAACTGAGCTAGCTAACTTGTGGTTCCTGTCTCTTCTTCTAGGAAATATACATTAAACCACTGACCCTAGTCACATAAAGCAAGCCTGGCTGACATTGCACTGGCTTTGAGAGAAGATTAGAGATTCAGGTTTAGTTAAAATTGCTCTGTGCTCAAGTTATTCTAGGTTGAGCCAGTCTTATGAGAGTGTCTGCCAGAGTGTCTGTTAATGTCAGAGTTGGATAGACTTTTTTATCATCTTATTAAATTCTAACAAGGACCAGAATTACTTTCTCCATCAACATGCGAGTGAATTATACAAAGATCTGATATTATACAAAGGCATCTGATAGTTAAGGAAAAAGAAAACGCTCTAGCTATCCTCCTCATCATCATCCTCATTATCATTATCTGCATAACTATTATTAACTCTTGTTAGGGAACATTTGGTTTATATTCTATCATAACCAGGTAGAGAATTTCCCTTTGGGATAGCCATAGATAATCATAGATAATCAAACAGAGACACAGTGAGAGACTGAAGAGAGACAGAGACAGATATAGCGACAGAGACAAAGAGAAGGATGGAGAGAGAGAAAGCGAGAAAGACAGAGACACACACACACACACACACAAACACTGAGACGTAGACATGGAGACAAAAACAGAGACAGAGAAACTGACATAGAGAATAATTATAGAATAGATATATCCCTATAGCAGATACAGAAAAATGTGCTGTTGCTTTTCCCAGGAATACTTCATCCATTTAAGAAAAAAAACTGCTTACTTTTAGAATTGTTACAGGCTATAATAGGACACCACACTCTCTGATGATCTGTTATTCAATAGTGGACCAGCAAGTCAAGGATGTTGAGACTTATCACTGGGTTGGCCATTGGATATTGAAATTTTTGCCAAAGGTACCGCTCAAAGACCATTTACTAACTCACAGGATATTTGTGATATATATCAGTGAGAAGAGTACTGTTATAGACTAAATCACAAGTCTTTGAATTATTGAAAAATATATTCATAGTGACAAGAAAATATTTAGCACAGCTTCCCAGCCACTGATCATTTAACCATGACTGATCTTTATCTTCCCCAAGGAAAGTGGAGCAAGTACAATGGTCAAAATAAAAATTGAACTTAATGGGGAAGTTAAAATTGAAAAGTTGTGATGATGCACATTTTTAGTGAAAAATAGGATTTTGAAAGTTACCTAATTCTTGTTGTTGGAAAGAGTTTTATAAAAATTTCTCAGTCTCTGAAACATATGAGACATGGAGAGAGGAAGCTTTGAAAATCTCATAATCTAGTATGTCTATGCTCAAGGATGTTGTGTAAGTAGAGTACAAGTTCTGACAGCTTCTACCAAATGGAAAGGCTTAAAGTCTGGACACATGAGCACATTAAATTTGCTATCCAAAACCAACTAAGTACATAAATACGTTCATTACAAAAAGGTCAAGAAGGTTGATTATTAGGTGAATTTTTTATTATTACTTTGAAGGGGCAGGGACATGGAGATGGTATATCATTAAACACAAATGCAAAAATAACTTGTGCTCTCTGCTCATAGAGAGAATACCATCACTGATAATATGAATACCTCATTATCTGGAACTCAGATTGATTTCAACTCCAAGAAACAAGATGACCCTCTTAAGATAAACTGATCATATCAGGTCCAAGGTAGCTGAATAAAGGAAGGACTCACCTCAACTCTCCCACAAACTCTTTCAAATATCTCTTAAAAGTGAATTTGAACAAATTCTTGAGAGGCAGAATTCACAAAGAGAAAGAGTGTGTCATATTTGAAACTCAAGATAACCTGGAAGATCAATAGGAAGTATATACTGCACTGGGTTAAGAGAGGAGCACAGTAGAGCAAGTAAGTTGCACCAACACAGACTCAACCATAGCAAAGTTGGAGCACACCCCAGCAAACTGAATCACTAGCAGTAGTGGTGATTACCAGACCTCTCAGTGTAGGAGGTGGAAGGGAGCTGTTAGAACTCAGTAAAAGAGAAGCACAGTCCTACACAGGGCCTGAGGTAGGAGCAGCAGTTATTCTGGGGCTAACAGCCCACAGAGTGAATATCTGAAAGTCACCTATTTAAACTTTCAGGAACCAAGATGGGGAAGTAAACAGTAAGTCATTTTCACCTTCCCTTGTTGACCTTGAAAAACCAAGAGAATATTATCCTAGGAAAAATTCTAGAATAGTGGAGACAGAAGAAAGTGTATGGCAGTATTTTAGCTTGGGAGGCTAGGGGAATTAATGGGAAATGTCCCTCTAGCTACAGCTAAAGAGGACCAGAACAGAATGGGAGGAATCCTAGCAAGCCAGCAGCCAGTCCCATCTTATCAGGTGAACTGAGTGGGTGAACTTGAGCCACAGGGAGGTGGAGCTGGCAAGCCCAACACCAGGACATCAGGCATGCCTTTGCACAGCCAGGGGAATTGGCAGACACCAGTGTGGACGGATGAATCTACTGATGCTCTAGCACATCCCTAGGGGAGGAGGAGACCTCAATTGGTCAGACCACCCCTCCCCTATATTTGAAGATCAGAGCTTCAGTGTATCCTGGGAAAATGAAGAAATACCTCACCTGACCTTGGAACACACCAACCAGCTCCAGCTCAGCACCAGGTAGGCTACGGAATGATATAGCTTCCAACTGCCAGAAACAGAGGTCAAAGCCAGTACACAGGCCTCTCAACCCCAAGCGAAGAAGCCTGAGACAGACCATGCTCTGCCCCAGAAAAAAGATTCACTTTAAAAGCCAGAAAAAAAGAAATCAAAATGAACAAAAAGCAATTTAGAAAAGCAAAGACCATAGATTCTTACTATGGGGACAGGGAAGATCAAAATATTAATTCAGAATAGGACAGAATTGACACTATACCCACATTTGAAACGTCAAAAGGGAATATGAATTTGTCTCAAGTCCAAAAAAGCATTCTAGGAAGAGCTCAAGAAGAATTTTAAAAGTCAAATTAGAGGGGTAAGAGAAAAATCAGTTAATGATTTTAAAAATACAATTGGCAAAATGGAAAAAAGAATCACTGAAGAAAACAATTTCTTAAAAGTAAAATTGGCCAAATGGATAAAGAGGTACAAAACCTAACTGAAGAAAGCAATTCATTAAAAATTATAATTGGGCAAGTAGAAGTTAGCAACTTTATAAGGCATCAAGAATTAGTCAAACAAAATCAAATGGATGAAAAAAATAGAAGAAAATGTAATATATCTCATTAGAAAAATGACTGACCTGAAAAATTGATTCAGGAGAGAAAATCTAAGAATTATTGTTCTATTGGAAAGCCTTGATGAAGAAAATATCCTGTACACTATCTTCCAAGAAATCATCAAGGAAAACTTCCCCAAGGTCCCAGAACAAGAAGATAAAATAGTCATGGAAGAAATACACAATCACATCCTGAATGAGATCCCAAATTGAAAATATGAAGGAATATTGTAATCAAATTCCAATATTATCAGGTCAATAAGAAAATACTGCAAGCAGCCAGAAGGAAACAATTCAAATATCTTGGATCTACAGTCAGGATTACATGGAACCTTGCAGTTTCTACATTAAAAGATCAGAGAGATTGGAGTATTATACTCTGTAAGGCAATGGAATTTGAACCAAGGATCAAATGCCCAGCAAAACTGAGCATAATCTTTCAGGCAAAGAGATGGAAATCCAATAAAATAAGGGATTTCCAGACTTCTATAATGAAATAGACAGAGTTCAAAGGAGTATTTGATCTTCAAATACAAGACTCAAGGGAGGCATGCAAATGTATACTGGGAAAAAAAGGGGGAAAACAGACAAAAGACAACAAAGTTCAATAAGGGGAAACTGTCTGTATCCCTACATGGGAGGATGATACTTGTAAATATTGAGAATTGTTTCTTTGTTACAACATTTAAAAGAGGTATACATAGACAGAGACTGAGGATATAAATTAACTGATGTGATGCTAAAAAACCTAATTAAGGAGTACAAAGGGATTAGAATGGGAGAAAAGGAAAAGAGGAGGCAGAAAAGGATAAAGTACATCTTATGAAGAGGCACAAAAACATAATCAACTGAAAGAAGGGAGGGAGATGGGCATTGTTTGAACTTTAATCAAATTTGTTTCAAGGAGGGTATAACATTCTCAGTTAAGTATAGAAAACTAACTTACTCTAAAGGCAGTAGGAGGGGAAAAGGGAAAAGAAAAGGGAAGGGGTGGTTAGAAGGGAAGGAAGAAGTACTAAAGGAAAGGGAGAGAAAGGGAGCAGGTTTTATAGAAAGGAGGGAAGATTGAGGGAGGTGGTGGTCAAAAGCAAAACCCTTTTGAGGAGGGTAAGAGAGATGGAGAGAAAGACACAGATAGTAATCATAATTGTGAATGTCAATGGGATTCACTCTCCCATAAAATGGAAGCAGTTAGCAGAACGGATTAAAAACCGCAATCCTACAATATGTTGTTTACAAGAAACATTTGAAGCAGGGGATACATGGAGGGGAAGTAAAAGGTGAAAGGAGAATATATTATGCTTCAGATGAGGTAAAAAAAAAGGTAGATGTAGCAATCCTAATCTCAGACAAAACAAAAACAAAAACAGATCAAAAGAGATAAGGAAGGAAAGGATATTCTGCTAAAAGGCATTATAGAAAATGAAGTAATATAATAGCTAAATATATAGACACCAAGTGGTGTAGCATCCAAATTCTTAGAGGAGAAGTTAAGGGAATTACAGGAAGCAATAGACAGCAAAACCTCTACTAATAGAGGACCTCAACCTCCTCCTCTCTGAACTTGATAAATCTAACCTTAAAATAAACAACAAAGATGTTAAGGAGGTGATATGATAGAAATGGTACACCTTTGTAGAAAACTGAATGATGAGAGAAACAGATATATCTTTTTCCTCAGTGATACATGTCATAAACAGAAAATATAACCACATACAAAGACATTAAAATGTCTTAGTACACAATCCAGTGCAGAAAGGCAGAAATATTAAATATATCCTTTTTAGATCATGATGCAATAAAAATTATGTGTAATAAAGGGCCATGGAAACATAGACCAAAAGTCAATTAGAAGTGAAATAATCTAATCTTAAATCATGAGTCAAATAACAAATCATAAAAACAATAACGTCATTCAAGAGAAAGACAATAATGAGACAACATAACAAAACTTATGGGATTCAGTGAGAGCTGTTTTTAGGGAAAATTTTATATTTCTGAATGCTTGCATGAAATAAAATAGTGAAAGAGAAAATCAGCAAATTGTGCATGCAACTTAAAAATCTAGAAAAAAAATTTAAATCCTCAATTAAATACTTAATTAGAAATACTGAAATTAGATTAATCACTTAAATACCAAATTAGAAATACTGAAAAGAGGAGAGATTTTAAAAACTTGAAATTAAGAAAACTATTGAACTAATTAATAAAAGTAAGAGTTGGTTTTATGAAAAAAATAAAATTGATAAACCTTTGGTTAATTTGATTTAAAAAAAAGATAAACAAATAACCAGTGTCAAAAATGAAAAGGGTGACCTCACCACCAGTGAAGAGGAAATTAAAACAATAATTAGGAATTACTTTGCCCTTTTGTATGCCCATATATTTGACAATCTTAGAGAAATAAATATTTTCAAAAATATGAATTGCCTAGATTAACAGAAGAGAAAGTAAAATATTTAAATAACCCTATCTCAGAAACAATAAAATGAACAAAGCATCAATGAATTCCTTAGGAAAAATATTTCCAGGGTGAGATGGAGTTACAAATAAATTCTGTCAAATATTTAAAGACCAGTTAATTCCAGTGCTGTGTAGATCATTTCAAAAAATTGGTGGAGTTCTACCAAATTCTTTTTATGATACAAATATGGTGCTGATACCTAAACTAGAAAGAGTCAAAACAGAGAAAGAAAATTATAGAGCAATTTCCCTAATAAATATAGATGCAAAAAATTTAAATAAAATATTAGCAAAAAGATTATAGAAACTTATCACAATAATAATACACTTCAATCAGATAGGATTTATATCAGGAATGCAGGACTGGTTCAATTTTAGGAAAATTATCACCATAGTTGATCATTTCAACAATAAAACTGACAGAAACCACATGATTATCTCAATAGATGCAAAAAAAGCTTTTGACAAAATGAAATGCCTATTCCTATAGAAAATACTGGAAAGCATAGGAATAAATAGTAAGCAATATCTACCTAAAACCATAAGCAAGTATTATATGCAATGGGGATAAGCTAGATGCATTTCCGGTAAGATCAGTGATGAAACAAAGATGTCCATTATTCAATATCGTATTACAAATGCTAGCTGTAGCAATAAGAGAAGAAGAAGAAATTGAAGGAATTGGAATAGGCTAAGAAGAAACTAAGTTACCACTCTTTGCAGATGATACGATGATATACTGAGAGAATCCCAAAGAATCAAGTAAAAACTACTTGAAATAATAAACAACATTGGCAAATTTGCAGATTATAAAATAAACCCACATAAATCATCTGCATTCCTAGATATTACTAACAAAGCCCAAGAGCAACATGTAGAAAGAGAAATCCCATTTTAAGCTGTGGCAGACACTATAAAATACCTGGGAGTTTACTTGCCAAAACAAACCCAGGGATTATATGAACACAATTACAACACACTTTTTGCGCAAATAAAGTAAGAGCTAAGTAAATGGGCAAAAAATCAGATGCTGATGGGTAGGCTGAGAAAATATAATAAAAATGACAATTCTACCCAAATTAATTTACTTATTCAGTATCATACTAATCGAAATGCCAGATAATTATTTTCTAGAGCTAGAAAAAAATAATATAAAATTCATCTGGAAGAACAAAAATTCCAGAATAACAAGGGAACTAATGAAAAGAAATGCTAAAGAAGGTGACCTGGCCCCACCAGATCTCAAATTGTTATTATAAAGCAACAATCAGCAAAACCACTTTGTTCTGGCTAAGAAACAGAAGAATAGACCAGTGGAATAGGTTATGCACTCAAGACATGGTAGTCAATGAATATAGCAATCTGTTTGATAAACCCAGGGAGCCCAGCTTCTGGGATAAGAACTCACTGTTGGATAAAAATTACTGGGACAACTGGATAACAGTGTGGTGGAACCTTGGCATAGACCAATGCCTAACACCATATACAAGAATAAAATCCAAATGGATAAAGACTGATACAATAAACAAATTATGGGAGCAAGGAATGGTATATTTATCAGATTTATGGAGAATGGAGAATTTTTTTGACTAAACAAGAGATAGAAAGCATCATGAAATGCAAAATGGATAATTTTGACTACATTAAACAGAAAAGTTGTTGCACAAACAGACTCAATGCATCCAAGATTAGGAGGAAAGTGGAAAACTGGGAAAGATTTTTTGCAACGTGTCTGTGATAAATGTCTCATTTGTAAAATATATAGAAAACTAGGTCAAATGTACAGAAATGCAAGTCATTCTCCAACTGATAAATGGTCAAAGGATATGAACATGCAGTTTTCAGAGGAAGTAATTAAAGCTCTCTATAGTCATATGAAATAATGCTCTAAATCACTATTGATTAGAGAGATGCTAATCAAAACAACTCTGAGGTACCACATCACACCTATCAGATTGACTAATACGACACAACAGAAAGATGGTAAATGTTGGAGAACTTGTGGGAGAGTTGAAACACTAATTCATTGTTAGTGGAGCTGTGAGCTTGATCCAACCATTCTGGAGAGCAATTTGAAACTATGCCTAAAGGGCTATGAAAATGTGCATACCCTTTGACCCAGCAATATGGCTTCCAGGACTGTATTCCAAAGATATCACAAAAATGGGAAAGTGTTTCACATGTACACAAACATTTATAACAGCTCTTTTGTGATGGCCAAGAACTTAAAATTGAGGGGGTGGCCATCAATTGGGAATGGCTGAACAGGTTGTGGTATATGAATTTAATGGAGTACTATTGTGCTATAAGAAATGATGAACAGGCAGACTTCAGAGAGACCTGGAAGGGCTTATATGAACTGATGCTCAGTGAAAGGAGCGTAACCACAAGAACTTTGTACACAGAAACAACCACAGTGTGTGAGGAATTTTTCTGGTAGACTTAGTCCTCATAGCAATGCAAGGACCTGAGAAAATTCCAGTGGACTCTTGAGGCAAAACACCTTCCATATCCAGAGAAAGAACTATGAAATTGGATCGCAGAATGAAGCAGAACATTTTCCCCTCTATTATGTTTTGTTTTATGGTTTCTCCCGTTCATTTTAATTCTTCTATGCAGCATAACGAAGGTGAAAATATATTTAAAAGGAATGTATGTGTAGAACCTATATAAGACTGCATGCCATCTTGGGGAGGGAGAAGAAGGGGGAGGGAGTGGGAAAGATCTGAGATATATGGAAGTGACTGTAGAACACTGAAAACAAATAAAATAATTTAAAAAAATAAAATAAAATAAGTAGCATCTACCTAAAACCTTCAGCAACTTTTATATGTAATGGGGATAAGCTAGATGCATTTCCAAAAAGATCAGGGGTGAAACAAAGATGTCCATTATCGCTTCTGTTATTTAATATGGTACTAGAAATGTTAGCTTTAGTAAAAACAGGAAAAAGAAATTGAAGGAATTAGAATAGGCAAAGTAAAACTAAGTTTTCACTCTTTGCAACTGACAGTTGATATACTTACAGAATCCTAGAGAATCAAGTCAAAAACTACTTGAAATAATAGACAATATTATCAAAGTTGCAGGACATAAAATAAACCTACATAAATCATCAGCATTTCTATATATTACTAACAAAGCCCAGCAGCAAGACATGGACAAATTCCACTTAAAATTATTATAGACATTATAAAATATTTGGGAGTCTACCTGCCTAAGCAAACCCAAGGCCTATATGAACACAATCACAAAACACTTTTCACACAAATAAAGTCAGATCTAAATAATTGAAAAGCATCAATTGCTCATGGGTAGGCCAAAGTAATATAATCAAAATGGTATTTCTACCTAAATTAATTTACTTATTTAGTGTCATGTCAATCAAACTACCAAAAATATCTTGTAGAGCTAGAAAAAATAATATATAAATCCATCTGGAAGAACAAAAAGTCTACAATATCAGTGGAATTAATGAAAAGAAATGCTAGAGAAAATCCTGGAAAGATTTATATGAATTGATGCTGATTGAAATGAGTAGAACCAGGAGAACATCGTTCACAGAGACAGCCACAGTATATGATGACTAATTTTGATAGACTTAGCCCTTCTCAGCAATGCTGAGAAGCACTCAATTTCTTACTAACTAAATAAGAGAGAACATTATGAAGTGCAAAATGGATAATTTTGATTACATTAAATTGAAAACAATTTCAATGCACTCAAAATAGAAAAAGCCATCCACATTCAGATAAAAGAACTATTGAGTCAGAATGCAGAGAGAAACAGACTATTTTCTGTTTTATTTTGTTTTGCTTTTTTTCTTTCTCATGATTTTTCCCATTCATTATAATTCTTTGATGACTAATGTGAAAATGTGGTTTAATATGAATGTATGTGTAGAGCCCATATCAGGTTGCATGCTGTCTTGGGGAGGGAGGGAGAAAGGAGAGGGAGAAAATTTAAAACTTACGAAAGTGAATGTAGAAAACTAAAAATAAATAAATTGGGGAAACAATTGAAAAGTAAATTTAAAAAAAAAGAAAAATTATTGGGAAGGTGGTCTAGCCATATCCGACCTTAAATTGTTTTATAAAGCAGCAATGATCAAAACTACTTGATATTGGCTAAGAAAGAGTGGGGTAAATCAGTGGAATTGATTAGGTACCCAAGACACAGTAGTCAATAATTATAGCTATCTATTGTTTGATAAATCCAAAGACTCCAGCTTCTGGGATAAGAACTCACTATTTGACAAAAACTGCTGGGAAAACTGGAAAAAAGTTCAGCAGAAATGGGGACCAGACCAACATCTGATACCATATACCAAAACAAAGTCTAAATGGGTACACAATTAAGATATAAAGGTTGATACTATAAGCAAATTAGGGGAACAAGGAGTCACTTATCTATCAAATTTATGGAGAATGGAGAAATTTAAGATCAAAAAAGAGACAGAGAATATTATGCAATGCAAAATGGATAATTTTGATTGCATCTATTCGAAGAGTTTTTGCATAAACAAAGCTAATGTCACCAAGATTAGGAGGGAAGCAGAAAACTGGAAAATAACTTTTACTACTAGTATCTGTGATAAAGGTCTCATTTGCAAAATATATAGAGAACTGAGTTAATTTACAAGAACACAAGTCATTCCCCAACTGATAAATGATCAAAGGATATGGACAGGCAGTTTTCAGAGGAAGAAATTAAAGCTATCATACAGTCATATGAAAAAAATATTCTAAATCACTATTGATTAGAGAGATGTGAAATAAAACAACTCTGAGGTACCACATCATACCTATCAGATTGGCTAATATGACAAAACAGAAAGATGATAAGTGTTGGAGAACCTGTGGGAGAGTTGGAACATTAATTCATTGCTGGTGGAGCTGTGACCTTGATCCAACCATTCTGGAGAGCAATTTGAAACTATGCCTAAAGGGCTATGAAAATGTGCATACCCTTTGACCCAGCAAGATGGCTTCTAGGACTGTATCCCAAAGATATCATAAAAATGGGAAAGTGTCTCACATGTACACTAATGTTTATAACAGCTCTTTTGTTGTGGCCAAGAACTGGATACTGAAGGGATGTCCATCAATTGTGAAATGGTTCAACAGGTTGTGGTATATGAATGTAATGTAATACTATTGTGCTATTAGAAATGATGAACAGACAAACTTCAGAAAAGCCTGGAAGGACTTATATGAACTGATGCTGAGTGAAGTGAGCAGAACCAGGAGAACTTTGTACATAATTTTACAGCTACATTATGTGATGATTGATTTTGACTTTAACTCTTCTCAGAAATTCAAGTACCTGAAACAATTCCAAAGGACTCATGATGGAAAATGCTATCCACATCTAGAGAAAGAACTATGGAGGTGGAATGCAGAGGGAAGAAGACTATTTTCTATTTTGTTTTTCTTTCTTATGGTTTCTCCCATTCATTATAATTCTTCTATGCAATATGACTAATGTGAAAATGTGTTTCATAGGAACATTTGTGTAGAGCCTACATCAGATTGCATACTGTCTTGGGGAGGGAGTGGGAGAAAATTTAAAATTTATACAAGTGAATATTGAAACCTAAAAAAAAATAACTAATTAAAAAAAAAGGATAAGCTGATCACTTCAGATCTCATCACCATGTTGCTAATTGAGCTTTGACTATTCAGACACCTTCCTACCTCCCATGGTTTCCTCTCTACTCTGATTGGAGAGCTGGAGGATAGAACAGTAGACTCTTTCCCAAACCTTCCTTTATAGAGGGCAGAAACTGAAATCTTACTTTAAGTCACTTCACATCTGCAGTTCTGTTTGGTTTCAACTCCAAGGAACAAAATATCATCCTCACATCATTCCCCTTTCTAGCACTCCTTTTGTGTGTTGTCTTCAGCATTAGATTGCAAGATCCATGATGTCAGGGCCTTCCTTTTCTTATTCATAGCCCCAATGCTTAACAGAGTAACTGGCAGAAAGTAAACATTTAATACATGTTTATTGAACTTGAAAAATTGAAATTGAATTAATAGAGACTATCAGGTGGCATATTAAAAAGAGCATTAGATTTAGAGTAAGGAAAACCTGAATTTCATCCTCACCCACATACTTACCAGGTCTTTGTTCTGAGGTAAGGACATTGACCCCTGTTAGCCTCATCTGTGAAATAAAGATTATTAATATCACTTATCTCATAGGGCTAATGTAAAGATCAAATGAAGTTATTTCTGTAAAGTGTTTTATAAACCTTTAAGTATTATAGTAAACTTTATTTTATTTTTATCATTTTTTTGAGGAAAAGGAAATCAAAAGACATAATTCTATATTTGTTCTGACTTTCTGAGTTTCGCAGGTTAGTAATTGGGCCTCATTTTTTCATGTACAAAATAAAATGGTTGTGCTCTTTTCTCCTATTTCTGTTCTTTCTTCTCATTAAATTCTATGTTTCTAACAATAAGGGCCAGAATATATGGCTCTTATTTAGAAGGTCAGTATTTTTACTTTAACGGCAAATTTTCTCATGCAAGGTTATAAGGCCAAAGGGTATTATTTTTCTCTGCATTACTCAGTATATATTTGCACTTGTACAAATTTGTTGAGGAACCACATTTTTCACACATTTTCATAGAATAATGCAAACCTTTTCTTGTGTCATTTCCTAGTTTCCAGATGCATCCCATATTTATTCATTTTTTTGTTGTGGTCTTGTCAACATGTTTTTATTTTGACTGTCACATTATCATTTGGAACTTTTCATCAATAACACAGTCTCATTCATTTTAATTCATTTCAAAATACCATAATCAATAAGAATGAAGACAATTAGAGTTTTTAAAAGCTGTTAATCTCCACAGATTTCCAGAACAAGCCCTTATTTGAAACAACCATTATGAATAGGTGTATTGGTCATATTCTATTCTCCATGAGGAAAAAAAGAAGAAATATGAATCAAGTGAGTATTTCCTCTTCATGAGTCTCCAAAGCTTTAAAAATGGAACACTATAGAACTTGTTAAACTTACATATGTTTTGCATTTAGTAATTCATGGACTCTAGTGTATTTGTAACTGAAATTCCACCAAAGACCAGAAATAACTGTGAAAATGAGCATTCAATTTAATCCAAGTGTGTTTGAATAAAAGCTGCTTACTATGCCATCCTATGAAGCATAACCCTCTTATAACTGGAATATGTGAATATCTACAGCAAATAGTAGATAATTTATAATCATGATGATGACTTTAGAAGAATTTAGAATCCTCATAAGATATCATATGATGGTTCGCAGTTTTTGTGTAGTTTACTTTCAGGACATTAAAGAATACAAAGTGCAAAGATGTAGGTTACCTAGCTAGACTCTCACACTATAAAGAAGAGGAAAGTCCTAAAGGAGGTGAAGTAATGTGTCCCATGTCCTAAAATAAGTAGTAGAATCTGAATAAAAAACATGGATTCCCTACTCCCAGCTTATCATCCTTGCTATTAGACTATGCTTTCCCATCCTCATTCTAGTACATGAGTATAATCCAATTAACCAAGATATTTGGTTGACCAGTTTTACTCTGTCAGACAAAAAGAGAGTTTAATGGAAATACAATTGCATTCTGAGCAAAAGAATTATCTGAATCCTTCACAAACTAACCATACTACTAATAAAAATACTATCATTTCAGAAAAATCTTAATATAATTAGTAATGTCCATTGCCTATGTAGAAGCTTGTAAAAACAACATAGAGAGCTAGTTTTCTTTATAATCTCATTGGACATCCACAAACTCATTGAAAAAAACAGTATGCATTTGTGAGAGGAAGGAAACATTTAACCAAATATAGCACTCAGTGGCTTCTGGGATTTTGAATCAAACTGACCTTCTGGGAATTAAGTTAGCTTACTCTTTTTGACAAATTACTTCTTTTATAGAAAAATACCTAATATGTTCTTGTTACAAAGAACCAAAGTTTCCTTGCTCATCAAAGAGCATTTACAAAATAACCTATTCCCAAGATAAATGGAAATGATGCAGCAACATTTATATGTAAGTTTCTAGGAAAATAAACAAGGGATTAAAGAGAGAAAGAAGGGGAAAGAGCTTTGAAAAGGGCACTTGGATTTTTGCCAAAGCCAAATTGTTTTTTAGGATGATTGGCGACATTTGAAAAATGCAAAAAGACTCTTAGGTTCATACTAAAATGCCATACAACAGCCAGCTATGCATAAATATAAAAGTTCATGTCTTTTATCTCGGACCACTATCTATACAAGCTTAAATGATTTTTATAACAGGTTCTTCCTTCCTGCAGTGCCAAGGCAGGGAAAGGAAATAATGAGACTCTTTAGTTATACAGGCTAAAAGACTGTACCACAGTTATGAGAAGAAACATTTTAAAAAGACTTTCCTTTAGAAATAGCAAGGACAAGTCTCTTGAGTTTGATTCTTCCCCTTTTGGCACTGTCCCCAATGTGTCTGTAACAAAGAATGGAAGGAATGGAGGGACTGAGAGAGAAGGAGTGTGACAGAGGGAGATTAGGTGTTTATCAGCCTACAGAGGGAAAGCTTTAATAGGTTAGCATAGGAAGAGCGGAGAAAATGTTTGCACTAACTCTATCCAAGGCTCTCTGCAAAGTTGGAATATATAATGCCCATGAGTTGAATAAATTTCCTGAGGAATATAGATTAATAAGGACTTGGCCTTTAAGGGGGAAAAAAATGTACTGAGGTTTAACCCACGAGAAATGGACCATGGTTTAGTGGAAAGGGTCAGAGGAAAGACCTAGTTTTAAATATTAGATTTGCCATTTACTACCCATGTAAGCTAGGGTAAGTCACTTTACTAACATGGTCCTCAGTTTCCTCATCTATAGAATGAGAACCTAGAACTCCATGTCATTTTTATGCCATTTTAAGGTAATTTACAGCTGTCCATCTATGAACCTATGAAATTACTGTGACAAATTTTGTTGGTAAATATTCATAAAAATTCTGTGACCATGGGCAAATCACTTAACCTCTCTGGTTCTCATTTTATGGAACATTATGAAGTCTTATTTTCTTTGCTCTACATTTATTTTGCATTTAAAAAATCTTTTCTAAACTAGAAATAAGAAATTATTAAATTCTTTAGAAGTAGATTTCTAAGTACCCTTTCTTCTCTAACCTCTTGTGCTTCTATATGAAGACTATATCTAAATTCATTGATCTTAGGAATGTGTCTCTTTTACAGGTGAAAGACTGATATGTTTTTGGGAAGGGAGAGTAGAGGAAAAACAGATATTGGAACCCATAATACTAACTCAGCCTAAGTTATAAATGAACACCTCAGTAATAATTTATTAAGTGCTGACTATTTGTTGGTAACTTTTCAGTTCTGGGGACACAAAAAGAAAAAAATGAATGTTTTTAAAACCTTACATTCCTCTGGAATAAACATGTGTAAGTATAAGTGAATCACAAATATATACAAAGTAAATGTCAGGAAATTTGTGGGATTCATGGGAGAGAAGACACTGATTGTACAATGAATCGAAAACAAAACTATATTTCTATAAATATAGATATAGTTTTGTTTTAATATATGTATATGAATTATATATATTTATTTAATATATATTTACTATATATTATATACATTTATTTAAATACATATATATGAGTTGTAGTGTTGCAATGAAGGAATAGTAAGAACATTTTGACTAGACTATGGAGTGAATGAAAGTGAGTAATATATAATAAGTCTGGAAAGGTAGGCTGAAACAAAAATTTTAAGATTTTTAAATTCTAAGCAGAGTGGTTTTATATTTAGTCCTATGGGAGCTGAGTCTTGCGAGGTGGGGAGTGATGTGATCAGATCTGGTAATTAAGAATGCCATTTTGTCAGCTGTATGGAAGATGCATAAGAGAAAGGAAAGACATGAGGCAGAGAGAAATTAATTTAGGAACCTATGACAATAGTCCTGCTGAGAGATGATGAAGCTCTGTACTAGGATGGAAGGACTTGTAGTGGAAAAAAATGAGAGTTCTTGGTGAGAGGATCAAGGCTTGAATCAGTCTAGTTAAAAGTGAATCTGGGGAAATTAATTTTTATAATTATTCAATTAATAAGTAGAGAGAAGATACTTGGGTAGTGAGAGAGTAGTGGGAGATAAAGAAAGTGTATTTAATCTGAGTCTTGAAGGAAACCAGGGAATCTAGGAATTATAATGGAGGTAAGGAAAAGACATGCCAGTTATGAAGGCAGGTAAATAAAACCTGGAAAGACTTACGTGAACTGATGCTGAGTGAAGTAAGAAGAGCCGTAAGCACATTGTTCACAGTAACAGCAATACTCTGTGATGATCAACTGGGACAGATTTAGTTCTTTTCAGCAATGCAAAGATCCAAGACAGTTCCAAAAGACTCATCATGGAAAATGCTACCCACATGCAGAGAAAGAACCACAGAGTCTAAAAGCACATCGAAGCATACCATTTATTCGTTTTTTTCTTTCTCATGGTCTTTTCCTTTTGTTCTGATTCTTCTTTCACAACATGACTAATGTAGAAATATGTTTAATATTTCATGTATAACCTTTATCAGATTGCTTGTAATCTTGGGGAGGAGGAAAAGGGGAGAGTGAGGGAGAAAAATTTGGAACTCAAAATATTATAAAAGTAAATGTTGTACCTGAAATTGGGAAAAACAAAACACTATTAAGTAGAAAAATAAACAAATCTTGGGCAAGTCTCATAAAAAAATGTGAATGGAGGTCAGTGCAAATACACATAATCAGGACACTAAATGTTTTCTGGATAAAGACCCAACAAGGAGATTAAGAAGGAGCTCTCAGAAAAGAAGGACAAAGGACTAGGAAAAAATAATTACAAAAATCTAAAGAAGAAAGAATATGCAGGAGGAGAGGATAATTGATGGCGTCAACAGCTATAGAGAAGTCAAGAAGGATTCAATAATAAGTGTCTATATTTTATTAGGTTTCATATTAGAAGCTATTTGAAGATTCTAATTGTTAAAGAATACTGTAAAAATTGAAGTCCATTTTAGCAGGCATAGGGGATGGCAAAGGGCAAAAGAATCAGGAGAGCTGACTCTAGGCCTGGTGGAAACTAACAGTAGGAAATAGCAGCTGAGGGGTTCGTAAGGTATTTCATAGAGTAAACCCATAATTAATGACTTGGTGCCCAGAGGAAGCAGGCAGCAGTAAGCCTAGAGGCTTTTTTTAAGAGCTGAGATACAGTAAGCCCAGAAGAAGCACACTTGGAAGCCTCCAAGAACTAGGACAGCTAAAGGCCATCTATCATCACCAAAGCTTTGAGACTGCAGGAGCTATCAGAATACTCAATTCTCAGGGTGAATTCAACCTGAGGGAGTTCTCTCTCTTAAGGAAAGGAAACAGACTAAGATTGTTAAAGGTCTTCAAGTATACCAGAGTTTTAGCGAAGAAATAAATTCAAGAGTTGAAATCAGAACGAGAAAGCCCCAGTTTAGGCTTCGTTTTTATCTTAGTATAGTTTTGCTTTAAATTGGTTTCCCATTTACTAGACCCTTTTCTATTCATATTTAAATTCTAAAACTTTAATGAATATGAGATAATGTAGATCCCACACTATTCACATTTTCTTAACTTGTATGATTCTTGTGCAAGCGTGCTCTTCCATAAATCTTCCAGAGTTATTCATCCACCCAACATACTAGGTAACTACGCCTAGGTGTTTTAACTAAATAAGTGTACCAACAGAGAACACATGAATTGTCCATCTGGTATGCAACTATCTTACTGCATGACTGGTCTACTTACTACTCAAGTTTCTCTTTGAATACCTCTTTTATACCACTTCTTGACCATAATTTGTCATTGACCCTTGAATCTTAGCTTCCTAGGTTTTAAGTTAAAAGGGTATATTGGGGGATAACTAAAATTTAGAGAAGATAAATAACTTGGCCAAGGTCACAATAGATAGTAAGTTACAAAGTCACCAATTTTTTTCTCTCTTAATAGAAACTTTGGGTTCTGTTGACTGGTGCCTTTCTGGAGCTCATAGTAAGTTCTTCCCTCTATGATTCCAGTTGAGCTCCTTGAAACTGCTTCCTTTTTCCATGTGAGGGAATTGTATGAATTGAATGAACCATACTGACTCCATCTTGTGATTCATTTCTTGATTTAGCACAGTTCCATTTCTGTTCATTTATTGTTTTGGTTCAATTTCTGTCTTCCAAGAAAACGATATTAAATTCTTTGTACCTTGCCCTATGTTGCTTAGAGACTCTTGACTAAGGACCCAGGTTAGGCTGAACAGAAATCCAGTCAGAGCCAAATATTGATGCAAGGAGTTTTCTCACAATTATACATCTCAAGCAACCCATATATTTTATCTGAAAAGTGGCTTCGTTTTGGTCAATCAGTCACTACTTTCTTATTCCTTTGACTGAAAACAGATATTTGAGAGGAGTGGGATACCTCTTTTTTCTGATTTAAAGAAATTACACCTATTTACTTTCCCTTTGCCAACTTAGAAAATCTCTAATCTTTCCTCCAATTAAAAATCAGATTACCTAATATTGTGTCTTGACATATATCCTGTTACTTGTTTTCATTTAACACATAAAAATCTGTTTCCTCCTGTATTGGACTATGGTACCAAGCTGAGGAAGCCTGGTCCTGCATTAATTAATAAATTCATATTCTGGGAAACTCAAATTTTTCTTTCCTCGGTCCTTTCATCAATCCACATGTCACATATGCCACTGCATACTCCCACAGCTGTGAACAATGCTATTTCTACAAATCAGCTCTGGCCATGGTGATTTCTTATGGGTCTTCTAGATCTCCTGAATTTACCAGTTTGCCTGGACATTCCTGTCTTGCAACATTCATTCTTCTAAGATCAGGAAAGAGTAAGCACAAAGAGACAGAAGCAGTCATGTGCTCATAGATGCTATACTTCCCCTGCTGAGCCCTCATGGAAATACCTCACAGCAGTCTATTCTTATAGTCACACATGAAAAGAGAATAATGGAGGGGTAAGTTGCTCCTTTTGAACACTCAGCCAGTCCCAACTCAGTAAACTCTGCACCATCAGTTCTTCTGAATTTGTAACCAGTTAGAAGACTTGAGATCCAGTAACAGTCCAAAAGTCACATGTCCCCTCTCCTCAAGTTTCCATGTGTTTGCTTGGATTGGAACCAGACAAAGTACATCTGCTCATATTTTCAGAACTGACCCCTCTCCCCCACAGGCCAGTTCCCTATATTAAGAATGTGAATATTTATGATTCAGTTCATAAAATTATGAGTTTATTCATTAGTCATTGGACAGGGATCTTACATTTAGAACATCAACAAGTTAACGTTTATAGACAATTGAAAGGAAAATCTGCATGATTCTTAATATGCTTTGCCATCTTTTCCTTTTATTATAGTATTGGCAAAGCAGAAATGTGGGTGAGGTACTTAGAAGTAAGGGATATTTTGCATTTTTCTGCATTTTATAGATTTCTATAGCCTAATAATTCCTAATTCATAATTTACTAGGAATATGTTTTCAATGTTTAGTATAGATAGTGTTTAGAGAGAAGACATGTATATCCTGTCACACAGATCAGAATTCAGGATTTTTCAGTGCCTTCAAGAATATGTCACCCTCTTCACATCCATATGGATGGTATCAGAGCAGAACTTTGTAAAGATCCTTCCAGTGTAGTATTTTTTATATTATTGATCAAAGAGCAGAAAAGGATCTGAGGAAAATGAGATCCAAAGAGTTTAAATAATGTATCTATAATCAATATTTTTATAACTATGATGATGTTTTAAAGAATATTTTATATTGATAAAGTCTTTAATTCTATTATACCTTCTCTGGTAATTTAAAAAAGATCTCTTGTCTGGAGAAGCATTCACTCATGACAACTATATTAACTATTGTTTGGCATCTAATGGTGAATTGGATGAATAAATGAACAAAAGCATTTATGAAGTCCTCATTTTATGCCAGAAACTATATTATGGAATTGGAGATACAAAAAAAAAGAAAATTCCCACAGAATGCTCCCACAGAACATATATTATAAAAAGAAAACATAAAAAATATACAGGGGAATGGTAGCCAGGAAAAAGTTATTTGTCCTGCGAAATTATAGCCATGGGGAATGGAATCATTGGACACTTTATTGACAGATCTGATTAGTAATTAAAGTGTCAATGTGTTTATTCTTCTTAGAGATAGAGATAGAAAGTTTTTGTCCTGTGAGGAGGCGAGTGAGGATTGGAGTGCTGGGTCTAAATCTGAGTTGAGTTATAAGGTGAAACCAATCGACTGTAAATTGGTTCAAGAATAGACAATCACAATTATAACTGTTTAATCCAGTGACAGCATAGTGATCAATTGATATCTTTCTTTTCTTATAGTACATCCTTGGGTGGCATGAGATGGAAATAAATTGTAGTAAATGGTAACTAGATTTCTCTCCTACTAACAACTTGTCTGACTTTGGGGTAAAACACAACATATCCGATCTTAGTTGCCACTATATATCTCTTTACAATAGATCATAAGACCATAGAGATGGACTAGTTCAATCCTAAATTTATTCAAAGATAAAAGTGAGGAAAGTAATTTACTTAAAATCACAAGAGCCATATATGTCAGAGATGGGATTTTAGCCGAAGTTCTCTGACTCCAGATCTGGTATTCTTTCTACTATCCATATTATTGGACATGTTCAATAAATTTTCACATGTGTTCTTATAGGGGACAGCCTTGAAACAGGCATTAAGTATAGAAACGTGCCTAGAAATGTTTCTATTCTTTTACTCTTCTAAAATCGTTCTCCGCTAGAATGACCGGTTTGCTGAGCAGAAATTTCCAGCTGTTGCCTTTATATGTTGGCCACTGCCAAGGTTTTAGGAGGTGTTTTTGTGCTAGAGTTCTCAAATTATCAAATGCACCAGTTGCTAAATTGGTTTAAATTGGTTTGGAATTCTCACTACAAGGAGTAGTTTAAATTACCAAGAGGCTATTTAGATGTTTGGCCAGGGTTCTAGATGACAGTAAAATTAGCAATAAACCAAACAGTTTTAATGAAATTTGCATGTCTTTATGGCAGGAGGAATGCTTTGATGTCTGCAGGTATTGTAGACTGAATATTTTTCTTCCTGTCAGGACATTATTAACATCATTATTGTTTTTATTATTGTGTATCACTAACATAATATCATTATCATTATTATTTGTTGTCAGAAAAAAATATGCTAATAAATAGGAACACAGAGAAGTTGATGCAATCTCTGCCTGATGGGTTTGAATGTCATCTAGAAAAATAAGCAAGCAAAAGACTGAAAGACTGGCAAAACACAGAGCACAATGAGAGTCAGTGGGGATATGTGTGGGCATGGAAGAAAAGGAAAAGGCCCTTATAAAACTCATATCCCAGACAACTTCCAATGGAGTTTGATGGTTGTGTCACAAGTGTTACCATTAAACTCTTGAGTGTTTCACATACTATATTTGAAACCACTGGTAACTCATCATTTATCTTTGATACGATCATGTAAATCCAGGATCTGTAAACATCAAGAGCAAACTAGGGTAGCAGAGTTGAAAAATCTGTAGTAGTAAGACTTCATCCCTGGATAGACTTCAAGAATTTTAATGAACATTGATGAAGTCTAATTAATCTAAATAGGGAAAAAGAGATGCAGTATTCATATATACTTTTAAATCCTCTCAAATATATATATATATATATATATATATATATATATATATATATATATATATATATACATTGATTCTTGAGTGAATTGGGAAAGTACTAGGAGTTTTGACTTACACTGTAGATTAATCACATCATTTTCCTGTGCTTCAACTAGAGTATCAACTCCACAAATAGAAAAATTCCTTGAGAAAAGGGACTGTTCTATTTTTTATCTTGCTGCCCCAATATCTAGCATGGTATGTTGTATATAGTAAACATGTTTGTCCAATTGATCTGAATTGGATACAGCAAAAATACAGAGTTAAGTTGTGCACTCATTTAATAGTGCCATCTTCCCATACCCACAACTGATATTTTCCCTCAAAAGTTGATAGTGATAATAAAAAGTGTCTGATGCTTAATGAGGTGTGTTCCACCTGTATGCATCTTAAAAGGTCAAGAGAGAATGGTGTACATTACATGTTCTTTCCATGACCAATGTAAGACTGCTACATCCTAATTTCAAGTTTAAGCAATTCCTACATTGATAATACCATCATTAAACTCCTTTAGGCTGAAGTTCTTTGCAGGCACAACAAATATACTTTCATATGTCGAAAGATCTATGATTTCATCTATGTGATATTCACTGAATCATCCTTCCCAGTTCAGCAGATAACATCTAAAGATTTCTGTGTACAACTAATGGTGACAAGCCTTCCTGAACATAGGCTAATGCTTAGCAGATATCACTGGGCACTTAATATAGCTTTTCCTACCCTATTGTGCGTGGAATTCTTAATAAATGTTTCACTTATTTATTCATTTCAGGAGGCAGCAATGACACAGCTTGGACAACTAGCAAATGTCAGAAGGCATGGGAGTCCTGAAGGAAGTTGCCCATCTTTTTTTTTTTTCCTTGGACAAATTTAAGAATGTACTGTTGAAGAAGCCGCGGTGTACTAGAAGACTTATTCCTGTCTTCCTTTGTGAAATATGGGTGAAAGGTAAAGGGCAGAGCCTGAGAAAGGCAGAGAGCAATATAAGTACTTATAGACTGATAGATTATTCTTGACTTGTTTGGCTTACTACAAATATTATCACAATGACTTGAGATTGTCAATGCATGTGTATTTATTTCACTTCTGTAAATGTCTAAGAGACATGTCAGATGCATTAATAATTACAAAATTTCTTAATGTTTAAAATAATTCAAAAGATGTGTCATTTCTGAAAGAGCATTCTTTTGTAGATTATATGATCATAGATTCCGAGCTGGAGAGGACCTTAATGGTTACCAAGTCCAACACTTTGATTTTATAGATTAGGAGACTGAGGCCCAGAGAGGTTGTGACTTGGTCTAGGTAAAACTGGCAGTATATGGGAGAGCCTGGGATTCAAATTAAGGTCCTATGTTCAGCCCTCTAAGTTCAGTACTCTTTTTACTATACCCTGACGTCTATGAATGAAAGAACAAATGAATTTTATGTGTTAAAAGTATGTATTAAGGGCATACTTTCGCCCTGTGCTGAGAGCCAGAGATAAAAATAGAAAAGTAAATCAGACTCTACTCTTAATGAATTCACATTCTAATGTAGAGAGACATTTTATTTAGGAGTTTTCATCCTTAGGACAAATGGAGGGCCCAAAGGTCCTTAGGCTATAACAAATAGAAATGCAACCTCTTCAGTTCTATTTCTTTTATTAAAACCTCATCTGTTGAACCATTTGATTGTGCTGAAGACTTTGATGGGGAGGATGTATTGGGTATGTTATTTTTTTAAAATTTTATTTGTTTTCCCTTTTTATATTTCCAATTTTTAGCTCAATGCCTGCTACATAGTTTATAATTAATGAATGCTTTCTGAGTGACTATGGCTGCTGAAGGCTCAGAGATTTTATCACATGAAGAAGACATTGTCTTGTTTCATTCCAAAAGGGTTTCTCCCGTACACGATGGCTGTTTTTACCTGCCTAAGATCCAAGGTCTGTAGGTTGCAGGCTATTGCAGTTTCTCTGTAACTTAGTAGATACAGTTCGAGACTTTCTGGAGTCCCCCAAATTCCTTACCCAGCAACCAACCTTGCCTCTTCTTGAAGCCTGTCCAGGTTGGAAGAATCTGATCGCCATTGTGCACCATTACCATCATCTTCCAGAGCCCTGAGTTGTGTCCACATCATTTTGAGAAATCAGAGCAAAGGTTTAGTTAAAGTCTAAAAATATGTCTAAGAAATAGTCTTTCTCCTGTTCCCAAACATATGACTCCTGACTCAGGTAATCATTTATAATATACTCTCAAAGCAGAGTATTAAAGAAGCATCTGCTAATGTTCAGCAAATAATTATTTTATCAGTACCTTAATAATGGTTCATTAGTCATTCATAAGAATGAAAGCTGACTACTTGCTGAAAGGAAGTTCACAGTTGACCACCTCTCTCTCTCTCTCTCTCTCTCTCTCTCTCTCTCTCTCTCTCTCTCTCTCTCTCCCCCCTCTCTCTCTCCCTCTCTGTCTCTGTCTTGTCTCTGTCCGTCTCTCTGTCTCTGTCTGTCTGTCTCTGTCTCTCTCTCTCCCTCTCTTTCTTAAGAAAGGTAATACTGTAACTAATAAAAGCTAACACACTATAGAACTTCTGTTGGCTTCAGTTATCTCTGAATTATAACTCTTGCAGATAGCCGAGATATTTTCAGGGTGCCTACAGTGATTGTAGTAGACCATGAAATTAAAGATGAGCAAACAAATTTATCAAACTTGGGAAAATCTAACCCAAAAAGAAAAGACAGAGGAGACAGTAAGCATTTTCTGAATTCTTCCTCATGGAAGTGTGAATTATTTTCTACAGAATAGTCAACAGGGTGCAGTCTAGGCTTAGCAAGGCCTGAACACTGTAGAATTGAAGTAACAACTCTGACTCATGAAGATGATTATTTCTGTGTATAAGTTTTCTCCCACAGAAAATAGAATTGGTGCTTTGACTCTGCTGAACCACAGGGTAAAGGGATGCTTATGTAAGTCAAATTCTTGGGAATATGAATGTATACTAATATCACAATTTGCCTATTTTATATAACATTTCCTTATTTTCCTGTCCTCAGTTCTGCTGCAAACTAAAAGTACCTTTTGTGGTTGGTACTGTCTCAATTTCCTACTCTTCTTATGTAAAATAGCAGGGTAATATTAGAAGGTATTCCATGTGAAAAAGGCGAGCTAGTCAATTAACATTTATTCAGAACTTACTATGTTTCAGGAACTGTGTTAAGCACACAGTGGTACACATTGATGCAGATGTGTGATTAGGAGCAGTGAGCAGAACTGTACATGTGAATGTGTGTACATGTGTGTGTATATACGCAGACATATATCTATATATCCTCATATATGTATGCATGTATAAAACTTCCAATTGTGTTCCTTACCACATATGTGTATACACACATGTACACATACACATATACACACACTGGGAAAGTTAATAAAACTCTTTCAATATCAGCTTCATCACAGGTAAATTGGGTTAGTTGTACCAGATAGCCATTAATAAAGATAATGAATTTCAGTTTCCTCATCTATCCCCCTTCTCTGCCCTCCCCAAAAGTTGGACTTGATGGTGTTCATGTTCTGTTCCTGAGATCCCACATTCTTTTATTCTTATTTCTTCCATAGCTCATTTTTGAGGAAAGTTAGGCATATTTTGCAGCTGAAGAACACATCATTACACACACACACACACATACACACACACACAGGTGTATGTGTGCACACATACACTCAAGGTAAAGAACTCAGTTCTTTACTTTGCAACTCATTCCACTGTTACATCATTTTACTTTGTACATATGTACATCTCTCTCTCTGTATATATATATACATATATATATACATATAATATACATATATATACATACACACATATATATGGACAAACATATTAATTTATATACAAATGTTATATTAATATAAATTAGATCAGGTAGGGAATGAGTTACAGAGTAAAGAACCTGTCAATGCAGTGTTCAGAAATTGACCACCATCTGTTTGCAATGTCATAAAAAGAGTTATTCCATTGCAGATCTGCACAACTTGGCAGTAGGTAGGGACCAAAATTAAACTAGGCTAAACTTCTCTGGGCTGCAGAGAGATTTTTAACAGCTCACTTTCCAATTAAAGGTATAATTAATTATCAAACTATTTTGCAAATAAACCATATAAAAATGAAATTTCAATTAATAGTAATTAATTAGACTCATTACTTAAGCTTTTTATTTATTATAAATTGTACTAATGTTAAAATAAATTACTTTTCTAAGTGATAAAAATTTTAATACATTTCTCACATTTTCTTATTGCTCATATTTAATAATGACCAAAAACACAGTGGAAAGATGTGGCTCTTGCTCCTCTCAGACTAGAAAGACTGATGATATTGGTTGTTGTGGGTTGTTGGAGAAAGTGTACAGTGGCTACCCACCCACCATATTACACAATGGACAGAATAGTGACTAGTGGAAATCGGGTTAAGTGAGGCATGGACAAAGCACTTGTTACATCTTTACTTTCTTTTACATTCTCTCCATTTTCTGGGAGCCCCCCAAAATCCTTTGATGGGAAGTGGACTGCGGGTCATATGTTGTGCAGGTCTGCTCCATTGGGAGAAGGGTTGGACTTTGAGGTAGATGCATCTCTAAGATTGTGTGATGTTCAGTTAAAACTAAAAATACTGACATCATTGAGAATTGATAAAATACCTCATACCAATGCTTCTTTTTCTGTTAAGATGACTAACTCTTTGCTTTACCAACATGACCATGAGCTTCTTAAGATGTTGGTCTTAGAATTCTAGCCAAGTTGAGTGTTTGTTTATGCTTTCCCTTCAAAGCATTATTTTTTATTGAATGAAGATCTGATTTCATTTTCCTTTTGCAATCCTTGATTATATGCCTGTTTCCAGAGTGTGAGATTGATTTTTTTTTGTTTCAATAGTAAAGAACATTAAGAGAATATGTGTAGGAGGGATAAGTACAAGGGCATTAATAATACCTTGTATTTCTACAGTACTTTCATTAGAAAGTTCAATTATTCTGTTATCATTTTTTCCAGAGGAGTAAGTTTTACATGAATAAGAAAATATTTTTGGCTGAACCTTTGTCTGTGATTTTAGAATCTGAACAAAAGGGATAATGGAACCATACATTTTAAGCTCAGGTTTCTTAAAAGTTCATCTGATCCATCCCCTTCATTTTACTTTTGAGGAAACTGAGTCCAAAGAAGGTAAGATATCTTACTCAGTGGTGTAGTGAGAGTAAATAAAAGTGGCAAGATGTGAATACAAGTCTTCTGGCTTGCTTTTCTAAAGTCTTTCAGGAAGTAAGGTATGCTGGCAGGGAAATTAAAAAAAAAAAGACTGGAGGCAGAAACACTAGGTTCACATCGTTTCTCCACTCCTTGCTTAAGGTGTGACTTGTATTTGGGCAAGTTACTCAAAATCTCTCTAGATCTCAACTTCATCACCTGCAAATTGAGTGGTTTGTTGTAAATGGCTTGTAATTAAGATAATGAATCTCAGTGACCTTATCTGTTAAAAAAAATAAGTTGTACCAAATGGTATTCTTGTTGTAACACTGGGGTTCCACAGTCTTTTATTCTTTCTTCTATAGCTCTTCTTTGGGGAAAGTTGAGCTTATTTTGTATCTGAAGAGCACATCTTTACATGCAACTTTGACTATGTTGGGGTGAGGAGTGTCACCTTTCCCTGTTTTGTGCACTCTTAATTTTAATAGCACATGCATGTTGCTTCTTCGTCTGCTTCTAGTTATGTGACCTTGGGAAAGTCATTAAATAGGAAGAGATTCTGATTCCTAATTTATAAAATGAGAAAACTTTCTAGTGCCTTTCCTCTTTTAGTTATTTCTTGTTTATCCTGTATATAGCTTGTTTTTATGTATTTGTTTGATTGGCGCCTTCCTAATTAGATTCCAAGTTGCTTGAGGACAAGGATTGTATTTTGCCTCTTTTTGTATCCCTAGAACTTAGTACAAAGCCTCACACGTAGTACATTTTTATTAAATGTTTATTGAATGACTGACTCTAGAGTCTTTTCTTACTCCAAAACCATTGCACTCTATTGCATTGTATTGTGTTCTCTGTTTGTTTTCCTATCCCAGATCCCAAGTACTTTCTCCCTAACTTAATAGATATTTAGAAATTCTACTTTTTTGCTTTGTACCATAATATTGTTTTACTTTTGGTCAGGATCTTTGTCTTTGTCAGTGTTGGGAACTCATTGGGTCATAAGATATCAAGCAAAAATAAGCCCTGAGTATATTCTAGGTACTATGCTAAGTACTGAAGATACAACTAAAAGGAAAAAAACAATATTGTCCTTGTCTTCCAAGAGCTCCCATTCTAATAATGATGGAGATAACATGAAATTAACTATGTTTATACATAATATATACAGTGCAAATGGAAAAGAGAGGAAGAAGAAAGAGGGAGGAATATGCATTTATATTGTGTCTACTATGTGCCAGGCACTGTGCTAAGTATTTTATATTAATCTTCACAACCCTTTGAGATAGGTGGCATTGTTATCCTCATTTTGAAGTTGAAGGGACTGAGGCAAATAGAGGTTAAGGGACTTGCCTAGGGTCACAGAGCTAATAAATGTCTGAGGAGGAATTTGAACTCAGATCTTCCTGATTCCAGGTCCAATTGTACCACCTATCTATTACCTCAGTAACAGATAGAAAAACTGATAGAGAGATAAACAGATAGATAGGAAAATAGATGATCAATATAGACACAACCATATCAATACAAACACAGCTATATCTATACCTATCTGTCTACAGAGAAAGAAAAAGAGAGAGAGAAAATTCATATACAAGAATACTGCCATTTTTGGTCTTGCATATTTGTCCAGATCACCCAAAGATTAAGTGCATGGTCACACAGCTAAGCCTAAGGTGTCAGAGGCAGACTCTGAAATCTTGTCTTTCTGCTTCCCAAACCCACTCTCAATCCATTATACCATGCTGCCTTTTGCACTCCAATAAACCCTTCTTAAAATGTTGATCAAAACTCTCTCAATATCTATTTTTTAAAAACCTATTCAGGTGTAAGAATTTATTGCCTGTGGACTGTTTTTTGTCTTTGTAAATGGTTGTTACTTAGTATAAAAGCCTTCAGTGGCAATGGCCGTGTCCATTTAATTGGCTTTTAAGTGCCCAGTACAGCTCTATGCACATTTAAGCACGTAAATGCTATTTGATAACAATGATGACCTAGGAAACCTCCATAAGCAAGCTCTTCAAATGATCTCAACAGAAGCAAGGGCACAAGAAATGGACCGATTTACCATCTCATTTAGAGGCTTCACAGTATAGAGAGAAGTTAGTTTAAGAAATCTCCAAGGACTCTTCAGGCTAATATGCTACCCTCTACCTAGTCAGATATTTGAAGGCATCTTAGACATTCTGTATACCATCCTAGGAAGAAAGAAGAAACATTAAAGGGAATGCAATTCCTGTCTTTATAGGATGCTTTTTTAGACACTTAGAAGTACTGATCCACTCTTAGGATACTTGAGTTGACATTATTATTGTGACTGCCAGCTCAAGAAAGGACTTCCCAGGGCTGTTTTGGATTCCACATTTTACTTAGGGATGTATATTACTTTCCTCCTTTTTTCTAAAAGATGAGAAAAGGGGTTTGAAAGACACTAGGGAGCATATTATGGAAGAGGCACCTTGGAGTTATAGTTTCCACCCATTAGTTCTCACAGGAGCTTTAAGAGTAAAGGTATGATCTCTACTTTGTAACTTTAATAATTACTAAAAAGCCAAAAAAAAAGAGTGCAGAGAAGCATTTCAAGATCAAGGCAAACTGTAACAACAACTTCAAAGACAGCTATGTAGGCACAGTTCTGAAAAACTGGATACCACATGATGTGAACTCTCATTAAAACTTTGTAAGATCATAGGTAAACAAGCCTAGATCTGAAGCGACCCTTGACAAGTATCTTTACCTGACTAATAGGCCAGCATGCATTTGGTCCAATGTGCATTTCCAACCCAGGACTTATACTCTGCTTGCATAACTTATTTGTTTTTCCCTTTTCAAAAATCACTTTCTACTCTCCCTTCTACAATTCTTGTCCTATACAAATTTCCTTAGCTGTAAAATTGTCTTCAGTGGTTGTGGTGTTTTTAGAGAATTCTTAATGTATTGCTCTGGTTGCATTTCTCTCCTGAAAAACTTTCAGGAGTTCCCCATTACCTAATACATACACTGTAAGCTACTTACGTTGGCATTCAAGGTCTCACCCATCTTGCCAGTCTTTATATGCGCTGTTTAAAAAAAAACAAAAAGACTGGATTGTTTTCATTGTCTTTCTGCATGTCTTCTTGTCTCAATTTTTGCACATACCATCAGTTATGCTGGCATGGAATAGGTTCCATCTTCTCCAAGCCGTTAGTAGAATATAAGCTCTTTCAGGTCAAGGACAACAAAAATAAGAACATTTATTGTTGTGGTTGCAGTAATAGTGATAGCATTACATGTCACCTACTGTGTGCCAGGTACTGTTCCAAGCACTATACAAATACTATGTAATTTGATCCTCACAATAGCCCTAAGAAGTAAATATCTTTATTTTACAGTTGAAGAAACTGAGACCAACAGGTTGAGTGAGTTTTTCAAGATTACACAGCTAATAAGTTTCTGATCTAGATAGAAAGTCAAGTCCTCTTGGTTCCAGGAGCAGTTCTAAAGCCACCGAACCACCTAGCTACTTAATAACAACAAAAAACAGTGATGATGATGAAAATAACAATAGCCACATTACTGAGAATATAAAGAGAGCTTAAAGCTTGTGAAGCACTTTACAAATTTCATCCCATATTTTTTTCATTACAATAAACTTGGGAGGTAGGTGCTATTATTATTTGCATTTTATAAATGAGTAAACTGAGCCAGACAGAAATTGCCACTTGTTAGGGTCACATTAGTGTCTACTTATTGTCTCTAAGACTTACTAGCTTATAAACTTCTGAGTCTGTATTTGAACTCATGTCTTCCCAAAGCCAAGTCCAAAACACACTCTGTCACTACTTGAGCTAGCATCCCCAGCACCTAGCACAGTTCCTGACCCACAAAAAGTTCTTAATGTATAAATGAATATTGGTTGATGAAGCTGTTGATGGTTTGCTAAGCCTAGTTGAAAAGTCATGAAAATTATCCTAATCTCTTCCTGCACCTTACCATTTGCCAGGTGAAAATGATGTTTTCCTTCTCAAATTGAAACTCTCTTTTGCACTTATCATACCCTGTCCCTTACATAATGTTTGCCTGCTTGAATGCTGTTTTCCCTTATAGTACTATAAATCACTGAAGGGTAGAATCTGAGTTGTTTTCTGTCTTAACATTCAGTGTCTAGGAGAGTTCCTTCTACATAGTAGATACTTAATATTTGTTGAATTGAATTGCATTGAATCAGATAATTTCATCCAATACCTTTTTTCTTTCTATCTCTATTTCTTTCCTTTTTTCTCCCTCCACTGTTCTTCCCTTCTTTCTTTCCTTCTATCCTTCTGTCTTGGTTCTTTCCACTATCTTTAAGTACAAATAAATGGGACACATGTAAGGCACAAATAAGGCATTAATAAGTTGTCCTATGTCCAAGGGGCTGTAAAACTATGCATACATCTCGATCCATCAATATCACTGATAGTCTATATCCCAAAGGCAACAAGAACAACAATAACAAAGGTAAAGCACCTATTTGTATAAAAATATTTAAAGAAGATTTGTTATTGTAAAAGATTCAGTTTTTATTGATTTATTTTTAATTTTCAACATTCACTTCTATAAGATTATGAGTTCCAAATTTTCTCCCCATCTCTCCCCTTCTCCCACTCCAAGATAGCTTGTAACATATAAAGAATTAGAACCAGAAAGAGAAAGAAGAGAGATAAGGAGAGAAATAGCAGAGAGAGAGAGAGAGAGAGAGAGAGAGAGAGAGAGAGAGAGAGAGAGAGAGAGAGAGAGAGAGAGAGCAGAAATATGCTGAATAATCTGCATTCAGACTCCAGAGTTCTTTGTTTCTCAGTATGGATAGCATTTTCCTTCATGCAACTTTTGGAGTTGTGTCTGATCTTTGCATTGCTGAGAAGAGATATCTATCAAAGTCAGTCATCACACAATGTGGCTGTTGCTGCGTACTGTTTTCTCTCTGTTCTGCTCACTTCAATGTTCTCTTGGTTCTGCTAACTTGACTCAGTCCATATAAGTCTTTCCAGTTTTTGTCTGAAGTCCACCCTGCTTGTCATTTCTTATAGCCCAATATTATTCCATTACATTCCTACATCACGATTTGTTCAGTCATTCCCCAACCGATGGGCATCTCTTCAATTTCCAATTATTGGTCACTACAAAAAGAGCTGCTATAAATATTTTTGTACAAGTGTTTCCTTTTCTTGTTTGTATGATCTTTTTGCATATAGATCTAGAAGTGGTCTTGCTGGGTCAAATGGTACGCACAGTTTTATAGCCCTTTGGGCATAGTTCCAAAATGCTTACCAGAATGGTTAGATCAGTTCACAACTCCACTAACAGTGCATTAGTTTTCCAATTTTCCCACATCTTCTCCAGCATTTATCATTTTCCTGTTTTGTCATGTTAGCCAATCTGATAGGCATGATGTGGTACCTCAGAATTGTTTTGATTTGCATTTCTCTAATTAATAATGCTTTAGAGCATTGTTTTATATGACTATAGATTAATTTATTCATCTGAAAACTGCCCATTCATATCCTTTGACCATTTATCAATTGAGAAATAACTTGTATTCTTATAAATTTGACTCAGCTATCTATATGTTTTTAGAAATAAGGCCTTTATCAGAGATATTGGTTGTAAATACTCTTTCCCACTTTTCTGTTTCCCTCTTAATCTTTGTTGCATAGGATTTTGAAAAATTTTCAAATTATTGTACTAAAATTATCCATTTTGCATTTCATAATGCTCTCTATCTCTTTTGTGGTCATAAATTATTCAATTCTCCATAAATCTGACAGATAAACTATTCATTACTCTCCCAGTTTGCTTATAGTATCAGTCTTTATAGCTAAACCATGTACCCACTCTAACTTTATCTTGGAATATGGTATAAGATGTTGATCTATGCCTAGTTTATGCCATAATATTTTTTAGCTGTCCCTGGGGTTTTTGTCAAACAGTGAGTTCTTATCCTAGAAGCTGGAGTCTTTGGGGTTATCAAACAGTAGATTACTATAGTCATTGATTACTGTGTCTTGTGTACTAAACCCATTCCATTTATTCAACACTCTATTTCTTAGCCAGTACTACATAGTTTTGATGACTATCACATACAATTTAAGGTCTGGAATTTTTAGGCCACTTTCACTTGCATTTCTTTTCATTAATCCCTTTGATATTCTGGACCTTTTGTTCTTCCAGAAGAATATGCTATTTTTTCTAACTCTATATAATAATCTTTGATAATTTGGCATGGCACTAAATAAATAATTTAGGCAAAATTGTCATTTTTATATTAGCTTGGCCTACCCATGTGCAACTGATGTTTTCCCAATTACTTAGATCTGACTTTATTTTCGTGAAAAGTGTTTTATAGTTGTGTTCATATCGTTCTTGGGTTGGTTTTGGCAGGTAGATTCCCAAATATGTGATGTCTACAGAAACTTTAAATGAAATTTCTCTTTCTATCTCTTGCTGTTGGGCTATTAGTATTCTATAGAAATGCTCATGATTTATGTAGGTTTATTTTACATCCTATAACTTTATATAGCAGCTTTGTGTGATGGCTAGGAACTGGAAAAAGATACCCATCAACTGGTGAATAGCTAAACAAGTTGTGGTATAGATTGTAATGGGATATTGTCATGCTGTAAGAATTCATAGCCAGGGTGATTTCAGAAAAAAAGAAAAACAAAAAACAAAAAAACCTGCACTAACATGAACTGATGCATAGTGAAGTGAACAAAGCCAGAACATTGTACAAAGTAACAGCGATATTGACTGCTGTGATAAGGAACTGTGAATGACTTAGCTATTCTCAGTAATACGATGATACAAGACAATCCCAAAGGACTAATGATGAAGCATGTGATCTACCTCCAGAAAAAGAACTGATATTGACTGGATACAAACTGAAGTATGATATTTTTCACATTTATTTCTTTCATTTTTTTCTTTTATTCAAGTCTTCTTGTACAAAATTACTAATATGGAAATGTTTTAAAAATGAATATATTGCCTATTTTAAGAAGCTTAAAATCTATCTGGGGAATAAGAGATTATATTTTATAAAATGTGACATGATATCACAAATATACTAAAATTGCAATGCATAATAGAATATTTTAAGAGTATAAGGTATTTGCAAAGTGCTAAACGAGGGCTAATTGAGGAAGCATCAGTTATGACTGCGAGAGGTGTAGAACCCAATTCTGGTAGTATTACCAAGAGCAAGAATTGTTAAAAGTGGACTGGTATATGAAGAACTTAAATGTCTATTGTTTAGTTCATTAATGAGCTAATGGAAGGTTCTGAGATGACTTCTCTTCCTTTATGGTCATATTCATTTACCATTGTGGCCATGGATCCTACTGGTCCAGAACGTTTTAGTCACTAAGGAAACTATGAAGTTTCCATAGCAACCAAATAGAATACTTTCTGAGCCAAGTTTATTTGGGGGAAGTGTGCTATAGTTAAAAAAGAATCCATAATATCCCAAGAGATACTAAGGGTAAGTACTCTAGAAATTATGAAGGACAAGATAGAAAGGGACACAGATAATTCTGACTTGGGTCTAGTCATTTAGTGCAGTCTATCTTCAGTGCCACCCTCCATCTCTTACTTTTGGAGTAATCCTTGTAGATAGCTAGTTCTGTTCTCTGGTTACCCATTCTTTATATAGTACCATGATTACAGGGGAATAAAAAATTACATGTGCACAGGGGATTTGCAACAGGAAGTAGCTTAGCCTATTGGGAAAAAAATAATGCTTGAATTTCAGAGGACCTATTTTTCAATTTTTACTTGGCTATTTACTATCTGTGTAATCTTGGTAAAGTCACTTCTCTCTGGGACTCAATTTCAGCAACTATAAAAGGATTGAGAAAAGGTTTGACTAGATTTCTAAGTTGATTTCTACCTCATTGTCTTAGAAAATTCCACATAAAATTCCATAAAATTAATATATGCTAATCCACTAAGAACTACATTCTTACAAGAATGTTTCGTCTCAGTAGTTGGAGGAAATGAACTTCTATAAGCACCCACTAAGAAAATGAAGGTTAGATGGAGTACAAGAGCACTGCTACATGTCTGAAGAAAGCTTCAGAAAAGTACAAAAATCTTCTTCCTTTGCGGGATATCCATGTCCAAGGTCAGGTATATACATTTGTAATTATGGATCGGGGTGGGGAACCTGTGACCTTGAGGCCAAATGTGGCCCTCTTAGTCCTCAAGTGCATCCCTTTGACTGAATCCAAATTTCATAGAACAAATTCCCTTAAAGGAATTTTCTATAAAACTTGTTCTTTAAAACATGGTCAAAAGGCCACACCCAAGGACCTAGAATGCCCACTATGGCCTCAAGGCTGGTTCCCCTCCCCTGCTATAGACAGTTTTAAAGATGGAAAGAAAGAATGATCATGAAATTGAAGAAGACTGGGCCAAAGGTGAAGAAAAATGCATGTATGGACTTTAATTCTATTTATGTAGTTTCTAAGCTAGGTTTTCTCCCACTGAAAAGAACTCCACTGAAAATAAAATAAAAATTGCCTCAAATGCTTATTACAAAAATGTTCAGTTTAGTCTCTCTGGTGCACATAAAGATAAGGATGTGGATAGCTAGGTGACTTAGTGGATAGAGTGATGGACTTGTACTCAGGAAGACCAGAGTTCAAATCTGCTGTTTTTGTTCAAGTTGTTCAGTCATCTATGACTCTTCATGATCCCAGGGATAACAGCGTATACCATGTCCTTATGTCTTCAACTATCTCTCAACATCTATTCAATTTCATATTCATTGTTTCCTTGATATTTTCTGTCCATCCTATCCTCTATTGTCCCCCTTTCCTTCAAACTTTCCCAATATCAAGGTCTGTTCTAATGAGCACAGTGTTCTCATCATTTGGCCAAAGTGTTTAAACTTCATTTTGTATTTGTTAGCATGTGAATGCTGATTCAGCTTCAGTCTTTAATGTTCCAATGAATTTCTTTAATTATTGACTGATTTGATTGCTTTACTGTCCAAGGGACTCTCAAAAGTCTTTTCCAAAACTACAATTTGAAAGCATCAATTCAGAAATGCTCTACTTTACCTATAGTCTAATTCTCACGGCCATATATTGCTACTGGAAAAACCATAACTTTGACTGTATAGACCTTTGCAAGGTTATGTCTCTGCTTTTTAAATACACTGTCCAAATTTGCCATAGCTTTCCTTTCAACAAGCAAAACATCTCTTAATTCCATTGCTATAGTCATTGTCCTCAATAATCATTAACTCCAAGATCATAAAATTGGGCACCGCTTCCATTTCTTGGCTCTCTATTTGCTGGGAAGTGAAGAGACCAATTTCCAAGATCCCAGGTTTTGTTTTGTTTTAATATATATTAAGCTTCAAGTAAGCTTTTATATTCTACTCTTTCATCTCCTCAAGAGAAAACTCAGTTCCTCTTATTTTTGCTATCAGAGTGGTATAATGTTGATGTTTTTCTTGGTAACGTTAATTCTGGATTTCGTTTCATCCAGCTTGGCATGTTGTGATTCACTCAGCACAGAAGTTAAATTTAGCTTCAAACAATTACTAGCTATGTGACCATGGGCAAGTCATTAACCATGATTGCCACAGTTTTTTCATCTGTAAAGTAGGCATAGTAATATCACCCACATCTCAAGGTTGTTGTGAGAATCAAATGAGATCATTGTAAAGTGCTTAGCACTTGTGCCTGGTACCAAGTAAGTACTATGTAAACATTAGCTATTATAATAATATTATATTTATTAATAAATGATTCTTCCATTTCCCCTCTGTATGTTTAAGACCCTTTCTCTTCCCCCATAGTGGCCTCACTTCCTCTGTCCCATTCCCTTATTATGTTTTCTAAGTGATCAAATAAACTAATTTATGTTACATTATCAATTTATAATAATGACTTGATATGTTATCAATATTCTAGGTAAGGTAGACCTATTTAACATTACACTTTAATTTGTAACTGAAAGAAATGATCTGTTCAAGCTCATCAATTTTGTTCAATTTTGTCTCATCTAGGAGACCCTTGCCTTTCACTTACTGGTAGTCTCTGTATGTATAATAGTGATGAGCAGAGGTTTGAGTGGATAATGATGGGAACTTCTGGACATTTGAGTGAGTAAGTTGAAGAGAAAGAAGAAGGACAAATACTAGTTAGCCTCCAAATAATACAGTTAGGTGACTACATGTTCAAATAATTCTTAGAACTAGCCCTAAATTTGTTCTCCTTAAAGAATCTGGAATGGAAGAGAAAGAAGAAAAAATGACATAAAATAGCAAGGGGTCTGTGTTGCCTGGTGAAGGACACAGCTGAAGTTTAATTGTGTGTGTGTATGTGTGTATGCATATTGTCTAGTCAAGGAAGCAGCAGAAGTTTAATTATGTGTGTATGTGTAGAGGGGGTGGGGGTGTGAGTGTGTGTGTGTGTTGTTGAGTTTCAGTTTTGTTTTTCTGTTAGGTACTTCATCACTCTGCAAATTCACCTGACCCCTGAATTTCTCCTGTAGTCCTTTCCTCTGCTTGTTAATTTCTCCCAGAAAATTCATTTTAAGGAAAACATTCAGGCCAGCCATGTCTTCATTCCTCTCTAAACTCTCCTTCTGACTCCTTGGACTTTCTCCACAATGTCATCAGCATGGGAGCTTTTTCAACATCCTCTCCCTTCAACTTCCTGTTACAGATTGTCTTCTTCAATTTGAATGTAAGCTTCCTAAGGTCAGTGGCTGGTGGTCTTTGTAATTCAGTTAGTATTAGCAAGGGCAGAGAGATAGATAGATTAGAGAGAGAGAGAGAGAGAGAGAGAGAGAGAGAGAGAGAGAGAGAGAGAGAGAGAGGAGAGAGAGAGAGAGAGAGAGAGAGAAGAAGAGAGACAGACTCAATATAAAGAGTGCCCAGCCTGAAATTAGGAAGATGAGGCTTCCTGAATTCAAATCTGGTCTAATACTTATTAACTGTGTGACCCCAGGCCAGTCATTTAGCCCTGTTTGCGTCAGTTCCTCTTCTGTAAAATAAGCTGGAGATGGAAATGACAAACAACTCCAATATCTTTGCCAAGAAATCCCCAGATACGGTCACAAAGAGCTGGACACAAGTGAAAAAATGCTTGTTGACTTGACTTGGTTTATGTATTAAGTACCTTGAGGAGATGAAAAATTCAAAGAATACATTTTGTATTTCTTAATATTGAATTCTGTTTGCTTATCATTTGATTTAATAACAACTTTCTAATAATGAAATGTGAATAGCATTACTTTAGAATAATAAATAGATGGGAAAATTAGGAAATAGCAATGCTACATGGTCACTAATTTATGAGATAAATATACAACAATTTACATTGTAAACTGAGAATAATTTCTTTACAATTTATGCAGATGCCTGCTTGATGATCCATCCTGGTTTATCAGCCACCCCCTTACTTTCAATAACAAATATATAGACATTTCCAGAGTTTAATTATAGAAATCAGTGAAAAATGGTTATTCTTGAGAAAGAAGCAGGTAGATCAGGGACCTCTGAATAAACCTAGTTATATTTCATATGACTTACCAGAAAAATAAACCAGCATATTAATATCAAATAGAATCTGTAGGAGGAAAAAGTCCATAATTAGATTTTCCATTTACAGTGAGATCTGAGTCCTACAAGAACATCTAATCTACTTACCAAGAGTTCAGGTTCAAATGTCATTCATCATAAATCCAACTGCTTGCCTGATTTCAAAGTACCAGTAAACTCTAAGGGACTAGATAAATATGAGGTATTGTTATTTGTTTTTCAGTGCTTGATAATACATTTTTTTTTAGTTTTGAGTGAGTAAAACTGGCAGTGTTCTACATAAAATAGTCACGCAAACACATTGAAAGCCACAGTGTTCTTTAGGTCATAAACCAACTAGCATTTTATATAAATAAAAACTGAATGTTGAAGTAAAGAAAAAAAAAGAAAAGCATTCCGAATGAAATAATATATGACCATTTTTAAACCTGATGAGAAATTTACGTACAGTGAAATCCAGATGGTTCCTTCCTTCCCCTCTATTGTTAGTCTATTAGAAACTGCAAAGGTTTTAGGAAAATGACTCACTGACAACCAGTCATAGGAATCTTTTCCCTAGAAAACTTTCCTTAAGATGAATGATCAAGCCTTTTGAATCAAGCCATCAGGCAAGTACTGAAAACAATTTAAACATTGTGACATTCATAATATGCTAGTTTATTTCTTGTCAAAATATTTGTTTATCAGCATGTGGACTCTGATTGCATAATGAAAAATAGTTTATTCATGATAACTCATTAAACGATAACAGAGGGGGAAAATAGCTTCATGGAGAAGAAAAAACAATATGTAGACAGAAAATAATTACTGATAATTCACAACAGGACATTATGCTTTTTAGTACTAGTAGAGAATTAATTAATTATCAGATTTTTTTATACATACATGATAATTATTAAAGATCATCCTAGTACCTCTAGGTACTAGAACTTCAGATGCTTTTCTAAAAGGTCAGGATCAAATCACTTAAGATCAAAGATATTGAGTGTGTATTAAGGCATGATGATAAATATTTTTTCAAGTGATGGGCATTTGACTGAAATGAAAACTGAACAAAAAGAAATGTAGGAGAACAGGAAAAAGAAAGGAATCCCACTATCTGGAAAAAAATCTGTCTTTGTATTATTTTTTTTTATTTGTTTCCCTTAGATAATTATTTCTTCACCCAAGAATCTATGTCCCAGCCATGCTGCCTTCTTATGTCTAGTACTTACTCCTTTCACCCTTGCCTTTTTTTCAAATCTCATTAGGCACAATAAATCACAGGTCAAGAAACTATCCTTTCCCTGGTTGAATGGCACCTTTCTGTCTGTCCACAAAGAGAGAAAATCAATCGTATTCATCTAATCAAACTATTCTCTTACCTATAAAACACATCACTTGCCTTTATCTTTGAATGGTTCACATACCGAGAGTGAAAGTAAATCTAACTATTAGAAGAAAGATAAGAATAGTGATGGACAAGCCCTAGAAGCATGAAAAGTGTACTCCCATATTTGGTCCTGATTTGAAGAATATACCCAGATGGTCCTTGGAGATATCCCAGAATGCCTCTTTTTCCTGACTTCCCTTTGTACTATTTTGGAGGGTTCAGTCCAGTGTGTATATTTGGGGAGGATGGAAGAGGCAATCTTAGCCTCTGAGATGTTGGCTTCTGATCTAGAAGTGGATTAATCATTTAGGTGGCCCACTTGAAAAACGGCAAAACTTAGAGTAAGGAAAATATAAGTTCAGATACTGTCTCAGATATTGACTTAGCTGTATAATTCTAGGTAAGTCACTTGCACTCTCTTGACCTCACTTTCCTCATCTATAACATAGGGATAATGCCTGCTTACTTCACAGTGTTGTTGTGAGGATCACTTTATAAACACACTTTGTAAATGTTAGGTGATGGTGAGGATGGCCTTCTCTATTTGTTCAAGCCTCCCATTCTGGGTTCCCTTTGGAATTTCCAATTAAACCACATAGCCTTCCTTTATTTATGCCAATGAAAGGGCTTAAAGTTGTTAACACTTGCTAGTGTAATTTTTTTTTTATTTAGTCTCAGTAAAGCACCCTAGCAAGAGAAGAAGAGAAGTAAAAAGAAAAGAGGACTGAAGAGTATGGGAAGTACAAAATCCTACCATTCTATCAATCTCCTTATTTCTGCCCTTCTCTTCATCATAACAGTAGTATGTATGTCTCTATGTACATTTGTAGAGAGGGAAGGAAAATGTGATTTGGGATACTGATACATGACATGATGTTTTTACTGATTTGCTTCAGTGTTTGTAAAAATGCCTTTGACTCCATGGAGGTGAGTTGAACCTATGGGAAAATGTATGTAATTGAAAGAGCTGAGTACCAAGTTATGAAGGTACAGATGAACCTGTTACCATGATAGATTTATAATAGGAGAGAACACAAGCATGTCAAAATCAATTTTTCTTATTCTATTTTTTAAAAGGTCTGCATAGGAACAGATTTAGGTTAGTTTAGCTCAAAATGTAGAAACATCTTATGTTAGCAGAAAAATTGCTAAAAACCTACCCTCCAACATCTAAACTGTAGGAATATGAGCAGTTTTCCTTTTTGCCTACCTACTTTTAATTAATAGCACTAAAATTTCCCTTTTCCCATTTAATAACTAGAAGTCTTGATTTTATAACATTTTTAAGAGGTGTTTCAAATATCCCCAACATATATTAGGTTTATATATTTTTGCCAATAGCAGTGTCATTTATCAATAAGATAAATAATCATTGTGTAATTATAGTAACAAGAATACCTAAATACTTTGTGATTCAAAATAAATCAAGAAAATGAGAAATACTAAACAGAGATGGATTTACATTTTGGCAAGGATTAATACTCAAATTGAGAGAGAAACACAGTTCTATAAATGTGGGGGGGGAAGTATATTAAAAGGTCCTTTCCCAAATGGCATCATTTTAATTCAAGAAATACCATTCAATCTCTTTGAATCATAACTTCTAGGCCTCTGCTAAAGACAGGTTGACCTTAAATGAATAGAAATTTCTTAGTTTCTCTAGCTTAATGCATCTCTAACTATGATTTCAATTATGTCTATTCACTATGAGAATCATCATCCAAACAGTACTCACAGATTTTTTTAGTTAAAGTATATATCACAAGTTGTTTTTTGTCATTGATTGTACTGTGATAGTATAATCTCTTTGGTGTTATATCAATCTTAGTCATAACAAGTAGGAGACCTCAACCATCCTGACTCGGAACTAAATAATTCCAGCCAAAAAAGAAACAAAAACAAAACTAAGGAGTTAAACAGAATATCAGTTAAGTTAGATATAAGAGAATTTTAGGTCAAACTAAATGGGAAAACAAAGGAATATACATTTTTTTCTCAATAGCACATGACACCCATGCAAAAATTGACAATATATTAGAGCCTTAAAACAAACAAAAATAAACATAAGGCAAAAATATTAAATGTCATAATGCAACAAAAATTATGTTTCACAAAAGTCAGTGGAAAGATAGATTAAAAACTCATTCGAAACTAAATAATCTAGTCCTAAAGAATATATGGGTCAAAGAACAAATTGTAGGAAGAATCAATAATTTCATTAAAGAGAATGACAATGAGACAACATACCAAATTTATGGGATGAAGTCAAAGCAGTACTTAGGGGAAAATTTATTTCTTTAAATTCTTACATCAACAAAATGAAAAAAAGAATTGATCAATGAATTGGACATGCAACAATAACAACATCAACCACAACAATAAAACTAGAAAAAATGAATTAAAAACACTAATTGAACACCAAATTGAAATCCAGAAAAGAAAAGGTGAGATTAATATTGAAAGTCAAAACAAAAAAACAAAGAGACAAAAAAAAAAACCTGACAATAATCTATGAATCAAATAAATAAATATAGGAGCTGGTTTTATGAAAAAATTGGGGGGTAGATCCAAGCTGGAAGAGTAAAAGCAGGGACTTGCTTGACCTCACGCCCAAAGCCCTCCAAGTACACATGAACAAAATGACTCTAAACAAATTCTAGAGACACAGAACCCACAGAATGACAGAGAGAAACAAATCTTGAGGCAAAGACAGAAAAGTGGACAGAAAGGGTTTATCACACCAGCCAGGGAGCACAGCAAAGTTCAGGATGGGCTGTACAAGCACCGACAGGTAGGAGCAGGCCTCAGGGGAATGAATCACTGGTTGTTGTGGCAGTTTTCAGGCTTCTTAACCCATAAAAGCAAGAAATGTAAGGGAGAAAACTCTATGGAACCTGGGTGAAAGCGGAGAGTTTGGTCTGGCACAGGTCTGGCTCCAGCCCTGGGTTGGTGGGGTGGAGACAGTGGCAGTGGCAGCAGCAGCAGTAGCTGCTTCCAGAGCTCTGGTCCCATAGATGATAGGGAATCAAGTAGCTGATACAAAACCCCTGAAGCCTGGAAAATGTACCCAATCTTCCCCACTGACCCCCCAATGGAAGTAGAGTCCTACCTTGACAAAGAGTTAGAAAGACAAGTATTTGGCTGGGAGGATGAGTAAACAGTTTAAAAAAAAAACCCAAAAAGTCACCTCAGACTACAGAATCTTTGATGACAAAAAAGATTAAAACATACAACCAGAAGAAGCCAACAAAGTCAAAAGTCCTACATTAAAATCCTCCAAGAAAAAAAAAATGAAATGGTTGCAGAAGAGCTCAAAAAGGATTTGTAAAATCAAGTAAGAGGAGAGAAAAAAACTGGGAAGAGAAATAACAGTGATGCAAGAAAATCATGAAAATTGAGTCAACAGTTTGCTAAAGGATACCACCAGAAATATTGAAGAAAATAACACCTTAAAAACAGATTAACCCAAATGACAAAAGAATTCCAAAAAGCCAATGAGGAGAAGAATGCCTTAAAAAGCAGAATTGGCCAAATGATAAAGGAGGTCCAAAAGCTTGCTGAACAAAATAATTCCTTCAAAATTAGAGTGGAGCAAACGGATGAAAATGACTTTATGAACAATCAAGAAATTATAAAACAGAAAGAAAAGAATGAAAAAATAGAAGACAATGTGAAATATCTCATTGGAAATACTATTGACCTGGAAAATAGATCCAAGAGAGAGTTTAAAAGTTATTGGTCTACCTAAAAGCCATGACTGACCATACAAAGATCCTAGATACCATCTTTCAAGAAATTATCAAGGAAAACTGCCATCATATTCTAGAAGCAGAAGGTAAAATAAAAATGGAAAGAATCCACTGATAACCTCTGGAAGACATCCTAAAAGGAAAACTCCTAGGAATATTGTAGCCAAATTCTAGAAATACCAGGTAAAGGGGAAAATATTGCAAGCAACTGGAAAGAAACAATTTGAATATTGTGGGAATACAATCAGGATAACACAAGATCTAGCAACTTCTCCATTAAGGGATTCAAGGACTTTGAAAAGTATAAACTGGAGGTCCGAGGACTTGGGATTAAAACCAAGAATAGCTTACCCAGCAAAACTGGGTCTAATCTTTCAGGGGAAAAAATTGGACATTTGATAAAATTGGGCAAGTAGAAGCTAATGACTCTATGAGACACTAAGAATCAGTCAAACAAAATCTAAAGAATGAAAGGATAGAAGAAAATGTAAAATATCTAATTGGAAAAGCAACTGACCAGGAAAATAGATGCAGGAGAGAAAATCTTGGAATTATTGGCCTACCAGAAAGTCATGATGAAAAAAAGACAATATTTTCCAAGAAACTATCAAGGAAAACTTCCCAGAAGTCCTAGATCCAGAGGGCAAAAAAGTCATCAAAAGAATCCATTCTTGACCTCCTTAAAGGGATCCCAAACAAAAAACATGAAGAAATATTGTTGCCAAATTTTATTTTTTGTCAAGCAGCCAGACAGAAACTATTGACATATTGGAGCTACAGTCAGGATCACACAGGACCTTACAGCATCTACATGAAAAGATCAAAGAAGTTGGAATATGATATTCCGTAAGGCAAAGGATTTGAGACTGCAACCAAGGATCAGTTACTCAGCAAAGTTGAGCATAATATTTCAGGCAAGTAGATGGACATTCAGTGAAATAAGGGATTTCCAAACCTTCCTGATAAAAAGACCAGAACTCAAAAGAAAAATCTATTTTCAAACACAAGTTTCAAGAGTGGCATAAAGAGGTAAACAGTGGGAAAAAAACTTATTACTCAGTATGGGCAAGCTGCTTATAAGGGAAGATAATACTTGCTAATTGTGATAGTTCTATATTTGTATGAAATATAAAAGGAATATACATAGATAGAGGGAACAAGTAAAAGGAAATGATGTGATGATAAAAACTGATTGAAGGGTGAAAATGGATTGTAACAGGAGATGTGAAAAGGAGAAGGCAAAAATTGGTAAATTACATCACAGAAAGAGGCACAAAATTATATTACAGTAGAGGGAAAGAGAGGAGGGAGATGATCACTGTTTGATATTTATTCTCCTCTGATTTGGTTCAAGGAGGGGACAACAAATGTAATTAAGTATAAATCTACCTAGGTCTATAGGCAGTAGAAGAGGAAGGAGGAAAGAAAGGGGAGAGGAGGCTAAAAGGGAGGGAAGAAGTAATAAGGGTAAAGGGGAGTAAAAGAGAAGGGGGCTGAAAGAAGGAAGAGAAGACTGAGGGAGGTGGTGGTCAAAAATTAAAACTCTATTCTGGAGGGGAAGGGAGAAAGGAGAGCTAAAAGCACAAATGGGAAAGAGTTTGGAAGGAAAGACACAGATAGTAATTATAACTGTGAATGTGAATGAGATGAATTCTCCCATAAAACAGATATGGAGAGGGGGACGAGCCAAGATAGCAGAGTAGAAAGATTCACATATGCTAGCTCTGAACCCACAGCCCACAAAATACCTGTAAAGAACTCCCAACAAATTCTGGAGCAGCAGAAGCCACACAACAACACAGTGGAGGAGATTTCTGTTCCAGAGAGCCCTGAAAAACTGACACCAAAGGTCCGTCACACACTAGAGCAGGAGCAAAGCCCAGCCCTGCCTTGGCCATGCAGCACCGAGAGGAGCAGATCTGAGCAGGCTTCAGGGACAGAATCTCCAGTGGCTGCACAGGTCCATCCAACCACAGATGCCAAAGGTTAGTGAGAGAGCCTGTGTGGCTGGCCAAGAGGGGAGCTGGTTGTCTCCATAACTCAGGCCCCCTCGGGAGGCAGTAGCAGAGGCAGCAGCAGACAGGGGCTCCCAAAGCAGACAGGAGCTCCAATCCATTACTGAAGGTCTCCACATAACCCACCTGAGGGAACTGAGCCCTGTGAGGCAGCCCTGCCCCCATCCAAGCAGCTGAACTAAATCTCACACTGAATAGCAGCCCTTCCCCTGCTGAAAGCCCTGAGGGTGGGAAGCAGCACTTGAATCTCAGACCACAAGCACTAGCTGGATGGATTGGGAGGCAAGGCAGGGGTGGAGAGGAATCTCAGAGGTCAAGTAACTGGCTGGGAAAATGCCCAGAAAAGGGAAAAAAAAATAAGACCATAGAAGGTTACTTTCTTGGTGAACAGATATTTCCTCCTTTCCTTTCTGATGAGGAAGAGCAATGCTTACCATCAGGGAAAGACATAGAAGTCAAGGCCTCTGTATCCCAAACATGCAAAATAAATATTCAATGGGCTCAGGCCATGGAAGAGCTCAAAAAGGATTTTGAAAATCAAGTGAGAGAAGTGGAGGAAAAATTGGGAAGAGAAATGAGAGAGATGCAAGAAAAGCATGAAAAGCAGGTCAACACCTTGCTAAAGGAGACACAAAAAAAATGCTGAAGAAAGTAACACCTTGAAAAATAGGCTAACTCAATTGGCAGAAGTTGTTCAAAAAGCCAATGAGGAGAAGAATGCTTTCAAAATCAGAATTAGCCAAATGAAAAAAGAGGTTCAAAAGCTCACTGAAGATAATAGTTCTCTCAAAATGAGAATGGAACAGATGGGGGCTAATGACTTTAGGAAAAACCAAGAAATCACAAAACAAAACCAAAAGAATGAAAAAATGGAAGAGAATGTGAAATATCTCATGGGAAAAACAACTGACCTGGAAAATACATCCAGAAGAGAGAACTTAAAAATTATGGAACTACCTGAAAGCCATGATCAAAAAAAGAGCCTAGACATCATCTTTCATGAAATTATCAAGGAAAACTGCCCTGATAGTTTACAACCAGAGGGCAAAATACGTATTGAAGGAATCCATTGATCATCTCCTGAAAGAGATCCAAAAAGAGAAACTCCTAGGAACATTGTGGCCAAATTCCAGAGTTCCCAGGTCAAGGAGAAAATATTGCAAGCAGCAAGAAAGAAACAATTCAAGTATTGTGGAAATACAATCAGAATAACACAAGATCTAGCAGCTTCTACATTAAGGGATCAAAGGGCGTGGAATAGGATATTTCAGAAGTCAAAGGAACTAGGACTAAAACCAAGAATCACCTACCCAGCAAAACTGAGTATAATACTTCAGGGGAAAATATGGTCTTTCAATGAAATTAAGGACTTTCAAGCATTCTAGATGAAAAGACCAGAGCTGAAAAGAAAATTTGACTTTCAAACACAAAAATGAAAAGAGGCATGAAAAGGTAAACAGCAAAGGGAAGTAATAAGGGACTTACCAAAGTTGAACTGCCTACATTCCTACATGGAAAGACAATATTTGTAACTCTTGAAACTTTTCAATATCTGGGTAGTTGGTGGGAGTACACACACACAGACAAGCACACACACACACACACACACATGCATGCACCCACAGAGACAGAGAATACAGAGTGAATTGTATAAGATGGGATCATATCTTAAAAAAATGAAGTTAAGCAGTGAGAGAGAAATGCATTGGGAGAAGAAAGGGAGAAATGGAATGGGGCAAATTATCTCTCATAGAAGAGGCAGATAGGAGACTTTTTAGTGGAGGGAAAAGGAAGGGAGGTGAGAGAAAAATATGAAGTTTACTCTCATCACATTTGGAAGGAATAAAATGCACACTCATTTTGGTATGAAAACCTATCTTACAATACAGAAAAGTGTAGTAGAAGGGTATGAGCAGGGTAGGAGGGATGATGAAAAGGAGAGCAATGGGAGGAGGGAGCAATTTGAAATCAACACTCTTGGGAAGAGACAGGATCATAAGGGAGAATAGAAGCAATGGAGGACAGGATAGAGAAATATAGTCTTACACAAACACGTCTATTATCGAAGTCATTGCAAAACTACAGAGATATGGCCTATATTGAATTGCCTGCCTTCCCAAAGGGGATGGGTGGGGAGGGAGGAATGGGGAGAAGTTGGAACTCAAAGCTTTAAGAACAACTGTCGAGTATTGTTCTTGCTACTAGGAATAAGAAATGCAGGTAATGGGGAATGGAAAGTTATCTGGCCCTACAGGACAAAAGAGAGGATGGGGATAAGAGAAGGGAAGGATGATAGAAGAGAGGGTAGTTTGATAGGGGAAATTAGAATGCTTGGTGTATTGGGGTGGGGGGAGGGGACAAATGAGGATAAAATTTGGGACCCAAAATTTTGTGAAAATGAATGTAAAAAGTTAAAAAATAAATTTAACTAAAAAAAAATGGAGATGGATAGCAGAATGGATTAAAAAACATAATCCTACAGTATGTTGTTTAAAAGAAACATTTGAAATGGGGGCTACACACAGAGTAAAGGTAAAAGGTTGAAGGTTGCAGCAGAATATATTGTCCTTCATCTGATGTAAAAAAAACAGGGGTAGCAATCCTAATCTCAGACAATGCAAAAGCAGAAATAGATCTAGTAAAAAGAGATAAGGAAGGAAACAATATCCTGCTAAAAGACATCATAGATATTAAAGCAATATCATTCCTAAACATATATGCTCCAAGTGGTATAGCATTCAAATTCTTAGAGGAGAAGTTAAGAGAGTTACAGAAAGAAATAGATAGCAAAAATATACTAGTCGGCGACCTCAACATCTCCCTCTCTAAACTTGAGAAATCCAACCTCAAAATAAACAAGAAATAAGTTAAGGAAATGGATACAACTCTGGATAAGGTAGATATGATAGATCTCTGGACAAAACTGAATGAGAATAGAGAGGAATATACCTTTTTTTTCAGTAGTACATGGCACATATATAAAAATTGAACATGTACTAGGACAAAGAACCCTCACAATCCAGTGCAGAAAGGCAGAGATAGTCACTGTATTGTTCTCAGATAATAATGCAATAGAAACTATATGTAATAAAAGTCCATGGAAAGATAGACCAAAAATTAATTGGAAACTAAATAATCTAATCCTAAAGAATGAGTGGCTTAAACAACAAGTCATAGGAACAATCAACAACTTCATTCAAGAGAATGACAATAATGAAACAACCTACCAAATCTTATAGGATACTGCAAAAGCAGTTCTTAGGGGAAGTTTTATATCTTTGAATGCCTACATAAATAAAATAGAGAAAGAGGAGATCAATGACTTGGGTATGCAGCTGCAAAAGCTAGAAAAAGAACAAATTTAAATTCCCCAGATAAATACCAAATTAGAACTACTAAAAACCCAAGGAGAGTTTAGAAAAATTGAAATTAAGAAAAGTATTGAACTAATAAATAAAATTGAGTTGGTTTTATGAAAAAAAACCAATAAAATTGTTAAACCTTTGATCAGTTTGATTAAAAAAGAAGAAAACAAAATGACCAGTATCAAAAATTAGAAGAGTGAACTCCCTTCCAATGAGGAGGAAATTAAAAAGTAGTTAGAAATTAGTTTGTCCAACTGTAGACCCATAAATTCAACAATCTAAGTGAGATGGATGATTATTTTTAAAAAATATATGAATTGCCCAGATTAACAGAAGAGGAAGTTGAATATTTAAATATTCAGTTCTCAGAAAAAGAAATTGAACAAGTCATCAGAGAACTACCTAGGAAAAATTCTACAGGTCCCATGTATTTACAAGGGAATTCTACCAAATATTTAAAGAACAGCTAAATCTGATACTAAATAGGATATTTGGGAAAATTGAGGATGAAGGAGTTCTCCCAAATTTTTTTATGATACAAATATGGTTTTGATACATAAATCAGGAAGAGCCAAAACTGAGAAAGAAAATTATAGACAATTTTTCTAATGAATATACATGTGAAAATTTTTAAATAGGATTTTAGCAAAAAGAATACAGCATCTTATCACAAGAATAATACATTATGATCAGGTAGAATTTATATCAAAAAGGCAGGACTGGTTCAGTATTAGGAAAACTATCAGCATTATGGATCACATCAACAAGAAAATTAACAGAAACCACATGATTATATCAACAGATGCAGAAAAAGCTTTTGACAAAATACAACACCCACCCATTCCTATTAGAAACACTGGAGAGCATAGGAATAAAGGGAACTTTATGTAAAGTAATGAGCAGTATCTACCTAAAACCTTCAGCAACTATTATATGTAATGGAAATAAGCTAGATGCATTTCCAATGAGATCAGAGGTGAAACAAGGATGTCCATTATCACCACTATTATTCAGTGTGGTACTAGAAATGTTTGCTGTAGCAAAAAGAGAAGAAAAAAATGTTGAAGAAATTAGAATAGGCAAAGAAGAAATTAATTTATCACTCTTTGCAGATGATATGATGACATATTTAGAGAATCCCAAAGAATAAAGTAAAAAACTACTTGAAATAATAAACAACTTTGGCAAAGTTGCAGGTTACAAAATAAATGCACACAAGTCTTCTACATTTCTATATATTACTAACAAAGCCCAACAGCAAGAGAGAGAAAGAGAAATCCCATTTAAAGCTTGGGTAGACATCACAAAATATTTGGGAGTCTGCCTGCCAAAACAAACCCAGGGAGGACATGAACACAATACAAAACACTATTCACACAAATAAAGTCAGATCTAAGTAAATGGAAAAACATCAGTTGCTCATGGGTAGGTGGAGCCAGTATAATAAAAATGACAATCCTACCTAAATTAATTTACTTTATTGAGTGCCATACCAATCAAACTATCAGATAATTATTTTGTAGAGATAGAAAAAGTAATATAAAAATTCATCTGGAAGAACAAAAAGTTCAGAATATCAAGGAAACTAATGAAAAGAAATGCTAGGGAATGTGACCTAGCTCTACCAGATCTCAAATTGAATTATAAAGCAGCAATTATCAAAAGCACTTGGTATTGGCTAAGAAACAGAAGAGTATACCAGTGGAATAGGTTAGGTCCTCAAGATACAGTAGTCAATAAATATAGCAATCTACTGTTAGATAAACCTAAGGATCCCAGTTTCTGGGATAAGAACTCACTGTTCAACAAAAACTGCTGGGAAAACTGGATTAAAGTGTGGCAGAAACTAGGCATAGACCAATGACTGACACAGTACACAAGAATAAAGTCCAAATGGTTGCATGATCTATGTGTAAAGATGGATATTATAAACACATTAGTGGAGCAAGGAACAGTATATTTATCAGATTTATGGAGAAAGGAAGAATTTTTGACTAAAGAAGTGATAGAAAACATTATAAAGTGCAAAATAGATAATTTTGATTACATTAAATTGAAAATTTTTTGCACAACCAAGCCCAGTGCAACCAAGATTAGGTGGAAAGCAGGAAACTGGGAAAGAATTTTTGGAACTAGAATCTGTGATAAAAGCCTCAATTCTAAAATATAGAGAGAACTGAGTCAAATGTACAAGAAACAAGTCATTGCCCAATTGATAAATGGTCAGAGGATATGAACAGGCAATTTAAGAGAAAGAAATTAAAGCTGTCTCTAATCACATGAAAAAATCTTCTAGATCACTATTGATTAGAGAGATGCAAATCAAAACAACTCTGAGGTACCACATCATACTTATCAAGCTTGCCTAACATGACAGAACAGGAAGATGATAAATGATGGACAAGTTGTGGGAGACTTGGAACACTAATTAATTGCTGGTGGACCTGTGAACTGATCCAACCATTCTGGAGAGCAATTTGGAACTATGCCCAAAGGGCTACAGAAATGTGCACACCATTTACCCAGCAATACCTCTTCTAGGGCTGTATCCCAAGAGATTATAAAAATGGCAAAGCATCCCACATGTATAAAAATATTTATTGTAACTCTTTGTGGTGGCCAAATGTAGAAATCAAGGGGATGCCCTTCAATTGGGGAATGGCTGAAAAAAACTGTGGTATATGAATGTAATGAAACACTATTGTGCTATAGGAAATGATGAACAGGAAGACTTCAGAGAGGCCTGGAAAGACTTGTATGAACTGATATTGAGTGAAAGGAGAAGAACCAGGAGAACTTTGTACACAGAAACAACCACAGTGTGTGAGGAATTTTTTTGGTAGACTTAGTACTTCATGGCAGTGCAAGTACTTAAAAGATTCCCAATGGACTCTTAAGACAAAATACCTTCCACATTCAGAGAAAGAAGTATGGAATTTTATCACAGAACGAAGCAGATCACTTTCTATTGTATTATGTTTTGGTTTGTTTTATGCTTTCTCCCATTCATTTTAAATCTTCTATGAAACATCACTAAGCTGAAAATGTATTTAATAGGAATGTATGTGTAGAACCTATATAAATATATATGCCTTCTCAGGGAGGGAATGGGAAGGTAGTGGGAAAAGGGGGAGGGAGTGGAAAATATCTAAGGTATATGGAAGTGATTGTAGAACACTGAAAACAAATAAAATAATAATTAAAAAATAAAAATCTACAATTAGCCAAATAGAAAAGCAGTTACATTACACACACACACACACACACACACACACACACACACACACACACCGAAGAAAATAATTCCTTAAAAAATTAGAACTGGAGAAGTAGAAGCTAATGATTTTATGACTCATCAAGATATATTCAAAAGAATGAAAAATGGAAGAAAATGTGAAATATATCATTGGAAAAACAGTTGACTTGGAGAAAAGATCAAAGAGAGATAACTTAAATATTATTGGAGTATTTGAAAACCAGGATTATTAAAAAAAAGAAACCTGGATATCATCTTTCACAGAAAATTGCACCGATATTCTAGAACCAGAGAGTAAAAAGCATCCACTCATCATCTCCTCAAAGAGATCCCAAAATGAATACTCCAAGGAATATGACAGCCATATTTCAGAGCTCTCAGGTAAAGGAGAAAATATTTCAAACAACCACAAGGAAAAAAGTCAAGTATCATGGAATCACATTCAGAATAACACATGCTTTAGCAATTCCTATATTAAAGGATTAGAGAGCTTTGGATATGATATTCTGGAAGACAAAGAAACTAGAATAATAATGAAAATTCACCTACCCAGCAAAATTGAGTATACTTCTTTTGCAGATGAAATGGATATTCAATGGATATCCAAGCATTTCTCATGAAAACACCAGAGCTGAATAGAAATTTGACTTTCAAATGTAGGACTCAGGAGAAGCATAAACAGAAAACAGGAAAGCGAAATTATAAGAGATTCAATAAGGTTAAACTGTTTATATTCCTACATGGGAAGATAATTCTTATAACTCCTAAGAATTTTCTCATTATTAGGGTAGTTAAAAAGAGTATATATATATATAAAGCTAGGGCTTGGGTATGAGTTGAAAAAAAATAGATTGATATCTGAAAAATAAGTTAGAGGGTGTGAAAAAGGACTGCTTTGGGAAAAGGGAAAGGGAGAGGTAGAATGGGGTAAATTATCCCACTAGAAAGTGGTGCAAAAGAGATTTTATAGTGGAGGAGAAGACAGGGAAGCTGGAGTTGGGTGCTTGAACCTTTTTCTCATCTGAATTGTCTCAAAGAGGGAATAACATACACAGTCAGTTGGACATAGAAATTGATCTTAACCTACAGGAAAATAGGAGGGAAAAGGGGAAAGAAAGGGTAGGGTTGCTGAGAGAAGGGAGGTTGGATTGGAGAAGGAGATAATTGGAAGCAAAACAAACTTTTTAGTATGGACAGTGTGAAAAGAAAGAGAGTAGGGTAAATGGTGGGGTAATAGAATGGAGGGAAATACATAGTAATTATACTATAAAAGCAGACTACAGCAAGTTTCTATAATAAATTCTTCACTTCTCAAATGTATAGAGAACTGAATTTAATTTATAAAAATAAGCACCATTTTCCAGTTGATAAATGGTCAGGCAGTTGAACAGTATGAACAGGCAGTTTTCAGATGAAGTAATCAAAGCTATGTATAATAATATTAAATTGTAATAATATTAAAATGTATAAAAATATTAAAAATGCTCTAAATCGCTATTGATTAGAAAAATGCACATTAAAACAACTCTGAGGTACTACCTCACACCTATCAGATCGGCCAATAAGACAGAAAAGGAAAATGACAAATATTAATGGAGATATAGGAAAATTAAAACACTAATACATTGTCAGTGGAGGTGTGAACTAATTCATCCATTCTGAAAAGAAATTTGGAACTAGGTGCAAAGGGCTATAAAGTCATGGATACCCTTTGATTCCTCAATATCACTACTAGGTCTGTATCTAAAGAGATAAAAAAAGGAAAGGCTATATATGTACAAAAGTATTTATAGCAACTCTTTTGGCGCTGGAAAAGAATTGTAGATGCTTTTCTACATGAATGCCAAATGAGGAAAAGATCTCCTATTTATGGGAAAATTCTCCAAAAATCTCAATTTGTGAATGGTTTTGTTCTAATTGTATCAGTTCCCACAAAAGAATACAGTCTTCTCAGTCAAAGTCACAGTAACGAGATCAATTTCAACAACAGCTAAATTTACCAAAAGTAGTGATAAATGACTCTAATCCTTGCTGTTGGGGAAACTAAAGCTAATCTATACATTGAGTCCAGGAATTCTCAGCTGCACTAGAACTTAAATATATCTTGACACCACTATGGTGAGCACCCAGAGCAAAGTGGCCTAAGGAAGAGCAAACTAGCATTAGGAATGCATCAAAAGTCATGCTGATCCTGCAGATCCGTATGGATCAGCAATGCAGCTGAGATTGTATCTGTTGCACTTCCAGTCTGGGCAAGATCAGGAGAACCTAGCCTGAATATAATATGAATTAAAATAAGGTAAAATAAATCAAAGTAGGTAAAAACACAATGTATTCAAATTATGACATATTGTATCAGGCAGTCTATTTAACTGTTCTGTTAATATTGACATTTTGAAAAAGTACTATACATAGAAAATGTTATAGGATCAAGAATTGAATAGAATTTAGGGGTTGGACTAGATGAAACCTGTAAACTAAATGGCTTTGTCATTGACAAGTTTAGTATATTCCTGGAAAAGCAATTTTTTTTTTTTTTTGCTTCTCTCAGTGATTCAATATGGCTTCAAACAGGGGAGTGCAACAATTTCAAAATATTATTGAGCACAAAAATCAATAGAAAGGTGTATGTTTGTTATTATTAGGTTGTTGTGTGTGACCAATGAACTGCATCCAAGGACCTGACAGAATAACGATGGCATTAAAGATATGTCAGACCTTAAAAAGAAACAAGCTGGTCACATATCAAAAATGATAGACAAGATAGAGAAACATGGTTGTACTATCAATATTAAAAAACAAAAGTATTCTGCCTTTAATACATTGGCCAGGTCTTTCACTGAGGAGGTTGGTAAAATATGGACAATAATCTTACAGGTTAAGGGATCATAGGGAGTGTTACGATGTGCAGTGTTGGAGGTAATATCTATCTTGATGAAATCATAGATTAATCAGACTAAAATAATTTTATTTTAATCTGTGTTTATCAGTTATGAATTACTTGCAAAGCAGAGAGCCCTCTGTCATTCTAAATATATAAATTGAGCCTACATGACTATCTGTTGGCGATGTTACAATTCGCATTATAGAACATGTAAGGTTTCCTCCAACTCTACTCAGTCTACAACTATTGTTGTGGATTGGCTTGAGGTTGTCACTTCCTTAATAAAATGGACTGATGGTATGTAACAGAAGAAACCATTAAGATTTAAGAACAGGAAACAAAAACCTGAACTCACACCTCAGGGCTGATGTATACTGGCTTTATGACTGTTGGCAAGATTTTCAACATGTCTGAATTTCAATTTTCTCATTTGCAGTAAATTTGGAATATTTTTACACATTTATTTAGAGGAGTGTGATGTTGGTATAGTTTGCAAACTTTTAAATAATTCAATAAATTAAAAGAAATAGTGTTTCAGAGTGGAGCAAATGCCAGTTTTGGAGTTAGGAAGCTATATTTCCTGGTCCTGTCTCTGACATATAGCAGCTACTTGATTGTGGACGAATAATTTCTTAATCTCTCATAAACTCAAGTGACTCTCTATATCTCTCCATCTTATAGTTATGTGACTGATCAGGTTTGGTAGAAGGAGCTTCCATCTCAGAAGTTCCCTATGAAAACACTGTAAATCAAAATATTCCCACAAAAGAAAAACAAACAAATGAATGGATTGATAATAATGAAAGTGGTGGTAATTATTGTCTTCTCAAAAGGGAAATGCATGATAGAACAAAGGGACTTCAGATTCTTTATTTCATCAACTTCCTTTTATGTTCATTTCTAAAGATCACAGTGTAAGTATCCCAATGGGTCTAGCAAAATACCTGTATGCAAAAGTGACTTACAATGTCTTTCTATTAGATTATCACATAGACCATATTCTTTTCCTCCTTAAATTCATTTCCCTTCAACTAGACTGTCTTTGACACTTCTGGACTATATTCCAGTGAGGTGATCTATTTGGGGTTTTCCCAGAAGACCCACTCAGATTCATTAAGTTATCTTATCTGTGTCTTCCTGCCTCTTGGGCAGGGCAAGGCATTCTAAGCACACAACACCTGTGCTCTGAAGTTGTAGCCAATTCCTTTCCTTTTTTCCGATTACAGGTTTCGTTTATTATTTATAAAGTTCTGAATGTGCTGGGACCTAATTATTTCTGAAACTGCCTCATGCCCACACCATGTCATGTCAGTTGCAGCTGGCTTCCATGCTCTCTATTCTTAGACTCAAAATCCTCAAGTAGGATATTCTCAGTGGAGGATCCTTGTTTCCAAAATACACTCCCTTTGTAATCTATCAGAGTGCAAATATGATAGTGCTTGGGTCATGATTTATGGCACCTTAGTTCTCCTTGGTATTTGATTAATTTGGCCTTTTTCTGGGACAGAAAACACTAGGATATTTAATATCATGTTTAATATCTTTCAGCTCTGATGAATTCAAGCTTAATATATTGCATTCTTAATCATTTATTTTTAGTCCAGTTGTATATAGCAATACAATCCATAGACAGAATAATCCTTTTTAATTGAATAAAAGAATTTCCACTCATAATGACACTATTCAATTCAATCCGCCAAGTATTGATTAATACATACCATCTAATAACATGACTCATGAAATTTGCATTAAAAGGCTTCAATTTTAAGAAATGTCAGTACTAGGTTAGCACTAAAACCTTGAAAAATATATTTTTGACCTTGATCATTTGTATCCCTCTACAAGTCATTTGAACTCTCAGCACCCATAGAAATTGTAAAAACTACAAGATACAATGCAGTTATTATTTCAATTACTGGGGAATATTCTACTTTGGGAGATTCACACAACAATGAAACCACATATCCAGATTAAGAGAAATAAAGAGAGAGATAGACAGTGGGAGAGAGTAAGGGAGAGGGAGAGAGAGATGTAGGTATGTAAAATGATCAGGTAGGTGGCACAATAGATAGAGCACAAGGACTGGAAGACCTAAGTTCAAATCTGGCCTCAGACACTTTCTAGCTCTGTGACTCTTATCAATTCACTTAACACTGTTTACCTCAGTTTTCTCATCTGCAAAATGATCTGGAGAAAGAAATGCCAAACCAGTCCAGTACCTTTGCCAAGAAAACCCCAAATAGGGTGACAAAGAGTCAACCATGATTGAAATAACTGAACAATAGCAAAGTATCTGTCTGTCTATCCATCTATCCATCTATCTATCTATCCATCTATCCATCCATCTATCTATCTATCTATCTATCTATCTATCTATCTATCTATCTATCTATCTATCATCTATCCATCTATCTATCCATCCATCCATCCATCCATCCATCTATCTATCTATCTATCTATCCATCTTTTATGCCATATAACGTATAATGCTAGCTTATGGCATGACACATAATAGGTGTACAATAATTACTTGTTTATTAACTGAACTGCTTGGAGATGGTGGATAGAGGAAAGAGGAATAGCTTCAAAATAACAAACTCATTTTATTTCTAAATTGATATTAGGAATTTCTTTGGGATTATTGGGAAAGAATAGTCCAGATACATAATTAAATGTGGCAACTCACCTTATTCAGTGGGTAAGCAAGGAAAAATGACATCCTATTTCCACTAGGATTTACTGTGAGGAGTCTGTTAAAAGCTAAAAATAAAGATATGAAAGTCTTCTCTCCCTCTAGATTCTTTCTTCAGTTCTCTTAAGTGCACTAATGGATACAATGACCATATTTTCAAAACCCAAAACTAAACCCATGACCTGAAAAAAAAAAGTTTTCCTCTTGATTCATAAATGGTTTGTAGTAATTGAAAGAGGAATTTTTCTGGAAAATATGGGACATATGGTCCCTTGTAACTAAGGGACACATGGGAGGGAGAATTACGTAAGCAGAAAGGAATTGAAAGAAATAAAGAGAAAATGCTGAACAAATATAGAGACTAAGGGATGCAAAAATAGGAATCACAGACTCTGAGAATGACTGGGACAGCAATTGTGGGAAAAGAAAGGAGTAATAACACATGTAGGAAAATGTTAAAAAAAAAAATAGAATTGCCCAAAAACAAAGATCAAGAAAGCAATTGGGTGACATGGAGCTCAGAGGAAGTGGGTCCAAAACCCAAGAGCTCATGACTTTGAATTTTGCTTTCATTTTTAAGACTTACAGGACAAATAGCTTGAGGGGAGAAAATGAAAGCTGCTTTATGGAGGTTCTACATTCCCACTATGGTACAACTCAAAATAATCATCTCTTATACGTGTTTTTCTGCCTCATCCACTATTCTTTGGATGATACCATCTATACCCACCAGTTGTATTTTTCTGTTGTATTTTCTCCTTGGAATGCTTTGAATGGTTTTCTCCAAATAGCTTTCAAAATACTAATTAAAGAGATGAAAAAAGGGTGAAATTATTTTATTTTATTGCTCTTTCTTGCACATTTCCTCCAACTCTAATCATATGAAACTAAAAGCACAATGAATTCAATGACCAGTGGTCAGTTGAGGTAGAGTATGGCTGAGCAGGTAAGCAAGCTATTCCAATTTAAACACCATTAGAAATCCTATGGCAAATGTCTGAGTAACTAGTCCCATATATTTCTGTTTCTTTAATGTCTTGCCTCTACTCCCCAGTGCTGATGTATCATGTCAAAGGTGATTTTCCTCTAATGGAAAATTATACATTCACTGCTCTAAGTTTTAACATTTTCTCTTACCTTTTAAGGTATATTAAAGCAAAAAGTGAAAGCAGAAAAATAACAGACTGTTCATGTTCTATTGCAAATCTGGCATATCCCTATGATGGGAACCTCACTATCTTCTGAGGCAGAACTTCCACTTTTGGAAGGCTCTAATCCTTAAGAAGTTAGTCCTTACAAGGTACTGGAATGTGCCTGTCTGTTACTTCTGTTCACTGCTTCTACTCATTCTCCCCAGGGCCAAGCTGAACAAATTTAATCCCTCTTCCACATGACAGCTTTGCTGCCATCCCTTTTTCCCCATGTCTTTTCTCCCTAGGCTAAACATTCTCAGTTCCTTTAATCAACATTCCAATGACACAGTTTCAAAGCACCCCTCTGGAGCCAATGGATACTGCAACACACTTAATTTTATGTTATTCCTCACAAATACTCTGCTAGAGCACACTATCCAATTATCTGAACTTCACAGATAAGGGAATGTATGTTGAAGAGTCTTTCTATCTCTGTCAATTTAGTCTTCTTACTTCATTTAAAAATGTCTACTTATCCTTGATATCTGTCAAGGTATTACGGACAACAGTGCAAAACCATGCGTCTCTTCTAGCCATTCATTTTTTTACCCTTGTATCTCAGGACACTTCCAGATGTTCTATAACTAATGCACCACTGATTGGGAATTTAAAAACAGCAAAAACCACAAGCAAAAGAAGACTGTGAAGCCCAGAGTTTGAAGAAGAAGGCTCCCTTTCTTCTTTAAAGGAGGATTGGACAGAAGTAAAATATTATGATCACTGTAATGTTTCTTCCTCTGTCCTTTGCCCAGGAATGTCACTCAAAAATCATTAAACTCTGATGAGATGGAGCTTAATTTGTTGAAACTAAACTAAAGAGAAAAAGGAAAAGGGCAATAATGATTTCCAAATGCTCCTTCTTGGGTTCTCTAGGGAGCAGAGTGTTATATGCCTCAGTCATACAGAGTATAATAGATATTAACACCAATATTACTCCAAGTGAAACACTGACAGCATTGTACCAACTCGCTCTTGTCATTCCAGGTTTCATCTGTTAAAATTGGATAAAAATGACTTTTGAGTATGCTTATTTTTGTTCTATACCATAATAAACAAAAGCACAATTAGATATTTAAGGTTGGAAGACCTTATATTATAAAAATCCATTGCCTAAAAATCTTAAATCTAATAGAAAGCTGGTGAGTTTGCCATTCTTTTGAGAGCAACTTGAGTTCTGTTTGACTGCTTTTTGTTGGTTCTGTCACTCTAGAATTCATTTTGAGGTGTTATTTTAAGGTTTTTTGGAGACGTATTTGAGAGATCTCAGGCCTTTATTCCACCATCTTGGCTCTGAACCCCTATTTTATTTGAAAATTAAATTTATTCATAAGGATAGGAATAGGGACTGGTATGTGATTTCATTTTTATTGGAAACTTCTAGATGGAAAAAAAATATCTTTACCAATGAAAATCTGTACCTTCTCTTCAACTTACATCTTTAGAGATCACAAGTACTATACCCCAAACATTTTTCAGTTCCCCTTTATGTTTTGTCTTCTCAGTAGTAATTCTAGCTCTTTAATAACGGGAACAATTTTATTTTCTCACATTTGTATCTTCAAAAATTAAGCATAGCGGCTAGAAACATTTTAAACACTTGATAAATGTTCTATCTTTTATATAATTGCTGAAAGTATTGAGATGTTTAGTAACTTGCCCAGAGTCATATATTCAATGTGTAAAAAAACTCGACTTGATCACAGATCTTTTTTTATTTCTGCAGCCATTTCCAAATATTTATATGCATCTTTAATTTTTGAATTACCTTTAATTACTACTATCTTCTCCCTCTCCAATGAAAGAGTCACTGCTTGTAACATTTCTTTTAAATATTAGAAAGATAAAGAGGAAGGAGAAGAGGAAGTAATTCAATGACATGAATCAGTATATCAGTTAATTTGAGAAGTTATACAGCTTTCCAAAACCATAGTCCCTCAGTACTGCAGAGGAGGTAGAGAAACACCTCACAATTCTTATAAGTCAAACTAGGTCACTATAATTACATAAAGTTTAACTTAAATTTTCATGGCAGTTTTTATTTCCATTTACTTTAATATAGTCATGCATATTTTTTACCTGGCTGTGCTTACTCAACTTTGATTTAGGTGATATAAATTGCCCCATGTTTTTCAATGTTTCTAATGACACATTGATATTTTTAACACATATATCATGCTCCACAATTTGATCATTCTTTAGTTGATGTGCTTATGCTTTATTTTCAGGGTTTTTTTGCTACTACAAAATCCTGCTATAAATATTTGAATTACACTATTTCTGTCTGATTTTCTGTAATGTTAAATATGTTAATGAGAGTTAAAGATCTTCCCCACCCATTAATGGGCCTGCCCCTTAAGGGAAGCTTAATTAGAGGAGATTTGTGTTGTAGGGGGGCCCATGCCTTTTGCTAATTTCTAATTAGGCACTGGTTCTCAAGGGTTGTGATGACCTCTGGCTCTGAAAAGTGTATATATACTCTGAGGTGAGGTTTTGTTTTGGGCCTTACTCATGGGAAGTGTTTGTTTGGCCAGAGGAGACTCTGGGTAGCTGCTGAGGACCGTCCCCCCGTCCCCCAGCTCCCACTCTGAAAACCTAGATGTTGGTGCTTCTCTATCTGGTAACTATGTATATATGTAATGATCAGACAGTCAGATCTGTCTGTTGTTCTATGACGTATGTATTGTTTATGGTCAGAGAGTTGGAAGCACTGTCTGTTGATCTTTGTTTCTCTGATTGTATTTTCTCTGAAGTTCAAGGTGCTGACTTTTCCCCCTGAAGTAAATGAATGATATTATGATGTATGTGCTTGGTTAAAGTGATTGTTGACCCTTCAAAAGTTGCTTTCTAAGAACCTGTACAGCAGGCCCTCCTGTGTATGCTGGGGCCCTAGTTTCACACTTCCTTACTGTATATGACCAGAACTATTATCACTTCATTAAAGAGACGATTATTTAGTCACATAACAAAATTCCAAGTTGCTTTCCGGAATGAGTATTCCAGTTCACAACTCCACCAACAGTACAATAGAGTCCATGTTTCCACAATCTTAACAACATTAATTCCCATCCTTCTTTTTGCCATCTTTGCCTATTTATTGGATGTGAGAGAGGATACATCAAAGTTGCCTTAATTTGCATTTGTATGAATTGTTTAAATTTTATAAGTGTTTTGAAACAATGTTTATTTTTGTGGTTATCAATAAGTTGCAGTTCTTTGGACTGCTATTTTTTCATATAATTTGACCATTTATCCACTGAGGAATGACTTTTATTTTTATACGTTTGTCATAGCCCTTAGGTCTTAGATACATAGCATACATAAGTGATGAAAAGATTTTTCACAGTTAAAAGAATCCTTTCATATCCTAGATGCATTGATTTTGTTAATGTAAAAGCTTTTCAATTTCACATAACTGAAATTATCCATTTTAACTTCTATACTTATATCCATTGCAATTAATTTATTTTTATTATTATGACATTTTATATTTAGGTTGCATATGAATTTAGCATTTCTTGTGGTAAATAATATAAAACATTACACTAAATCTTTTCTGTCAAATGCTTTCCAGGTTATCCAGCAGTAAATATTAAATATTAAATTTTTCCCCAAGTAATTTGTGATTTCAGAATTTTCAAAAGTTGTTGAATAACCAAATGATTCTAATTCATTCCTTTCCTCCCTTTTATTTTATGTTTTAAAATATGTTTTTAAAAAATTTAAGGTCTCATTTCTATTTCTATTTTCTCTACTGACCAATTTGAAAAAAAAAAAAAACAAACTTACAATAACACTTCAAATTGTAGTTTTTCAAAGAACTTTTTTATTCTGAGATTTAGAGTATCTCTATGAGGTAGGTGGGGTGTAGGGTGTATTCAGGGAGGATCAGTACCTTTGATGAGATGACTGCTGAGCCCTTTTCGGGACTCTTTCCACCTTTGGTGTCCACCTGTTCCACCAACTCTCACCTGTGGCTCTAAGAAGCTGCAGCATGCTCAGCAGCCATACCCCTGTAAACTGTTTTGCAGCCAAACCAGGTTGAGGGTAACCAAGCATTTTCAAACCCATTGGTGAGTTAGGGTGGTGTCTACCCCAAGCATGTGAAGACTTCCACTGGTGGAATAAGCAGATGAGAACAATTTGTTCCAATGGCCATGAAGGCAGATGAAGCAGGTGATGTGGAGCACTTAGAGCTTGGTTAGACACTGAAGATACCAAGGTCATCCACTGCGTCCTGAGCCATTGCCAGCCATCTTAACTCTGTCCTGCCACTGGACTATCATGACTCTGGAGGAGAGAGTGAGGCTGATGACTTCGTGTAACTCTGCCTCACTTAAATCCAATTTATGCACGAATCAAAAGACATCACTCATACCATTTCACTATTATGCCTTAAACCCTTGTGGCAACAGGCAAGCAATGAAGCATCAGATGCAGATACACTGGAAGCTGTAGTCACAACCCTGCACACTGCACACTGGTGACCCAGGCCATAGGGTCATTTCTCACTGAAAGCAGCAGGGCACTTGGCAGCCCCCTGGGTGTCTGAGCAGTCACTTAAGGATCTCATTGCTCACCTCCTGGTGTGAGGAACGGGGTTAGAAAAGGTGCCCAAAACATTTTCTGCTTACTCAACCCTAGCCTGATTACCACAGCAGGTGGGGAATTCCACTATGTGGTCGAAGGTGAAAATGCAAAAAATTATACATAATGTACAGAAACATCTGCAAAGATGATTCCACTCACTATCGGTATGTGGAACGTGCACACACTAATAGACAACATAAAATCCAGTAGACCTGAAAAAACAACTGCTCTTGTTGCAAGAGAACTCAACAGGTATCACATCCAAATAGCAGCTCTGAGTGAAAAAAGGTTGGAAAATGAAGCTCAGCTTACTGAAGTTGGAGCTGGATACACCTTTTTCTGGAGTGGGTATAGTGAACAGGAGAGCCATGAAGCTGGCATGGGTTTTGCAATCGAAAGTAATATAATCAGAAAGCTGATATGCCTATCAAAAGGAGTGAATGACAAGCTCATGACAATGGGATTACTACTTGCAGGAAAATGCCATGCCACCATCATCAGTGCCTATACTCCCACCATGTCAAACCCTGATGAGTCAAAGAAAAATTTTATGAAGACCTAGAGACCCTTATTGTCAATGTGCCAAAACAGGACAAGTTTATAATTCTGAGTGACTTTAATGTTAGAGTAGGGTCAGACTACCAGACATGGCGGGGAGTCCTAGAAAGGAATGGAGTTGAAAACTCCATTTTTAGTGTCATTTGGTAATTTGCTGCTGAAGACTTGTGCATCCCATGACCTCATCACCAAAACTGTTTTCCATTTACCTAAATGCAATAAAACTTCATGGATGCGCCTGGCAGGAGACATTGGCATCTAATAGACTATGTGATTGTAAGGAGAAGAGACAGACAAGATATGAGAGTAATGAAGGCAATGTGTGGTGCAGAGTGCTTGACTGATCATAGACTTATCCTTTTCAAGCTAAATATTCACATTCATCAAAAGCACTGCCCCCAGGGCAAAATAACTACCAGAAGAATTAGTGTCAACAAATTAGAGCCCTTCTTTGAGAGTGAACAGTTAGAGTTGAGCCAACACACAGTGGGCAACAGTGGAGCAGAAAGGAAGTGGGCAACTTTCAGAGATTTGGGGTATAACACTGCATTTGCTCATCTGGGTCAGAACTCTTGAAAACACCAAGACCGGTTTTCTGAAAATGATGGGGAAATTCAGAAGCTGCTAATGAGAACTCCACAGGATTTACCAGCAGGATAGTTCACCCACCTCTAAGAAAGCAGCATTTAATTCCATCAAAAGCAAAGTATAAGTAAAGCTTAGACAGATGTAGGATTCCTGGCTCAGTAAGAAGACAGATGAAATTCAGTTTTATGCTGATAGTAACAATCCAAAGTTATGATTCCCTGAAAGCTATTTATGGACAAAAAACTTATGGTGCATCACAACTACTCAGTGCTGATGGAGCCACATTGATTAGTAATAAGGACATGATTCTAGAGAGATGGGCTGAACAGTTTCATAGTATTCTCAGCAGACTATCATCAATCAATGCTGAGGCCATTGTCCATTTACCTCAGGTTGAAGTCAATCCCTTCTTAGCTGAACTTCCAACTGAAGAAGAGGTTTTGAGGGCCATTAGGCTCCTTTCATGTGGCAAAGCACCTGGTGCTGATTCTATTCCAGCTGAGATTACAAGGTAGGGGGACCATTGCTCCTACAAAAGCTGACTGAAATTTTCCAGGTTATATAACAACAGGAGGTTATCCCCTAGGAGTTCAAGGATACCTCCATTGTCCCTCTCTATAAGGCTAAAGGGAATAAGTTGTCCTCCTACAATCACAGGGGGATCGCTCTCTTAGTCATTGCTGGCAAAGTTCTTGCTAGAGTCCTCCTTAATAGGCTGATCCTTCACCTGGAAGGTGGTCATATACCTGAGAGCCAGTGTGCCTTCAGAAAGGGTTGAGGAATAGTCAAGATGGTGTTTGCTGCCTGACAACTCCAGGAGAAATGCCAGGAACAGAACAGAGGTCTGTACGCAACATTTGTAGATCTGACCAAATCCTTTAATACTGTTAGTTGTGAGGGCTTATGAAAAATTATGTCAAAATTTGGTTGCCTGGAGAAGTTCATCAATATTGTATATCATTTTCATGATGACATGTTTGCCCATGTTCTGAATAATGGACAATGCTCTCATGCCTTCCAAGTCACCAATGGAGTGAAAAAGCTGTGTGCTTCCCCTCCCATGCTTTTTAGCATGATGTTTTCAGCCATGTTGATAAATACTTTCAATGAGGATGAACATGACATCAAGGTCAACCACCATACTGATGGTAAGTTCTTCTATTTGAAAAGGTTACAAGCCAAGACTAAAGTGGAGGGAGTGTTGGCGCATGATTTTCTGTTTGCAGATGATTGTGCACTCAGTGCAGCCTCTGAAGGTGAGATGCAATGGAGTATGGATTGATTCTCTACTGCCTGTGCTAATTTTGGCCTAATAATTAACATCAAGAAAACACAGGTCTTCCATCAGTCACCACTACACCATCCATATGGAGAAGTTTTGAATACTGTGGATCAGTTCACTTACCTTGGTAGTATACTTTCCAGAGGTGTACACATTGATAATGAGGTTGATGCACACATTGCCAGAGCTAGCTCAGTGTTTAGGAGACTCTGAAGAAAAGTTTGGGAGAGAAGAGATATTAGATCAATTACGATATGGAAGGTCTACAGAGCCTTTGTGCTGACCTCATTGTTATATGCTTATGAAACATGGACAGTCTACCGGCACCATGGCAAGAAACTGAATAGCTTCCATTTGAACTGTCTTTGCAAGATTCTGAAGATCACCTGGCAGGATAAAGCATCAGACACTGAAGACCTTGTTCAAGTTGAACTGCAAAGTATTCAAACTGTACTTCAAAGAGTGCAACTCCAATGGGCTGGCCATGTTGTTTGAATGAAAAATATATGGTTACCAAAAAGACTATTTTATGGAGAACTCATATGGGGCAGGTGATCCCACTGGTGGATCACAACAACAGGGACACCATCAAGATCCTTGCTTTTAAAAAGTATCTCAGTGTTTCAGTATACTGTTGGCATTTTACTTTGAAAAGGGCCTTTTCATTGTTCAACTTTAACACTAGTAGTGAGTAAATGATTAGGAAACCCTTTCAGACTCAAATAATTAATGATTTTAATTTTTATTACCTTTAGCCATAATAGCTAAACTATTTATCTTTTTAATGGAAAATTTTATTCATAGCAACCATAATCAGCAGTCTCCATTCAGCTAAGTTTCCATATCTATGAGGATCTTAGATTCTGGTCTATGAATTCTCTGCCTCTCTATAAAGTGTGTTTGTGTATGAACACAAATATAACATGTCTGTATACACACATATACATGAATACATATGTATATGTGTGTGTATATATACATACATATATATATATATATATATATATACACGCAGAGGTGTCTATATGTGTCTACCTATCTATATTATGGGTAAATATAGATAAAATATGTCTGTGTGTATATATATATAAATATGTTACATATACATATATATGTTCATATATTAATGTATTAACTGACTTTCAATACAATTGAATTCATTAATGAATCTTTTGTATTTAATGGTAGGTATTTTAAAATATTATTCTGAGTGAGTATATGGATATCAACAGACTGCCATAAAGCTCCATAGCAAAACATACACACACACATGTACACACGCACACAATGTTAAGAACTTTTATTCTATAATAAATTTAAGTTTATTTAATGAACAGATTGAGTGGGTAACTGTCCAAGTAATGTTTACATGATACTAAAATGTTCATAGTACATGCAATTCTATTATTAGAGTCACTGTGGAGAAGAGTTTGAAATATTGTCTCCATGAGATTCCTATTAGAAACAGAATATATTGAATGAGAAAAATAACACTCATTAACATAGGGTATGATGTGATATTCATGAAAGGTCAATAGACTGGGAGTCACAAAAAAGTAAATGCTACTCTCAGTTCTTCCATGAACTCACTATGTAGATTTGGTTTAGGACTTCACTTTTATTCCTATTGGTTTCATTGAATTTTTAAATAAGGCACTTGGAATAGATGATCTTCGAGGTCTCTTCTTGCTCTGAAATTCTGTGATACTGTAGATGATTTACTCAGTTAGCTAGCTGTCATTTAGCAGAGAGGTCAGCACTGAGGAAACAGGGCACAGAAGAGACAAATTTTGACAATACCAGGAGAACAGTATATATCTTAAGATGGAATACTTCCTAGGCTTAAATATTTCATGGTAAAAAGATGGATGGCTCACAAAATTGGAGGGAACCTCAGAGGGCATCTATTCCAATCTGTACCAGATCATGAGTTTCTTCTTCTGTTATCCCTGACAAATGCCTATACAGTGTCCTATTGAAAATACTCATTGTTCCCTTAAGAGCACCAGTGATAATCTATATTAAGACTCACCATTACATTCTGAAGAAGTATTAGGAATCTTTTCTTTACATTAAACCCTAATCCTCTCCTTTGCAAATTCCACCTTACAAATTCCAGAATACTTTCAAAATGGTTAGATCATTTCAGAGTTCTACCACTAGTGCATTAGTTTCCCAATTTTTCCACAGTCTTTCCAACATTTGCCATTTTCCCCTTCTGTCAATCAAGTTAGCCAATCTGATCGGTGTGAGATATCTCAATGTTGTTTTATTTTACATTTCTAATCAATAATTATTTAGAACATTTTTCATATGACTATATATAGATTTTATTTCTTCAACCAAAAACTGCCTCTTCATGTTCTTTATCATTTATCATTTGGGAAATGACACTTTTTTATAAATTTGACTAAGTTATTTATTTGAGACATAAGACCTTTATCTAAGAAACTGTCTATAAATCCTTCTCCCCAAAAATCTTTTTTTCTGATTTCCTTCAAAGGTTGTCTGTGTTAGTTTTATTTGTACAAGCTCTTTTTTAATTTAATGTAATAGAAATTATCCATTTTACATCTCTTAATGTTCTCTGTCTCTTATTTATTTATGTCTTCTCTTATCCATAAATCTGATGTAAGTAAAATGGTTCTACCTGGAAATCCCTGCTATGGAGAAGACTAAGGCTACTGGATCACTTTTGATGTTGAGTTCTGAGTTTCAGTGGATTAACCTGATAAGTAATCACAGGGTCAATCTGGTGAGCCTTTGGAAACAGAAAAGTTCCATCGAACTGCTTACGCAGTCTGGTCAAGCTCAGTAAAAGGGTAGAACAAAGATCTCATGCTGATCACTTGTGGAATAGGGCATTCATTGTCATCCTTGGCAAATAGAGAACATAGTATAAGAAAATAAAATAAAAGTGGAAGACTGTGGCCTTAATCCTGTAATCTTATCAATACTAAAATTGCATCCATACTTGTTAAATTGTATCCATACTAAACATTCAAAATTCCTCCAAGCAACTCTGCTATATCATGTTTTGATCTCTCCCCGCTTACGATTCTTGTTGCAATACCTTTTTCAAAATATAGCACCCAAAATCAAACATAATTTTACCAATGTGATATAATAAATGTAGCATAAAAGAGTATATCTGGAGGTGGAGCCAAGATGATAGGGTAATGGCAGGGACTTTTCTGAGCTCTCCTCCAAAGCTCTCTAAATACTTGTAAAAACTCTAGAGCTACAGATCCCACAAAATGACAGAGTGAAACAAATCCTCAGCCAAAGACAACCAGAAAAATTAACAGGAAGGATCTTTCAAGCTGGGCAGGGAGCAGAGTACAGTCCAGCATGGGTCACACTGGCACAGACAAGTCAGGGCAGGCCTCAAGGGACTGAATTATTGGCAGCTCTGGCAGTTTCCAGACTTCTCAACCCACAACAACCTTAAAGGTTAGTGGGACCTGGTGAAAGGGGAGCATGAGTTCTGGCCATGTCCAACCCCACCCCCAGGGCATTGGTGGGGGAGGAAGGGGAGGAGCAGGGGGGTGGGGGGGTGGCAGCCAGTGGTGGCAGAGGCTGCTCCTGAAGCCCTGGATCCACAGATAGTGGAGGATTGAGCAGCTGATACAAAATGCCTGAAGCCTGGGACAGTACATCCACCCCCACTGGCAGTAGAGTCCTACCTTGACAAAGAGTTAGAAAGTCAAGTGTTTGGCTAGGAAGATGAGTAAAAACCATAAGAGAACTCAGACTACTGAATTTTACTTTGATGACAATGAAAAGCAGGGCATAAAACCAGAGTAGTACAGCAGAATCAAAATTCCTGTATCAAAATCTTCCAAGAGGAATGAATATGAATTAGTTACAGGCCATGGAGGAACTCAAAAAGGATTTTGAAAATCAAATAAGGAAAGCAGAGGAAAAACTGGGAAGAGAAGTGACAGCAATGCAAAAAAATCATGAAAATTGGTAAAAGTTGGTAAAAACTGAAAGCTTGGTAAAGAAGCCCCCCCCAAAAAAAAATTGAAGAAAATAACATATTAAAAAAATAGACTAACCCAATAACAAAAAAAAAGCCAAAAAGCCAGTAGGGAAAAGACTGCCTTGAAAAGCAGAATTAGTCAAATGGACAAGAGGTCAAAAAGCTCACTGAAGAAAATAATTTCCTTCAAAATTAGAATGGAACAAATGGAAGCTAATGAGTTCATGAGAAATCAAGAAATTATAAAACAAAACCAAAGGAATGAAAACAATAGAAGACAATGTGAATTATATCATTGGAAAAACTACTGACCTAGAAAATAGATCCAGGAAAAAGAATTTAAAAATCATTGGATTACAAAAACACCTAGACATCACCTTTCAAGAAATTGTAGAGGAAAACTGCCCTGATATCCTAGAACCAGAAGGTAAAATAGAAATGAAAATAATCCACCAATTGCCTCTGGGAAGACATCCTGAAAGGAAAACTAGGAATATTGTAGCCAATTTGCAGAGTTCCGAGGTCAAAGAGAAAATACTGCAAGCAGCCAGAAAAAAACAATTCAAGTATTGTGGAAATACAATCAGGATAACATAAGATCTAGAAGCTTCTACATTAAGAGATCAAAAGACTTGGGATATGATATTCCAGAGGTTAGAGGAGCTACAATTAAAACCAAGAATCACCTACCCAAAAAAACTCTGTCCAATCCTTCAGGGGAAAAAATGGAAATTCAATGAAACAGAGGATTTTCATGCATTCTTGATGAAAAGATCAGAGCTGAATAGAAAAGTTGGCTTTCAAATACTAGAATCAAGAGAAGAATGAGAAGGTAAACAGGAAAGAGAAATCATGAGACTTATTAAAGTTGAACTGTTTACATTCCTACATAGAAAGATGATATTTGTAACTCATGAGACCTTTCTCAGTACTAGGGCAGTTTGGAGGAGATAGATAGATGATAGATAGATAGATAGATAGATAGATAGATAGATAGATAGATAGATAGATAGATAGACAAATGGTACAGGGTGAATTGAATATGAAGGGATGGTATCTAAAAAAATAAAATTAAGGGGTGAGAGAGGAATATATTTGGAGGAGAAAGGGAAAGATAGAATAGGATTAATTATCTTGCATAAAAGATGCAAGGAAAAATTTTCACAATGGAGAGGAAGAGGGGGGAAGAAGGAATGAGTGAACCTTACTCTCATCTGATCTGGTTTAAGGAGGGATTAACATACACATTCAATTAGGTATCTTACTCTACAAGAAAGTAATGGGGGGGATAATGGAGGGAGTGTAGAAGAGGGGACAGATTGGGGAAGGAGATAGCCAGAAGTAAACTCTTTAGAAAAGGGACAGGGTCAAAGGAGAAAATAGAAAAATTGAGGAGCAGGACAGGATGGAGGGAAATATAGTTAACATTACACAACATGACTGTTTTGGAGGTGTTTTTCAAAACTGCATATGAATAGCATATGTTGAATTTCTTGCCTTCTCAATGGGAGTTGGTGGGGAGCAAAGAAGGGAGAGAATTTGGAAATCAAAGTTTCGAAAACAAATATTAAAAAGAATTGTTTTTACATGCAACTGGGAAATAAAATGTACAGACAGTGGGATATAGAAATATATCTTGCCCTTCAAGATAAGAGGAGGGGAGTGATAAAAGGGAGGGCAGGCTGGGGAAGGGGTAATCAGACTGTATGCCATCTCAGGGTGTGGAGAGGGGGAAGATGGGGAGAAAATTGTGTTAAGATATGTCTTATTTTAAAAATCTCGATCAGATATTTTTATTTTCCCCACAAGTTTTCTCCCTTCTCTAATTTTGGCCTGTATTTTATATTCAAAGGATCATTTTAAAACCAGAAAATAGAAATATATTTTAATTTTTTGCCATTTAAAAAAATGATTCTTTTCAAAAATTCTTTCATTAAACAAAATACCTAGAATTTACAAGTATTGGGTAAGGGGGAAAAAACGTTTTGCAGTTTTTCTAATCAATGAACAAGAAGTTGATACATTTGAACTATTCTTGAAAATTAGTTAAATGTGTCCATCTTGATGTTTTCTACTCTAGTATTGATTTCAAAGCACTGAATGTAATTTATTTTGCAGAACAACCACACAAATAAAAAAATAAATAAATAAAATCCAGTAATTATTTTCCATTGATATCTTTTATGCAAGTATGACTGTAGCTGAATTTTGCTTTTAGATCTGAAAAGGGGCTGTATTTGAGATATAGTAATGATACCCTTACAAAAGGCTTTGGAGTTTACAAAGTATTTTTGTTAAGTGTCTTTATTTCTCTTTAGATCTCCAGGCTTATGTCACTAACCTGAAGCCTAGAGGTCTCCATCCGTATGTCCAATGGGCACCTCCAATTCAGTATGTCAAAGTATATGGTATTATATTCTCCCTCTAAAATAACCCCTCTTCCTAATTTCCACATTTTAATTTAGGGTCCATCATCCTTCCACTTGGATTTGCATTGAGAGATTCTTAAATTCACTCACTTTCCTCTCCTAAGTATAGTCAGATGTCAAGTCTTGCTGTCAATCAGTAAAAAAGAATTTATTAAGTTTTTACTTTGTGCCAGGTACTATATTATGCTCAGGAGATATGAAGTGAGGGAAAAAAAAAAGAGTCCTTGCTAACAGACTCACAGTCTAATGGGAGAGAGAACATGAAAGCAACTATGTACAAACAAGAAACAGACAGGATAAAGTGAAGAAAATCTCCGAGGGAAGGCACTAGGTTTGAGGACTGGGAAAGACTTCTTATAAAAAGTGTAACTTTGGGTGAGAAAAAATAAAGGGAATGTAGGAAGCAATGCTTAGGAAGGAAGGAGTTCTAGGGATGGGGGACAATCAGTGAAAATTCAGGAGTTGAGAGATGGAGTATTATGTTCCAGAAACTGCAAGGAAATCAGTGTCATTGTTTCATAGAATAATGAAGGGAGGTAGAGTAGGACGTATAAAGAATAAGAAGTCTGAAAAGTTAGGAAAAGACCAGGCTATAAAATACCTCAAACGTCAAATAAATGGTGGATTTTATATTTAATCATGGTTGTAATATATTTGTTGTGCATTCCAACCAAACTGGGCTAATTTATATTATTCATATAAAATATTACATCCCCAACTCTGTACCTTTGAAAAGCTATTCCCCACATGGAGGATAATCTGTCTTGCTCTGCCTCTGGGAATAACTGCTCCTTTTAATGTTCAGCTCAAATACTCTTGCACAAGAGGCTTCACCTAGATTCTTTTGGTTCCTAGTTCTTCCTACTCTGGCAAAATTCTTCCTTCCTTCCTTCTTTCACTTCAGTTCTCTGTCCATTCTTTTTTCTTCCTCTTTCTCTTTTACCTTTTGTGTATTGTTGCTGTTTAGTTGTTTCAATTGTGTCTCTTCACAACCCAATTTAGACTTTTCTTGGCAAAAATCTGGAGTGATTTGCCATTTCCTGCTCCAACTCATTTTACGGATGAGGAAACTGAGGTCAACAGGGTTAAGTGACTTGCCAAGAGTCATACAGCTATAATGTGTCTGAGATTAGATTCGAACTCAGTGGGCCTTGGCACTCCATTCATTGTGCCACCTAAATTAAATAAGATTGTATTAAAAAAAAAAAGGCATGGCAACTTGATAGGTAATTGATATTCAATTTTCTTATTATTAAAATGAGGTGAAATTAGTAATATCTGCAAAGTCTTATGCTATGATTTACTGCAGTTTTTCCTCTCTTTTTCCAGTCACAACACACTCTGGATCAAAAAAAAAAGGCAGGATAATTGTGAGGTTCAAATGAGATAATAGATGTAAAGACCTTTGGAAATCTAAAAGCATTATGTAAATATTTATATAAATTTATTATATAAATATAAATTATATAAACACTTGTTACTGTGTTGTTATTAGCAGTCTAGTTATAATTTCATTCCCTGAAACTTCTGTGATACACACTTGCATGATGCATACATACACACATGCATACACACTTAACCAGTAAAGTATAAAAACTTGCAAGCAAAAAGTTGTAATCTGCCTCACACAGATAAAATCACAGATCTGTGAAGTTGTATGTGAATGAAGGAAATTTACAATTAAAAGATGTTTGTTAATTCAGATATTGGAATTTCAATCATTTTGTGGATGCTTTATTCAAGAAAACATTACGATATGTCAAAGTTAGTTTACTCTTCTGTATTTCTCTACTTATTTTTCAAAGAATAGGAAATGCTCCAACAATATCATTTGTTTCTTATTTAAACCACAAACCAGGTTTATTTATCTGATGAAATTTAAAGTCCAGTTTTTCCTAATCTACATTCAGCTGTCTTCATGCATGTTAATTCTCTCTATTTCATATAGGAAAACTTAGTTTCTACAAATTCTGCTTTCACAAAATCACAGATTTATAGAATTTCTGATTTGGAAGAAGACCTCGAGAATAAGTAGTACAATCTTTAGTTCAAAAAAAGACCTCCTAAACAACATATCCAGCAAGTGATCATCTAGTTTTTGCTTAAAAATCTCAAATGGCATGGAGCCTACTACTTTCTGTGACAGTCCTTTTTTAATTTGGATAGCTCTAAGTGGTGGAAAGTATTTCCTTACATTAATCCTAAATTTGTTTCTACACCTTTTCCATCTATTGTTTTTCCAGGTTAGTTCTGCTTCCCAGAGTAGAACAAGTCTAATCCCTCTCTGATATAAACTTTTCAAATACATCAACCTTTCCTCTACCTCCCAAAAGTCTTCTTTTCTCAGAGCTAAACACTCCTGGTTGCTTCAAACACTCCTCCTATAGCTTGAATTCAAAGCTCTCTATAATCCTATTTTCCCCTCCCTGGACATTGTCCAGCTTGGCAAAATACTTTTTAAATTTTAAACTGTGTATTCTAGATATGGTCTGACTAAGTGTAATGTTAATGAGAGTTAAAGATCTTCCCCACCCACTAATGAGACTCAGGTGGAACCCATTAAGGGAAGCTTGATTAGGGGAGACTTATTTTGTAGGAAGGTACACACCTTTTGTTAATTACTGAGACATTGGGTCACCAGGGTTATGCCCTCTGGCTCTGAAAAGTGTCTATATGCTCTTAGGTGAGTTTTTGCTTTAGGGCTTGCTCTTTGGAAGAAGGTTCTTGTGCCAGATGAGACCCTGGATAGCTGTTAAGGAGCAACACTTCCCCTACTCCACTGCCCCTGGGTTTGTAAACCTAGATGTTGTTTCTCTCTCAGGTAACTATGTATCTATGTAATGGTCATACAGTTGGATCTGCCTGTTGATCTGCAATGTATGTATTACTTATAGTCAGACAGTTAGAAGCCCTGTCTGTTGGTCTTTATTTCTCTGCATACATTTTCTCTTTTGGTAGATGTGATTAAAGAAGATTGTTGATTCCTCAAAAGTTGCTTTCCTTTAAAAAACAGGCCATCCTGGATGTGCCAAAGTGCTTGCTGATACACAGAGGTAGAGAACAATATTAGAACCTTATACAGTCTGGCTTTTTTCAAGCAACCTAAGTTCATTTTAGCTTTCTTGGCTGCTCTATCATTTTGTTGACTTATTTTGAGCTTGCTGCCCTCTAAAATTCCTATTTACTATTCAGCCATTCCTCTATCTCATACTTGTAGAGTATTACATTTTGTTGTCTTTCTTCTTTTAGATTTGACCCAAGGTCCTAGCCTTTACATGGTTGAAAATATTTAATAATAATAAAAAAAACTGGCAGTTATATAAGTCTCTAAGGTCCACAAAACACTTCACAAATATCTTATTTCATCTTCATAACACTGAGAAATATGTATTACTATTATCTCCTTTTTACAGTGGATGAAACTGAGGCATAGAGAGATTTGTGACTTGTCAAGGATCATATACTAGTAAATATATGTAACTAGATTTCAGTTTAGGACGTCCCAACTCCGTATTCCATGCTCTGTGTACCACACTACTTTAGTAACGTAAGATGACTTTAGCTGAGATGGTCATTTGATAAATAGGACACCTCTGTTTTTGTCTAAGTCATCAATTAAGAGATTAAACACTTTAGGACAAAGTAGAAACGAGCATCACTATACTAAAGCCTTCTTGCAAGTTTATATTAAAACATTTATAATTATTACTTGACTGTAGACATTCAACCAGCTCCATAAACTGAATTATTCCATCTTCTGGTCACATCTTAAAAGTTTTAGTAATATGATGAGTCCTCATTTTCCTTCTCTCCACTTAATCACACCCTTTCTTTTCCTTTAACCTCTGTGTCAGATTGATTCCATAGCTAAATTAGATTGCAAAAGTATTTTCTTCCATTGTCAACATTTATAAGTAATTTTTTCAAAAAGTCTTGTATCACTCCTTATGCTGGTAATATCCTTGAGCATAGAGTACACACACACACACACACACACAAAAAACAAACAAAAAAACACCACACACTTATTTCTCTGACTCTCCATATTGCCTAGTCCAGTATGTTGGCCTTAAACACAATATGTGCTCAGTAATATTATTAATTGTATCACTGACAAAGTCTCAGATTCACACAACCTAAGAGCAACAGTCATGTTCCAAACCAATCAAGACTCCTTCCTGATTTGAATTAAATAACTGCTTTGTCCTTTTACCTGAGAATCAACAAACCAAAGAGTAGCCTGACCAAAATGGAGAAAAATTGCAAATCTGAGATCCTTTGTGGAAAATTCCAACTCTGACTCTATGGAATTAAACTTTGAAATGGGTAGTTGGTATACTTAATTGCTGTGCATTGCATAGAGAGCTAGGTGAATCCTAAGTCAATGAGGGCTCAAATTTTATGAGGCTAAACAGATGAAAATCAGCACCTGAAATCAAGACCATAATGAATAGCTAACCAGTGCAGATGGAGGGGCTTCAGTAAAATACATGTTTGTGCTTAATATTTCAATTAATAAATTAGTATTTGCTCACTATCCAGGTGGTTTGTAAGATGGGTTCTGCAGTCATTTAAATTAACATTCTGCAATTTTCACTTGACTATGCCATGCATTTATCTCTGATAGTACATAAGCCTAGCTATTCTCTGATTTGTGCCACCATCGCCACCCAAACCTCATTGATTCTGCATTGCAGATGAGTTTTCTTCTCTACCATCCCTGGTTCCCCAATTCACGGGAACAAAGACCTGGTTTCAGATAGCCTACTCCATTCTCAATCCCATACAATCCACAGCAGCATTGCTGCCTGCTCTTTTCTTCACCTCAGACTATGTGAAAGGCATTAGTTGTAAAGTATTGTTGAGCTGACAGGTTTGAAGCTGCTGCTGACACTGTAGAAAAAGGCTTCCCAAAAGGTTAAAACCTACATTTTATCAAAGAAAACAGCAATGGAAGATTTGAACTGCTGTGTCTTGAATTATAGCTCACTGAGATACTATACTGAATCACTTAATCCTTTTAATACCATCCTATTTTAGCTTTTATATAAGCATCTGCTCATACAAAGTCTGCATCAAACTCCAAATCCAACTATTAAAATTACTTGTAAGAGTGATGGACTGAGCTGGGAGGTGGGAAAAGATTCAGAAAATAAGGAGAATCTGTATCACTTGAGCCCAGGAGGTATAAAAGCTCAGTTCCTCAGACCCTTAGCTTTAAAGTTTCTCACTCACAGGCCTTTTTCTAACATCAGGGTGCTTCTCATACAAAGGAACAAAATGGTGCCAAGAAAGCAAATATGTTGATATAATTATTTTTTAAGCTGCTGAGTCTATTGATTGAGACTGTCATAGGGAAAATACTTGAGTAGCTGTTGTGCCACATGACTTTGAAATCAATTATACTTGAGTTCTTGTCTCCTGTGACAAAACTAATGGATTTGATTGATCTGTTTGGTGTAAGGTAAGTACTCACTTTAATAGTAACTGTAATGGTTTGATTTTGTTATGTTACCAGTAGGCTGTGTGAGAAAGGAGCAGGCAAGTGAGTATGCTAGAGTTTGTATCACTTTGAAGTAGAAAAAGCCATGAAAAATGTCAGCCATTCCACACTCTGGCCCCCTGGGATAGATGAGAGACCTAGAAAATTAAAGAGGCATGAGTCAGTGAAATAGGAAACATCAATTCTTCCTCCTCTACAAAAATAGAGAAAGATCTTAAGTGAAATGCAGTTAGTTGCATAGTTCAAAAAAAACAAAACAAAACAAACTCATTGCTTTTTTCTTTTGCATTGAAAGGTATATCCCTCTTCACTTCTTAAAATATTTTAAAATAAGCCCCCAATAAAAATAAAACCATTCCACTGAATTCTTCCAAGGTTACATGACTTTATTAAGTGAAAATGACATGCTTAGGGAGAGAGTAGAGAAATATCATTTCCAGGAAGAGCAGCAACAAAATACCAGGATTGTATGAAAATACTCCATGAATAGTTTCTGTCTGCTACTCTCTAGTTGTAGGCAAGACAGGCCCCAGCAGATCATGTCAGCAAGTCAGACCTATGAAAATAGTCACTGAAAACAATCCTGATTTAATGTTGAAAGCCTCAATTAAACAAATGAAAAAAGAGCTTCCTATTATTAAACCTCCAATTGGCACAATGAATAATGGTGGCTTCAATAAATAGTTTGGCATTCTTTGCTCTACAAGAGAGAGGTAGTGGAATACAAATGTAAAATGAGGAAAACAGCAGGCACAAACAATATGTTATTTGAGCGCATGTTGCTTTTGCAAGACAATCTGTCAATAAGCATTTATTAAGCACATAATGTTTACCAGGAATAAAAGCAAAAATTTTCTGGGAGATTCACTGGGAAATTACACTGATATGAAGAAAAATATGTCAATAATATATATCTATTTCATTATAAAAGCTGCTTCTTTGTTGTGAACCCAAAAGTTACAGTGTGTGTGTGTGTGTCTGAGAGAGAGAGAGAGTATCTGTGGTTTTTATATAGGATAAGCCAACACTCTACATAACCTCTATGGAAATGTGATCAGTTTATACTTTTTTTAATAGAAATTTCTTTATTTAACTTTTTACATTCCTTTTCACAAAATTTTGGGTTCCAAATTTTCTCCCCTTTTCTCCCCTCCCCCTACCCCAATACACTGAGCAATCTAATTTTCCCTATCACCAATCACCAATCTGCCCTCTCTTCTATCATCCCTCCCTTCTCTTGTCCCCATCTTCTCTTTTATCCTGTAGGGCCAGATGACTTTCTATTCCCCATTAACTGTATTTCTTATTTCCTAGTAGCAAGAACAATACTAAACAGTTGTTCCTAAAACTTGAGTTCCAAATTCTCCCCATCCCTCCCTCCCCACCCATTCCCTTTGGGATGGCAGGCAATTCAATATAGGCCCTATCTGTGCAGTTTTGCAAATGACTTCGATAGCAGTCATGTTGTGTAAGACTAACTGCATTTCCCTCCATCCTATCCTGCCCCCCATTGTTTCTATTCTGTCTTTAGATCCTGTCCCTCCCCAAGAGTGTTGATTTCAAATTGCTCCCTCCTCCCACTGCCCTCCCTTCCATCATCCCCCCCCTTCCTGCTTATCTCCTTCTCCCCCAGTTTCCTGTACTGTAAGATAGGTTTTCATACCAAAATGTATGTGCATTTTACTCCTTCCTTTAGTCGAATGTGATGAGGGTAAACTTCATGTTTTTTTCTCAGCTCTCCTCTTTTTCCCTCCATTAAAAAGTCTCCTGCTTGCTTCTTGAATGAGATATAATTTACCCCATTCCATTTCACCCTCTCTCTGCCCACTACATTTCTCTCTCACCACTTACCTTAATTTCTTTTAAGATATGGTCCCATCCTATTCAATTCACTCTGTGCTCTCTGTCTCTGTGTCTCCTTGCACGTGTGTGTGTGTGTGTGTGTGTGTGTGTGTGTGTGTGTGTGTGGTCCCACCAACTACCCAGATACTGAAAAGTTTTAAGAGTTACAAATATTGTCTTTCCATGTAGGAATGTAAACAGTTCACCTTTGATAAATCCCTTATGACTTCTCTGCTGTTTACTTTTTCATGCTTCTTCTCATTCTTGTGTATGAAAGTCAAATTTTCTTTTCAGCTCTGGTCTTTTCATCAAGAATGCTTGAAAGTCCTCTGTTTCATTGAAAGACCATATTTTCCCCTGAAGTATTATACTCAGTTTTGCTGGGTAGGTAATTCTTGGTTTGAGTCCTAGTTCCTTTGACTTGTGGAATATCGTATTCCATGCCCTTCAATCCCTTAATGTAGAAGCTGCTAGATCTTGAGTTATCCTGATTGTATTTCCACAATACTGGAAGTGTTTCTTTCTAGCTGCTTGCAATATTTTCTCCTTGACCTGGGAATTCTGGAATTTGGCCACAATGTTCCTAGGAGTTTCTCTTTTTGGATCTCTTTCAGGCGGTGATCGATGGATTCTTTCAATACTTATTTTGCCCTCTGGTTGTAGAATATCAGGGCAGTTTTCCTTGATAATTTCATGGAAGATGATGTCTAGGCTCTTTTTTTTGATCATGACTTTCATGTAGTCCCATAATTTTTAAATTGTCTCCCCTGGACCTATTTTCCAGGTCAGTTGTTTTTCCCATGAGATATTTCACATTCTCTTCCATTTTTTCATTCTTTTGGTTTTGTTTGATGATTTCTTGGTTTCTCATAAAGTCATTAGCCTCCATCTGTTCCATTCTAATTTTGAGAGAACTATTCCCTTTATTGAGCTTTGGAACCTCTTTTTCCATTTGGCTAATTCTGCTTTTGAAAGCATTCTCCTCCTCATTGTCTTTTTAAACCTCTTTTGCCAATTGAGTGAGCCTATTTTTCAAGGTGTTATTTTCTTCAGCATTTTTTTGTGTCTCCTTTACCAAGGTATTGACCCGTTTTTCATGCTTTTCTTGCATCTCTCTCATTTCTCTTCCCAGTTTTTCCTCCACCTGTCTAACTTGATTTTCAAAATCCTTTTTGAGCTCTTCCATGGCCTGAGGCCGCTGGATATCCCCCTGGGATGTCTGGGATACAGAGGCCCCAACCTCCACATCTTTCCCTGATGGTAAGAATAGTTCCTCGTCATCAGAATTGAAAGGTGGGAACATCTGTACCCCATCAAAGTAGCTTTCTATAGTCTTATTTTTCTTCCCATTTCTGGGCATTTTCCCAGCCAGTTACTTGACTTCTGAGATTCCTCTGCACCCCCGCCTAGATCCGCCCAGCTAGTGCTTGGGGCCTGAGATTCAAATGGGCTTTCCTTGGCAGGTGCAGCTGCTATTCAATATGAGCTTAAGTTCTGGTGCTCAGGTGGGGGCAGGGCCGCCTCCCAGGCTCAGTTCCCTCAGGGGCTTTATGCAGAGACTTTTGGTAATGACCCTGAACTTCTGCCTGCTGCTCTGGGAGTCCCGGGGCGCCACCACTGCCTCTGCTGCTGCCTCTGCTGCTCCCTCCTCTGCTCCCTCCCAAGGGGGCCCGAGTCACAGAGACACCCTGCTCCCCTCTTGACCAGTCTAGACGTCTCTCTCACTGACCTGTAGCGCCTGTGGGCAGAGGGACCTTCCCGGATGCTGGAGATTCCGTCCCTGAAGCCTGCTCAGATCTGCTCCTCTGAAGCCCCGTAGCCAGGGCTGGGCAGGGGTGGGCTCCGCTGTCTGGAGCATGAAGGATCCCTGGGGATGGCTCTCCAGGGCTCTCTTTTCCACTGTGCTTCTGCGTGCCTTGCAGTGCTCCAGAATTTGTGGGGGTTCTTCTTGCAGGAAATATATGGGCTGTGGGTTTGGAGCTAGCATACGTGAGTCTTTCTACTTCGCCATCTTGGCTCCACCCCCCTGATCAGTTTATATTACTGTTTCAGTTCTCTTTCCTTATTATCTTTATCTTGGCACAAATTATTGACATTTACTTTTCACATTCAGTACCTTCGCTGAATGTTCATTGCATATGTCTTCATGAAAAACATTTAATAAAAGCTGATATTTATATAGCAGTTTAAGATCTGTAAAGTGTTTTTCTACCTACCATCTCAATTGAGCTTCAGAGTTACTCTGTGATGTAGATGCTACCTATATTATTATCACCATTTTAACAGATGAAGAGATTAAGGATAAGTGACATGTGTGGTTATACATCTGGAAGCAGAATTTAAATGTAGACCTTTGTTGCTCTAGCATTTCTGTATTAGAAATGACCATCTCTGAGAAAACAAATTGAATTTGATCCTTGTATCATTTGTCCACAAAAAATAATTTCCATGGATTATAACTTTACACAGAGGATAGTCTCATCCTGTCCTGGGAATTTTAGCTTTCACCAATATATGAAGAAGCCAGATTCAGGTTTTACATACAATCTTCAAACATGAAACGGGAATAAGACTTTATAGTCATCAGTACCATTTTCCCCTTAGAATTAAGCAAGTAGATTTGCTAAGAGACCAGATAAGGATCTTCAATCATAAGTACTTTAAGAGGACACCCTAATCACTTACTTCTTCATGAATAATCCAGGGAGACATTCCCTCTCAATCCATAGGCTGGCAGAGAGAACTGTCTTTGTAAAATAGAAACCTTACCTATTGTAAAGGATTGTATATGGTGTAACACAAATATCATTTGGATATTCATTAGGAATCCATGAGGCATAAAAAGTCAAAGAGCTACAAATGATTCACTCTGAAATAAAAGAAGACATTGTTCTATAGGAAAAAAATGGAAATATTAGATGAAATTGAGTAGTGGTTACCAGTTAATCTAAGATGAATACAGGTTTACCTGAAAATGAAATGTGACAGTGCCCTCCCATTTTTTTTTCCTAGTGTTCCAGCAAAGAGTAAAATGAATAATTCTTCAACTAAAGTGTTCTCTACTCACAGCTGACTGCAAAATAGAAATGCTGTTGAGACATATTATTCTCAATAACAGTAATATCAAAATGGACAACCACTTAAATATGGAATTCCTAAGTGAGGGTTTTTTAATTCAATTTAAAAAAAAAATTAAAGCCATATTTGAGAAGTATATTTAAACCTCCAAAGTTTCTAAAAATTTCAAAGTTATTCCAGTAAGGAATACTCAGGAACTGGAAAAAGAAGAAACTACCTTACATATGAAAATAGAGAAAATACTTTACATAGTAAGTCCAGTAGTAGAAATCTAATTTGCTGCTCACGAACTTATTCACTAGCTATAGTGTACTCTGTGTCTATGTTCTGAAATTCACCCTCAATCTACTTGAATCATGATTTTAATTTTTTTTTAATTTATTTATTTTTAGTTTTTAAAATTCATTTCCACAAGATTTTATGTTCTAAATTTTCTCCCCGTCTCTTCTCTCCCCCCCTCCAAGATGGCATACACTCTGATTAACCCTTCCCCCAGTCTGCCCTTGCTTTTATCATCCCCTCTCTTATCCTCTTCCCCTTTATTTTCTCAAAGGGCAAGATAAATAGCTATACCCCATTGCTTATATATCTTAATTGCATGTAAAAGCAATTTTTTAACATTTATTTTTAAAACTTAGAGTTCCAAATTCTCTCCCTTCTTCAACAACCCTCATTGAGAAGGCAAGCTATTTAATATAGGTTATACATGTGTAGTTATGCAAAACACTTCCATAATAGTCATATTGTGAAAGACTATGTTTCCCTCCATCCTATCCTGCCCCCCCATTATTCTATTTTCTCCTTTGACTCTGTCCCTTTTCAAAAGTGTTTGCTAGTGACTACTCCCTCCCTCAATCTAACCTCTCTTCTATCATCTGCCCCCCCATCCCCTTCCTCACTACTTTACTGTAGGGTAAGATACCAAATTGAGTGTGTATATTATTCCCTTCTTAAGCATAATCCAATGAGAGTAAGGTTCACTCATTCTTTCTAACCTCCCTAATATTCCTCTATTGTAAAACCTTTCTCTTGCCTCTTTTAAGTGAGATAATTTATCTCATTCTATCTCTCCCTTTGTTCTTCTCCTATTATATTCCTCTCACCCCTTAATTTTGTTTTTTTAGATATCATCCCTTCATATTCAGCTCACCCTGCTCCCTCTATCTATCTATCTATCTATCTATCTATCTATCTATCTATCTATCTATCTATCTATCTATCTATTTTTCTGTCTATTTCCTCCAACTATCCTACTACTGAGAAAGGTCTCATGAGTCACAACTATCTTTCCCTGTAGGAAGGTAAATAGTTCAACTTTAAAAGGCCCTTGTGATTTTTCCTTCCTGTTTGCCTTTTTATGCTTCCCTTGATTCTTGTGTTTGAAAGTCAAGTTTTCTATTCAGCTCTGGTCTTTTCATCAAGAATGCTTGAAAGTCTTTTGTTTTATTGAATGTCCATTTTTTTTCCCTTGAAGAATTAGGCTAAATTTTGGAGGATAGGTATTTCTTGGTTTTAATTGTAGTTCTTCTGACCTCTGGAATATCATAACCCAAGCCCTTTGACCCTTAATGTAGAAGCTGCTAGATCTTGTGTTATCCTAATTGCATTTTCTTAATACTCAAATTGTTTCTTTCTGGCTGCTTGCAATATTTTCTCCTTGACTTGAGAACTCTGAAATTTGGCCACAGTATTCCTAGGAGTTTTTTTAGACTATCTTCCCAGAAGCAATTGGTGGATACTTTTCATTTCTTTTTTACTCTCTCTTTCTAGAATATCAGGGCAGTTTTCCTTGATAATTTCTTGAAAGATGATGCCTATTTCTTTATTTGACCATGACTTTCAGGTAGTCCAATGATTTTTAAATTCTCTTTCCTGGATCTGTTTTCCAGGTCAGTGAATTTTTTTCCACTGAGATATTTCACATTTTCTTCTGTTTTTTTTTTTTATTATTATTCTTTTGGTTCTGTTTCATAATTTCTTGATTTCTCAAAAAGGCATTACTTTCGATTTGCTCCATTCTAATTTTGAAGGAATTATTTTCTTCAGTGAACTTTTGGATCTCCTTGTCCATTTTGCTATTTCCACTTTTTAAATAATTTTTCACCTCATTGGCTTTTTGGATTTCTCTTGCCATTTGGGTTACTCTATTTTTTAAGGTATTATTTTCTTAAGTACTTTTTGAGGTCTCCTTTAGCAAGCTGTTGACTTGATTTTCATGATTTTCTTGCATCACTGTCATTTTCTTCCAAACTTTTCCTCTGCTTCTCTTACTTGATTTTCAAAATCCTTTTTGTACTCCCCTATGACCTGTGAGCAATTCATATCCCTCTTGGAGTCTTTTGATGTAGGAGTTTTGACTCTGTTGTCCTCCTCTGGTTGTATGCTCAGATCTTACTTGCCACCAAAGTAAGATTCTATAGTCTGAGGTTTTTTTTTTTTTATGATGTTTACTCATCTTCCCAGCCAAACATTTGACTTTCTAACCCTTTGTCAAGATAGTTCTCTGCTTCCAGTGCATGTGGGTGTTGGGGTGGATGTACTGTTTGAGGTTTCAGGGATTTTGTATCAGCTACTCAATCCCCCACCATCTGTGGGTCCAGGGTTTCAGAAACAGCCTCTGCTGGCTGCCACTTCTCCCACCCCTAGTACCCTGGGGTTGGGTATAGTCCTGGTCATACTTCATGCTCCTCTTTCACCTGACTCCCACAGAGTTTTCCCACTGACATTTTGGGTTTTTGTGGGTTGAGCAGGCTGGAAGCTGCCACAGTGGCCTATGATTCATTACCTTGAGGCCTGTTCCAGCGCACCTGTGCCAGTGTTGCCCAAGCTCACCCTGCCTGGTGAGAAAGACCCTTACTATTGACTTTCCAGGTGGTCTTGGGCTAGGAATTTTTTGTACTCTGACATTTTGTGGGCTCTGTAGCTCTAAAATTTGTTTAGAGTCATTTTTACAGATATTTGTAAAGCTTTGGGGGAAAGTTTAGGAATTCCCTGCCTTTACTCTACTACCTTGGTTCCACCCTGAGGATTATTTTTTAAGGTGCAGCTATATGTTCCTATAATATCCTATTGCAATCAGGTACTGTTTAGGTTTTAAGACCTCATAGTATGAAAGATAGTAAATAATTAGCAGATTGATACCATTTAATCACAGATTGAAAAAAGATTAAAGTAAAATCCTTTCATTGTAGATTATATTTCTGAACCTGGATGAAGAAATACCAGTCTTCATCTAGACTGGGAAAGTTCAACAAATTCCCTCTGTTGGTGTGCCAACATCACCCAGTCATTGCCATGTTCTATGATATTTCAGGGTCTAGCAGTGTGTATGATGATGTTTAAATTTAGAAGCACTCTGAAAGTGAAAGCATATATATGCAAATACTGCTGCAGACCTTTCTCTCCTTGTATCCTTTCCGCTGCTAAGATTGCATGCAACACTTTCTTTGGCTCTTGGATTTGGCTATATGAAAGCCCTAAACATCCTGAATCAATTACATCAGAAGTCAGAGCAAGACCTATATAATTTTCTGGAATCTTAGAGCTTTATGTGGGGAGGAGAAGGAGTGTATTGGGCAGATATTTTTAGATTGAAGAACTTTCAGTAGAAATAAACAAAAGTGAATTGATTGCTATCGACTAATTGCAATTCACCCATTCCTCCAAACATCCAACACCTGAATATCAAAAATTAATTAATTTATCCCAAAACAAAACAAATATCAAGTACTTACAATGGGCAAAGCACTGTTGCTTCACACTGAAATAGAGAGATAACAAATTTAGATGAAACCTTGTTCCTACATTTCTGAAATGTGCAATGCTGTTAAAGGGAATAAGACTGGGGAGATGATAGAAGCAGAAACAAATATAATGTACAGGATTAAATGATAAATCAACTAAGCAACTTATTTTTTTTTACATATACTTCTAAACTCTTATTGAGACTATGTTGGCATGTGGATAATCTATCATATGCGCACATGCATTGCTAGGATATGCATGTCCCTGTTAGTTCGTGCCATCATGCACATTCAGGACCTTGTTTTCGTATTTTTATATACTGCCATAACAATTCTGGTAAATCCCTGTTGGATTACCATTCCTAAATTTAATTTGTATATCAGCAGACACAAAGTTACTTCTGAAGCTCCCATTCACATAACTTGTAGCATTACAGACACTATTCTGAGTTTTTACCCTGAAATCTCTCTTAAGCAGACTAGAATAATCTGTCATAATTTTCCCTGTTTGTAAAGGTATTAAATCTATCCATTTTGTCCACAGAGAACAACTTTTAAAACTATACTATGAAAATTCTAAAGGAGAAGATGATACTTGGTTGAGATGATCAAGAAAGCTGTTTCAAAGGAAATCACACTTGAAATTGATTGAAATTCAGCAATAGGGAAAATTCCTTGGTCTGGGACAAGGAAGTAAATTTTTGATACTAAGAGCTTCATAAGAAAGGGCATGGAGGGGGGGCGGAGCCAAGATGGCGGAGTAGAAGGACGCACGTTTACGAGCTCCGAAACCAAAGCCCATGGAATTGGTGTAGAAAGAGTCCCCCATAGATTCTGGGTGAGTGCAAGATGTGCAGAGGCAGAGTGGAGGAGATTTCCGTTCCAGGGAGCCCTGAGGACCCATCCCCAGGGTCTGGCGCGCCCCGGAGAGTAAACCCGACCCCCAGCGCTGCCCTGGCCGAGGCCTCAGAGAAGCGGATCCGAGCAGGCTTCAGAGACGGAAGCTGAAGCAGCCGGGAAAGTCCCTCCGCCCACAGAAGCAGGTCAGTGAGAGAGGCCGGGCTGAAGGAGAGGGGAAGCGGGGCGTCTCCGTGACTCGGGCCCCCTCGGGAGGAAGCGGCGGCAGCAGGGACGGGGGCAGGAAGCGGCGGAGGCAGAGGCGTGGGCTGGGGCTGAGGCGGGGCAGCGGCCCAGGACTCAGGAATCCCCCAGCAGCAGGCAGGATCTTCATTACGGAAGATTCCCGCATAAAACCTGACGGAGCTGAGCCTGGGAGACGGCCCTGCCCCCACCCCGCTCTGTTGCTGAAGGCTTCTGCTCGGGACCCCCAGGGGAGCTGAGATTGGGAGGCGGGCCCCCCACCCCCGCCCCCACCCGCTCCATTCTTGAGAGTCTCTGCATAAAGCCCCCCCGGGCCCCCACCCCAGCACCTGAACTAAAGCTCACTGATTGACAGCCGGCAGGAGGAGAAAGCCCATTTAAATCTCAGAGGCCAAGCACTAGCTGGGCGGATCCAGGCGGGGGGTGGAAAGGAATCTCAGAAGACAAGTTAACTGGCTGGGAAAATGCCTAGAAAAGGGAAGAAAAATAAGACTTTAGAGAGTTTTTTCCAACAAATGCAAATGATCCCGACCTTTGGATCTGATGGTGAGGACGAGAACGTATTTTTCCCATCAAGGAAAGATGTGGAGGGCGGGGCCTCAGTACCCCCAGACACCCCAGGGGGTGGTGGGTGGGCTCAGGCCCTGGAAGAGCTCAAAAAGGATTTTGAAAAAGCAAGTTAGACAGGTGGAGGAAAAAACTGGGAAGAGAAATGTCAGAGATGCAAGAAAAGTATGAAAAACAGGTCAATACCTTGGTAAAGGAGACCCCAAAAAAATGCTGAGGAAATTAACACCTTGAAAAATAGGCTCACCCCAATTGGCAAAGGAGGTTCAAAAAGCCAACGAGGAGAAGAATGCTTTCAAAAGCAGAATGAGCCAAATGGAAAAAGAGGCTCAAAAGCTCACTGAACTTAATAGCTCTCTCAAAATTAGAATGGAACAGATGGAGTCTAATGACTTTACAAGAAACCAAGAAATCACCAAACAAAACCAAAAGAACGAAAAAATGGAAGAGAATGTGAAATATCTCATTGGAAAAAACAACTGACCTGGAAAAATAGATCCAGGAGAGACAATTTAAAAATTATGGGACTACCTGAAACTCATGATCAAAAAAAGAGCCTAGACATCATCTTCCATGAAATTATCAAGGAAAACTGCCCTGACATTCTAGAACCAGAGGGCAAAATAAGTATTGAAAGAATCCATCGATCACCACCTGAAAGAGATCCAAAAAGAGAAACTCCTAGGAACATTGTGGCCAAATTCCAGAACTCCCAGCTCAAGGAAAAAATCTTACAAGCAGCTAGAAAGAAACAATTCCAGTACTGTGGAAATACAATCAGGATAACCCAAGATCTAGCAGCTTCTACATTAAGGGATTGAAGGGCGTGGAATAGGATATTCCAGAAGGCAAAGGAACTAGGACTCAAACCAAGAATCACCTACCCAGCTAAACTGAGTATAATACTTCAAGGGAAAATATGGTCTTTCAATGAAACAGAGGACTTTCAATCATTCTTGATGAAAAGACCAGAGCTGAAAAGAAAATTTGACTTTCAAACACAGGAATGAGAAGAAGCATGAAAAAGGAAACAGCAAAGAGAAGTATTAAGGGACTTACCAGAAGTGAACTGTTTACATTCCTATATGGAAAGACAATATTTGTAACTCTTAAAACTTTTCAGTATCTGGGTAGTTGGTGGGACCACACATACACATGTACACGCATGCACACACATACTCACATGCACACACATACAGAGATAGAGAGCACAGATTGAACTGAATAGGATGGGACCATACCTTAAAAGAAACTAGGGTAAATGGTGAGAGAGAAATGTAGGGGGAGGGAAAGGGAAGGGGGTAACTATATGTCATTTAAGAGGCAGGTAGTTTTTCTTAGTGGAGGGAAAAAGAGGAGAGCTGAGAAAAAAAAAAAACAAAAAAACAAAAACAAGAAGCTTTACCCTCATCACATTTGACTAAACGAAGGAGTGAAATGCACACTCATTTTGGTATGAAAACCTATCTTACAGTATAAGAAAGTGGGGGAGAAAGAGATATTGCAAGGGGGGGGATGATGGAAGGGAGGGCAAAGGGAGGAGGGAGCAATTTGAAGTCAACACTTGGGGAGGGACAGGATCAAAAGACAGAAGAGAAACAATGAGGGGCAGGTTAGGAGGGATGGTAATCCAGTTAGTCTTACACAACACGACTATCAGGGAGGTCATTGGCAAAACTACACAGATATGGCCTATATTGAATTGCCTGCTGTCCCAAAGGGAAGGGGTGGGGAGGGAGGGATGAGGAGAATTTGGAACTCAAAGTTTTAGGAACAACTGTTTAGTATTGTTGTTGCAACTAGGAAAGAAGACATACAGTTAAGGAGGAATAGAAAGTCATCTGGCCCTACAGGAGAAAAGAGAAGATGGAGACAAGAGAAGGGAGAGATGACAGAAGAGAGGGCAGATTGGAGATAGGGAAAATTAGATTGCTTGGGGTATTGGGGTGGGGGGAGGGGATAAAAGGGGAGAAAATTTGGAACCCAAAAATTTGTGAAAATGAATGTAAAAAATTTAAATAAATTAATAAATTAATAAAAAAATAGTTTTCTCAAAATTAGAATGGAACAGATGGAGTCTAAGGACTTTATGAGAAACCAAGAAATCACAAAAAAAAAAAAAAAAAAAGAAAGGGCATGGAGATAGCAGGAAGCAGAACATGCTCAGAAAGTCAAAAAAGAGTAAGAACTATTTGACTAGAGCATTCAGCTTATACACAACAGTGATAGGAGATAACACTTAAAATATAGCTAGACATATGACATGGGGGATCTGGAGTGCCAAACAGTTTGATTACTACTCAAAAGGCAGTAAGCAATTATAGAGGGTTTTTGAACAGAGCAACACCATGAGTATATGAATCATATATTTATACAAGGAATATCATTCTTCCTTGAAAAGTCTCAAGTTATTAACACCTTAACTTTTTACTTATTAACATAAAATTCTTAAAATTTTAACATCCATCTATTGTTTGGTGTTCAAAGCCCTTCACAAACTGCCCATCCTACATGTCCAGTTTTCCTACATCACTTTACCCCATTCCCTGCCTTCATTCTCTTCCCCCAAGCTATGTGTATGTTCTCTACAGTACAGGAATACTAACCTCTTTGCTCTCCCTTGTACAAGACACTCTACCTCCAAACTGTTTGCATTCTCACAGACTGTTCCTCATGCCTGAAATTTTATCCCTCTTCATCTGTCCGTTGGCTCCTCCAGTTTCTTTCGTTCAAGTATAAACTAAAATCTCACCTTCTATAAGAAGTCTTTCCTGATCCCCTTAATAACTGATCCTTGCATCTGTTCTTATCTCCAATATATTCTCAGTATGTTTTGTTTTCGCATAGTTTTTCACATATACTCTCTCTCATTAGACCATGAACTCCTTTAAAGTAGAGACTATATGTTCATCTTTCTTTGCATCTCTGGACTTACCTAGCATAGTTCATGGCACAAAGTATGTGCTTGAAAAATGCTTGTTGATTGAATAACACCTGGGATACTTTTGTCAGAGTAGCAAAGGAAGGTCCTGAGATCTATCTCAGAAAGGTATTTGGGAGTTAACTTAAAAAGTTGCAACTCTAATGGGGAGATTTGGTATCATCCCCTAAGAATTTAAAGGATTAGAGATTTAGGTTGTGAAATTAATGAACTGTTCCATTATTATGACAGTATTTCTTTGATATTGATCAGAAAAAAGAACAGTTAAGGTAGCTAGATTAAAAATTATTCTTGTTAAACCTATATTGACCTTGTATATGAAAGTAGTTATTAGGCATCATGCATTTTATCTCTACCTATTTTTGAATAGTAGAATTTTAATGATTCTTAGATGCAATCCCCTTCAATTAGTTTACTGTAGAGAAGTTAAAATTGAGGTTCAGAGAAATGAATTGATCAAAATGGAACTGAATTCTCAACAACAAAATGCCTAAAATGTGGAACCAATCCAGATTTTCAGAATCCCAATCAAGTGTTCTTTTACTAAACATGCAACTTTTGAATAGGTATAATAGGTCTATATTAATAGACTATAAAAACAAATATTAGACCTAAAGTTATCCTGCTCTAAAGTACATATCTACACACACACACACACACACACACACACACACACACACACAGGCAGTCCCAAAATTAGGTTACATTTAATTCTATGGAAAAGGTGTTAAATTTACATTGACATTTTCTAAGTTCCAAGGTTTCCAAAGAATTTTATTCTTACTTTTATTATTTCCAAAGGCATGATCTGATAAATTACAGGACTTTCTGTCGTCTAGCCACTGATTAGTAAATGTTAAATATCTCTACCATATATTTATGTCAATTGCTCCTATTTTGCTACAAATCAGTGACAATACATAATTATATATCCAATGACAATCACTTAACAACATAATTGGAAGTAAATATATCTAAATTGCTGCCTAAAATGGGGTTATACATTTTTTAAAATTTTTACTTCCTTAGACAGATAAACCTTTCATTATGCTACTATCTGTGAAGAGTAAGCTGTTTCTAACATGGAAGAAATCTGGAATACAAAATAAAGATGTGAAGGTTTTCAATGGAAAAATGATATCTCTAGGATTTAAGCTCAGCTGTCAGTGTGAAAGTTTTTTCTGTGGTCATATGCCGGCCATGCAGAGCCATGCTTGGAAACCATAGCTCCAGTTCTTCAACTAACAAGAAAAACATGCAGAATAGAGTATTATTTCTTCTTACTTCCCCTGCTCTTCTGAGAAATGGCTACTCAAAGTTACCCCCCTCTCCAAAACTCTTAAACTTGTCTAAAGTCATGTTCTGTGTTCTAATCTACTATATCATGAGAGAGAGGAGGAATATGTAAAGGTTTTTCTTTTTAGCTTATTCTGCCAGTTTCTTTTCCTACCCTAAACCCTGAACCTCTTGTAAGCTATCTTCCTGATAGTTCTACCTAGAAATATCACCATATTTAATACACGCCAAACTGAATTTAGTTTTTGTCTGCAAATAACTCTCATTTTCCCTGACTCCTCTATTTTATCAATGGTGCTGACCATTTTCCTAATTATCTACCATCCACTTTATCATCTCATCTATATAGTTCAGTTCTATAATTTTTACTTCCATCTTTTTCATCATTTCATTTTCTCCATTCTTGTCACAATACACTTGTTACACAATACTATTTAAATAGGCTACTCATGACTTTCTGCCCTCTAGTTCTCTTCTCTACAAGGTGGTCCTTCCCATATACCACCACCAGTTTAGTCTTCCTTAAGTAAAGTCCTCATAATATCACCTCTGGCCTCAAAGCCCTTGAATTACTTCTTGCCATTAAGTGTGAGTAAAAATTTAACCCCTTTACCTGACCTTCAGGTCCCAACCAACTTGAACTTTTATTATATCCCTTCATGTATGTTGTGTTACTTCCAAAGTCAGCTACTTAACACTCTCCAAAGACACCCAAGCATTCTAGCCTCCATAATTTTACTCATTCTATGATTTTTTCCTGGAACACATCTGCAATCCCACCCTCACTCACCCTGACTGTCCAATTTATCCTTATTCTTCATAATGTTGTAATGTCGTAAAATGTTAAATGTCGTAAAAACTATATGTGCTTCCTTTTCAGTCTGAGCCACTTAAGTTCCTTACACATTTTCTGTAACACGCTGATATTTTGTTTCACAGATATTCATAGGTATATTATCTCTTCTACCAGTCACTAGTTCCACGAGGGTGATGGGCCACAACTTATACATTTTTTTGTGTGTCTATCTCTCGCAGATCAATATGTGCTTTGGACATCATAACAGTTCAGTACATTGGCTTAAGGAATTGATGATTAAATGATGTGCCTGTTGAACTTAACATTGAGGATTTCTCTTTTCTGAGTATCTCCCATGATGCCTGTGACAGTGCCTTTTACAGTAGTTGCTTAATCAACATAGAGCAATTGAATGAATGAATAGGTCACACTTCCACAAAAAAAGTTTACTAAATATTCTTCTTTGATTTATCAAAAAGTTCCTAATTCTTAACTCTTTCAAAATCTCCTAGGATTGTTTTTTTTTTTTTTTTTGTTAAAAAGAACTTATCAACTTTGATAATTTTGGATATATAACTTCAAAAGATTTTCTCTCAGTTTTGTTCCAAGTTATAAAACTAACATATTTCTAGCCTTGGAACAAAGTTGCCTTTTGTTGATATTTGAAGTCTAAATCTTCTTTTCATCTGTCTAGGGTATGTAGACCCTTAGACTATGAAAGTATTCCTCTGATGAATCACAGGGGCATAGAGGTTCTTATAGTGTATGTATTCTTATAGTGTATGCCAGTGGGCTACTATTTATTCCAGTTTATACAAAGTTGAAATTCCTACAAGTTATAGTATACAGTAACAGATAAACATCTGAGAATGATTCTGCATAAATTGATAAAGGCTTATCCCCAATGGAGTGACCATAATATGTACATTTTAATCCACAAAACTTATTTTACAGATTATTAATTATTAAAAAATTTCCATATATTTTATTATATGCAAAATATATTTAAATTAGTATTTAGTATATTATTTTGTAGAATTCTATATTAATTTGTCATCATAAAATCTACATTGTTGAGTGAAACTAAGGGTGAATGATATTTTAAGGTACACACAGTCTATGTAAGTGGAAGAATTTTGTCTCCAGTTCTGAAGTCTTAGCAAAGTATCTTGACTAAAGTATGACCATGTTTTTTTTGGATCCTGCCTTACATACTTATGGTTTTCGTGATCATAAGGAAGTCACTTAGCCTCCAATCACTTTAATTTCCTCTATAAAATGGTGATAATAATAGCACTTAGGTCACAGTATTATTGTGATGATCAAATAAAAAATATATCAAACACATTTGGCAAAATTTAAAATATTATATAAATGTGCATAGCTATGATGATGTTATTAATAATGATAGTGACGATGATTAAGAGGATGGTAGTGTGGTGGGTTGAATTTACAACTGTTTAAGATTGAATTGTATGCAGAATAATAAACAATTGTCTTACAGAATTGTTTTGATGATGAAAATCATGGTGATAAGTATGGCAGTCATAAGTATGGGAGATCAATATTTCTAAATAAAGAGAACCCCACCTACATTTTTGTTCATTATTTATCTTTAACAATTAATTTAAAAAATTAGGTTACAATTCTTTTCATCCAGTTTTTCCTTAGTGATTGAGAAGGCAAGCAATATGACCATACCTGTGAAGTAATGCAAAACGTTTCCATATTAGCCATGTTGCAAAAGATAATGCAAACAAAACAATCTAAGAAAAACAAAGTACTCTTCCATCTGCACTGAGAGTTCATCAGTTCTCTCTCTGGAGGTGGATTGCATTTTTCATTATAGGTCTTTTGTATTTTTCATGCATCATTGTATTAATCAGAGTATCAAATTCTTTTACAGTTGATCATCCTTATAAGATTCCTGTTACTGTGTATAATGTTCTCCTGGTTCTGCTCACTTCACTTAGTTTGAGTTTAAATAATTCTTCCCATGATTTTCTGATGATCTGGGTCATCATTTTTTTTATAGCAAATAGTATTCCATAACAATCCTTACCATGTTTTATTCAGTTGTTACTTAATTGCTGGGCATGTGTTCAAATTTCCATTCTTTGCCACCACAAAATAGAGCTACTATAAATATTTTGTACAAATAGGTCCTTTTCCCTTTTTTTTTATCTCTTTGGGATACAAACCTAGTAGTGGCATTGCTGTGTCAAATGGTATGTCTAGTTTGATAGCCTTTTGAGTATAGTTTCAAAATCTTCTCTAGAACGATTAGTGCCCTAGTGTCACCATTTTCCACATCACCTCCAGTATTTTTCATTTTTCTTTTCTGCCATGTTAGTCAATCTGACAAGTATGAGGCAGTACCTCAGAGTTATTTTAATGTACATTTCTAAAATGAACAGAAATTTAGAACTTTTTTCCACATGTCTATTGACAGCTTTGATTTTTGTTCTTCTGAAAAATGCCTGTTCATACCTTTTGACCATTTGTCAAAAGGGGGATAGCTTGTAAATTTTTTTAATAATTGTAGATTATTTCCCTTTATATTTGAGAAATTAAACTTTTAAAAGAGAAACTGGCTTATAAATTTCTTTCCTGCTTTCCTTCTAACAATGGCTGCATTCTTTTTGTTTCTACAAAACCTTTTAATTTCATGTAGATGAAATTATCCATTTTATTTCCTATGATCCTCTCTTTCTTTTGTTTGATCTTAGAGTATATCCTTATCTATAGATCTAACAGGAAATATTTTCCATGCTCCCCTAATTTACTTATGATATCACTCTTTATGTATAAATCTTGTGCCATTTTTAGAATTTATATTGGTATATTATGTTAAATTTTGGTCTATTCCTAGTTTCTGCCAATGTTTTCAGTTTTCTTAGCAATTTTGGTCAGTGAATATTTCCTCCTAAAGCTTGGATTTTTGGATTTTAACAATAATAGATTGCTATGACCATCCACTGCTGTTTTTGTGTACCTAATTTGTTCCACTGATCCACCCCTCTTTTTCTTCTCCAGCACCAAATTGTTTACATGATTACTGCTTTGTAATGTGGTTTGAAATCTGGTATTGCTAGGTTGCCTTCCTTCACAATTTTTTCATTGTTATCTTGATATTCTTTACCTTTTCTTCTTCTAGATGAATTTTATCACTTTTTTTAGCTCTATAAAATTATTATTTTATAACTTTAGTGTTAGAACACTGAATATGTAAATTAACTTACATAGAATTTATTCTCCTTCAGTGTATTCATAAACAATTAATATTTCTCCAATTGTTTACATATATTTTTGCTTTAAAAGTATTTTGTCATTATATTAATGTAATCCCTAGATTTGTCTCCACAGGTAGCATTCCTAGCATTTCATATTCTCTGTAGTTATTTTAAATGGAACTTCTCTTTCTATTTCTTCCTGCTGGGTTTTTCTTTTTTTTTTTTGGTAACAGACAGAAATGTCAATGATTTAAGATTTATTTTAAATCCTAAAATTTTGTTGATAGCTTTGTTACATCTAGTTTTTTAGTTGACTCTCCAAGTAAACCATCATATCATCTACAAAGAGTGATAGCATTTTTTCCCTCATTGCTTAATTATCTACCTTTAATTAATTTTCTTTTGGTCATTGTCAGAGCTAGCGATAATATTGAATAATAGTGATGATAATGGACATACTTGCTTCACTTCTGATCATATTGGGAAAGCTAGTTTGCTCCTATTATATATAATGCTTGCTCTAGACTTGAGATGAATACTACATATTTTAAGAAAGGCTTCATTTATTCCTATGCTTTCGGATGTTTTTAATGAGAATGACTGTAGTATTTTATCAAGAGTTTTTCTGCACCTATTGTAATAATAACATGATTTTACTTGTTTTTTGTTATTGACATGACTAATTTCATGCTTATGGTTTCTTGACATTGAATAAACCCTGCATTCCTGATGTAAATCCCAGGCAGTCATAGTATATGATCTTTGTGATTTATTGCTGTTATCTCCTTATAATTATTTTATTTAAAAATATTGCATCAATATTCATTAGGGAATTGACAAATACCTTTCTTTCTTTGTTGTTGTTCTTCTTATCTTAGGTATTAAAACAATATTTGAATCTTTTTTTCCCAGTTATTTAGGTGACTTTATTTCTGTTTTGCTTTTTTAAAAATATATTTATTGATTTTTTTAGTTTTCAGTGTTGATTTCCATAAGATTTTGTGTTCCAAATTTTCTCCCCATCTCTCCTCTCCCCCACCCCAAGACACCATGCATTCTGATAAGCACTTCCCCCAATCTGCCCTCTCTTCTATTGCACCCCTCCCTGCCCTTATCCCCATCTTCTCTCTTTTCTTGTAGGGCAAGAGAGATTTCTATATTCTATTACCCATATTTCTTATTTCCCAGTTACATGTAAAAACAATTTTCAACATTCGTTTCTAAATCTTTGAGTTCCAATTTCTCTCCCTTCCTCCCTCTTCACACATCACCAATGTGAAGGCAAGCAATTCAATATAGGCTATACATGCAGAGTTATGCAAAAGATTTCCATAATAGTCATGGTATAAAAGACTAACTATATTTCCCTCCATCCTATCCTGTCCCCTATTTTTTATATTCTTCCTTTTTTCTTGTCCCTCCCCAAAAGTGTTTACTTTTAATTACTTCTTCCTCCCATTTGCCCTCCCTTCTATCATCACCCGCATAGCCCACTTATCCCCTTCTCCTCTACTTTCCTGTAGTGTAAGTTAGATGTTTATACCAATTGAGTGTGCATGTTATTCCCTCCTTAAGCCAAATGTGATGAGAATAAGCTTTAGTTTTTCCCCTTCACCTTCCTCCCCTTGCACTTCCATTGAAAAAGCTTTCTCTTGACTCTTTTAAAGGAAATAATTTGCCACACTCCATTTCTCAGTTTCTCTTCCCAATATATTCTTTTCTCCTCCCCTTTATTTTATTTTAGATAACATCCCTTCCTAATCAACTCACCCTATGCTATCTGCATATATATATATATATATATATATATATATATATATATATATATATATATATATATATATACATATATATCCTCCAAATACTCAAATGCTGAGAAAATCTCAAGAGTTACAATTACTATCTTTTCATGTAGGAATATAAACAGTTCAACTTTAATAGGTCCCTTATGATTTCTCTTTCCTGTTTACCTTTGCATGGTTCTCTTGATTCTTGTGTTTGAAAGTCAAATTTTCTATTCATCTCTGTTCTTTTCATTAAGAATGCTTGAAAGTCCTCTATTTTATTGAATGATATTTTTCCCCTGAAGTTTTGCTGGGTAGGTGATTCTTGGTTTTAATCCTAGTTCCTTTGACTTTTGGAGTATCATATTCCAAGTCTTTGATCCCTTAATGTAGAAACTGCAAGATCTTGTGTTAACCTGATCATATTGAATTGTTTCTTTCTGGCTGCTTGCAATATTTTCTCCTTGACCTGGGAACTCTGGAATCTGGCTACAATATTCCTAGGACTTTTTCTTTTCAGATCTCTTTCAGGAGGTGATTGGTGGATTCTTTCAATATTGATTTTGCCCTCTGGTTCTAGAATATCAGGGCAGTTTTCCTTGATTTTTTCATGAAAGATGATCTCTAGGGTCTCTTTTTGATCATGGCTTTCAGATAGCACCACAATTTTTACATTGTCTCTCCTGCATCTATTTTCTAGATCAGTTGTTTTTCCAATGAGATATTTCACATTGTCTTGTATTTTTTCATTCTTTTGGTTTTGTTTTGTTATTTATTGATTTCTCATGAAGTCATTAGCTTCTATCTGCTCCATTCTAATTTTTAAAAGTTATTTTCTTCAGTGAACTTTTGAACCTCCTTTTCCGTTTGGCTAATTCTGCTTTTTAACGCATGTTTCTCTTCATTGGCTTTTTGGACCTCTTTTGCCATTTGGGTTAGTCTTTTTTAAAGATGCTATTTTCTTCAACCTGTTGTTGGCAAGCTGTTGACTCACTTTTCATGTTTTTCTTGCATTGCTTTCATTTCTCTTCCCATTTTTTCCTCCAACTCTCTTACTTGATTTTCAAATCTCTTTTGAACTCTTCCATGGCCTGAGACCATTGCCAATTTATTTTGGTGGTTTTGGATGAATAAACCTTGACATTGATGGCATGTTTTGTTCTTCCTCATCCAAAAGGATGGAGGAAAATACCTGTTCACCAAGAAAGTAACCTTCTATAGTCTTACTTTTATCCTTTTTTTGCCCAGTCAGTTACTTCACTTTTGAGTCCTTTGTCAGATGGAGGATATACTCTAGGGACATGTAAGTTCTTAGTTCCTCCAAAGTCACACAATCAAGGGAGAGGAGTTTATTCCTCTATTGACCTGTGCTCTGGTCTAGGAGCAAACGCAAGCTTTTCTCCTCAAGATCTATGAGTAGGGTTCCCTCTCCACAACTGCCTCCAATTCCCCTATGTCAATATGCCTCCTCACCCCAGGGCCACCACTCAGAGCTCACATTCAGATTATCTTCTTGATTCTTCCAAGGTCTTTAGGAGGAAGACTCCAAAAATGGAGCTGCAGCTGCCTGGGGCTGGGGCTAGGACAGGACCCTGCTCCCTTCTCACCCAGGTGAAAGACCTGTCTCACTGATCTTTGAAGCTGTCTCTGGCATTTGTGGTTTGAAGAATCTAGTAAACACAGCTGCTACCCAGGATTCTGCTCCCTAAAGCCTGCTCCAGTCCTGTCCCTGTCACGTATATGGTCAAGACTGGGCTGCACTCCTTATGCTGTGCTCTACTCTGAGCTGGTGTGATAGATCTTTCCTGTCAGTCTGCCAGGCTGCCTTGGACTGGAAATCTCTTTCACTGTTTCATTTTGTGACTTCTGGTGCTCTAGAATTTGTTTAGAGTCATTTTTATAGATATTTTATGGGCTTTGCGGGGAGAGCTACAGCAGGTCCATCCTACTTTGCCATCTTGTCTCTGCCCCCCACAATATTTGTATCTTGAAAGGAATTTGGTAGAACTTTTTGCCTAGTTTTTTCAAATTATTTATATAATATTGACATTAATTATTCCTTAAATATTTAGTAAAAAACACTTGCAAATTCATTTGATTCTGGGGCTCCTTAGGGCCTCATCTCCCTTAGGACTGAAATAGCTTCTACTCTGTTCCTGTCATGTGTGTTGGGAAAGGCACTGTCCCAAACTTCAGGCTTTTTTTTATACTACTGTTTTCAGTCAGTTTTGTTTTTAAGTTTTCCATATGTACAAGGTGGTATGATGTAAGGAGAAATGTGGCCATTGCTCTGCAACTCTGTGCTATAATCCCTACCCAGCAAGTGCTACTGATCCATTGGGACTGCAATAGATTATTCTGCTCAGGACTATTGCCCCCTCATGAACTACAGTATTTTTCTCAGCCTTTGAGCTGTGAACCATAAGTGGGTATAAGCAATGGAGTTGCAAACAGTGTATACTCCTACATCCTGTGTTAGCAGAGGAGACCCCTGTTCTGATTAGTTGCCAGAGTCCCTTCCCATATATGGCTTGGGATCTCTGGAAGCTACTGATGCTGATACTGTTTCCAAGGCCCATAACTGAAGTTGTTTCTACATAGGCTGCAGGCCAGCCTCTACCAGTGTGTCATAGATCTCTCCTTCCAATCTCCTAAAGTTATCTTGGACTGGGAGAATATCTCACTCTGACCTTTTTTTTCTCTTTGGTTGTGTCATGACAGAATTTTATTTGATGTGTTATTTTTAAGGTTTTTTTGGAAGGAAATACTGGGAGAGCTCAGCTGCACTGCTTCCTAGATCTACCCTCTCATCTTGGCTCTGCCCCTCGCCTTACTCACTTTTGAAGATAAAGATACTAACCCAAATAAAAATCAATGATTATAGGTGTTATTTCATGTTTCTTTTTTTATTTTCTGACAAGAAAACAAAAGGATTAAAAATGAATTCCTCAGTTTTTGAAAGCCTCTGTATTTTATTCATTTGTCTCTGATTCAAAATTGTCTCAAAATACTACATTTATGGTCTGAAACTGAAGGTGTTTTTCTTTAACAAAGAACTGTTATTTTGTATTTCTGCCATTTAAATAGCATTTTTCAGTTCTCTTATTGTTTGAGCAGTCACTATATAACAGGTGGGTATTTAAAATCTATTCTATCTACAAAGATCATTAAAATAGCTACATAAGGCCAGAATGTTTTAAATGTAGATATTGAAAAATAAGCATAAAATCTTGAGGTAATCAACACTCTAATCATTCAAAGAATGAGAGTGAAGATTGACTAAATTCCCCATCCACTCGTCTCCAAACCTCCCTTGACTTCACTATTCTTGTGAAAGGAATTGTCATTTCCCTAATCACTCATGATTAAAAACTCAAAGCCCATCATTATTTCCTCCATAAAATGAGCTGCCCAGTCTTATACATTCTACCTCAATAATGGCTATTGTGCCTGTTTCCTTTTCTTGATTATGTCTTACTTCTCACATGTACTGGTCAGTAACAGCAAAGCTTTCCATAGTACGCCAGAGGACTTTCTTGATTTCTTCTAACACTACAAGGTAATCAATAGTGCACCCTGGCTCTCTGCTTCTCCTCTGCCACTCACCATTGTCTTCACTAGCATTTATATGTCACTTAAAGGTTTGCAAATTACTTTACAAATAGTATCTTATTTATCACTACAGCAAGCCTGGGATGTAGGTGCTATTACTTTCACCATTTTATAGATAAGGAAAATGAGTCAGATAGGAGTTAAGTGCCAAAGCCAGATTTGAACATAGATTTTCCCAATACCAATTCAAATGCTCTATCTATTATTGCCACAAAACTGCCATGTGATTACCCCACCCTCTCTTATCACATACTTCCTTGATATTGATTTTTTCTCCTATTCATCTTCAGAGTTCCTCAATGGTTAAATTTTGCAGTCTGCTCACAACTACCATTTGCCTCTCTATTGCCCTTTCTGTAATGCTCATCTCTAGTTCTTCAGAGATAGTGTCATTCCGTGGTTTGCTTACATATGTAGAACAAACCCAGATAAATATTAATATTGAATGATGGACTTTTGCTTTCATGGGAAGCTTAGCACCAATGAAAGAGCTCTTAAATTTTCCAAAAGCCAAACAGCCCACTCTCCCCTCCTTCTTGTTCAATTTCTGTTTCCAAAGAAAGGATGAGAATACATCTTCCCTTTTTGCAGAAGTGAGGGTCTATAGGTCTGGAGCCTTATTGATAATGTCAGACACAATTGATATGCAGAATATTTTTTGGAAGTCTTTATTTTATTTGTCCAAATTATATGTATATATAAACATTTTTAAATTTTTATTTTAAAAAATCAAGCTCCAAATTCTCTTCCTCCCTGCCTCTCCTTCCCCCTCCCTGAGAGAGCAAGCAATTAGATATTGATTATACATGTGCAATCCTGTGAAATATATTTCCATATTAAACATATTGTAAAAGAAAATACAGGTAAAAAATAAAAGCAAGAAAAATAAAGCTAAAAAAAAAGGATGCTTCCATCAGTATTCAGACTCTGTCAGTGATGTGCTATTTTCTTTCCCATCTTTACATCCTCTCTAACAAAGACTAACTCCCTGGGTATGGAATAGAAAGAGGGATATTACAGGAAATGAACATGAAAAAAAGATATCTATGACTTTTAAAGAAGGTCATATAACAATAACTCACATTTATATCCTATCTTGATGGTTACAAAGCACTTGTAATATAGGCACTAAATGGATTAGTATCCCTATTTTATAAATTAGGAAACTTCTAAGATGTCAAGAGACACAGAATTGTTATTTCCAGATTGTCATTTTGCAAGAGAGTAAATTGAGAGACTCTGAGGGGTTGTGATTTGCTCAAAGTGACAGAACCAAGCCTTGAACTCTGACCTTCATGGAACCTTGAAATCTAGTCAGCTTTTCTACCACAGTGCAGCTACTAACCTACGTCAGTCAGGATTAAAATCTAGGTCTTCTGAATGAATGTTCAGGGCTTTTCCACCTGAAAGGTTGCCTTTGAGAAAGAACCATTGTTATTAGAATGGTTCTCACAACTGAATGACAACCAGAGGGCAACTGAGTTAGGGTTTCACCTATTTTCACTTGATCTGCTTCTTAATGCTTTACATAAACCCATTTCACATGGCACTTGAATTATCCCTTACTTAGTTTCACCTAGCTCCTGAAACTTGAAGGGAACAATCCCTTATTTAATTCTTCACTTTTTCTAAATTAAGCCAGTGACAAATAACTATAGAAAAAGTATTTGGAAAACAGAAATTTCCTACAGATGGTATTTAACTGTTACCATTATTTAGCTATAAAAGTTTTGTTTGTTTCCACACAGAATAAACAAAACCTCTGCATTAATTTTTTTCACATTTCCAATGATCTTTTTTGGCTTTCATGTCATTCATGTTGTTTTTCCCAACGTTTATACCATTTAATCAGTCACAGAAGCACTAGTGGGTGGTTAATAAGTTATTTACAGGCAAAATGAAGCAAATAAGCAATAACGAAAGACAGTAAACTGACATTCACTGAAGAAAACGTGATAAAGCTTGACTACCTAAATGTCTTATAATCATCAGCCACACAGGATGTCATAGATTATAATTCAGTGAACATCATTCGCTCTATGTTGCACTCTGCTCTAAAACTTTCTAGAGGCAGCAGGGGAGAGATGACAACATTTGGGACTTTGAAGTGTTTGCACCAGGCAGCAGTCACGGGACTAAATGAATCCATATAATTCCTCATCTGTGACCTTGGTGTCAGAGTTGATGAGAGAGGGATATTAACCCTAAACTCAGCTCTCCACTATACACTGAGGGACATAAAACAACTTCCAAGGTTCCACTGTCCTTGGGAGTTTAGCTTATGTGTACTGGGAGAGAAAATGGTGGAAACGTTGGATGTTTTTCTCTTTCATTAGTTCTTAGCACAGTTTAATAAACTTGATCTGTAAAGCTGGTGGGTGGAAGGAGTTAAAGAGCTAGCAGGAGGAGGAAGTCTGTGTATCACTTACAATTTCCTTGCTCTGAAAAAAGAATCCCTCCATCACAGACCTATGAGGAGCATCCTGAGGTCATTCAGGCACTATTTTATCCCCTGCTACTGGGCATGTCCCTTTTTAATTTAGTTCTGGAATTTATTAATTATTAATTTATGAATATAAATATCAAAGGGCATTTTGAGTCCTTTGTGCCAAGAATGTTAATAACATTTTGTATATTGGGTTTTTGGGAGCCTAGAGTGAAATAAACTCATTTTCCCAGGGTTCATAGATGTGCATAATGCCAAGAATTATGTTAAGGTTGAGTAACTTGCTACCTTTCCAGTAGCAGGAAATGCTTTCCTTTCTTTATCAGTTCTAGTTTTGGTCAAGCATTTTATATTATTTTGTTTTTTTCTGGTCCAAATCTATGGTTTCATCAGTGTGGAGAACTCCCAGTATGAAAGCTCCGTCCACTTGTATTGTCTGGCAACCTGTCATTAGATTATGTTTTAGAAAGTTACTTAGAGTACTAAGAAATCAAATGACTTGTCCATGGTCATGAACATAGCATGTGCCAGAGGCATGATTTGAATTCAAGTCTTCTTTTCAAGAAGAGATATCCTTTATTATTCCAACATTAAAAATACATTATATTATTCAACTTTATGTTTAGGAACTTTAGATTATGGGGGAAAGCATGAAATATTATATTATCTTTAATTTTAAGCACTCAGTTTCACAATCAAGTAATTATATTTTGTTTATAAAAAGATTGCTTACTTTTGTCATTTATTAGTTTTTTTCAATGATTAATTTAGTGACTTAACAAAGCACAAATATGCCATGTAGAGTGATTGTCTGTCAAGGGTATAATAATGGTGAGATATTAATATGATATGTACATGTCTTCATTAACATTTTTAAGGAATAATGTTGTACTAAAAAGAATCATCTGAAAAAGACTGTGATTAAAATAAGTGTGTCATTAAAATATGCAATTTCTTTTTAGGCATTTCTGAAGTTCCCCATTTATTCTTCCTAACTTTATTAGTATTTCAGCATAAAAACTTCACATATTGAAGTCAAATCTACACACAATTCCTTAATATAAAAGTGGTAACCTGATTTCATTGTATCCTCTTTTCCATTTTCCTCTGATCACTAGATTGGTGTTGGATGACCATAGATGAGGAGTAGTTCTGCCTAACTTGTGCTGATGATATAATTTAAGGTTCATTTGATCTTTAGAGTCCTTACGGTCATTTTGAAGATGAGTTGCTGCTTATTCAGGCCATTATGCTGCAAAGAAACCTTTCCTTTTCCCTGTGTAGGAATGAAGTAGGGTATTTTTAAAAGTTAGCTTAAGATATTTTGAAATTGTAAAACTGTAATGATAAGCTTTTGGAAGATCACTACCCTGGGAGGGAAGGAGATTTATGTGATTGATGCTATCAACAGAACTTGGGTGAGTGAGTGAACAAAGCTGCTAGCCTAAGAGAGAACTGATTGAACAAAATATTGGGTTCTGGGCTCCTAGTGCATTTCTGCTTTGCAAATGTATTGAGATCTGGAAATGTCTACCTGGCAAGAATCAGAAACTGACAGTGTGGACTAAAATGGAGCAGAAGCTTTGAAACAGATAAAGGAAATATACTACACTTTTTGTTTTTTTGAAGGGGATTAATTCAATGCTAAATGAATTTCCGTTATAACATGAATCCCCCAAAGTCCTTCCAAAGGACCCTGGCTATGGAAACTCATTATTATTAAAATGTTCAATAGGAAGGTTTGGGGGTTGTAAATTATATAAATCACAGCTAGAATTCCCATCAATGTAACATTCCCTATTAACTAATCAGGCAGAAGCAATATATCATATATCAGAGTATTTAATTAAGACAGAATATCATGATATGCCATGCAAGAAATAAACAGGCAATAGACTCTAAACCCTTTTGAGTGATAAAATATATGACTAGTGGCCAAAACTAGCATTTTGGTATTGGCATAGAGATTTATCTCTTCAGGTCGTTGAAACTGGATTCACCTTGGCAATATTTACCAGTTACTTTTTTGTCAGGTTGATCTCCAAACTTCCCTAGTCTCTAGGGACCAAATGAACCAAATGTAGTGGCACCATTGGCATCTCTTGCTTCTTAGACTATGACCACAGTTTTCTCTATCTCAACCTAACTTTTTCAGTAGACTCCCTAGGCAACAGATCATTGCTCTGGATCTTCTTGGGCAAAGTTGGAAATAGGACAAGAAGACACTCTACATATATGGGCTCTTGTTTTTCATTTCTCTGACTTAGTTCTTTGACAAGTCATCTATGACCAAGATGATTGCATTGCTCTAATCCAGGTCTGCACAACAGTCTGCCTGTGACCACGTGCCATTTGTGGCCTGCAAAAGGCTTTCAGGAGCACCAAAAATGTAGAGGATGTGAGACAGGGTTGCGCAACATTCCACACATGGGTCACTTTCACAGGCAGCAAGTGACCTGCAGGCCATATGTTGTACAGGCATGCACCTGATCCTTCCTTCTTTCAAACTATTCTTTTTTATTTGTGTCATTTTGCACTCTTCAAATTCATATCTCCTGATCCAAAATCCCTATCCCTGCACAAGTCCATGGACTTTGATGTACTCAATTTCCCCCTTATTAAAAAGTTTCCTTGTCTCATCCATTGTTGATCTTGGATTCAGAGAAGAAATCCTCTGTGGTTGCATGTTGTGCCTCTAATACACTAGAAAAAGATAGAACCAACCATCAAGGCTGCCAAGCATGCAGGAAGACTAGAATGAGATAAAACTTAAATATGAGAATAACTTAAAACAAGATGAAATAGTCTATTGACCCATGGAATTATAGAACCAGACTGAAAAAACAAGTAGGACACAACATGGAACGATATAAAGAGTCATGGCTCAGGAGTCAGGGATCTGGTTTCAAATCCCACCTCTGATACATGTGACCTTGGCTAAATCACTTATTTTGTGCCTCATTTGTAAAATGAGGGGTTTAGATTTAATGATCTTTGAGTTCCTTCTACCTCTAATCTTGCTCAGACCTTTCAGTCATTTCTGACTTTTGTATTCCCATTTGGGATTCTCTTGGAAAAAATACTTAAGTAGTTTGCCATTTCCTTCTCCAGTTCATTTAACAGATGAGGAAACTGAGGCAAACATAGTTAAGTGACTTGCCCAGGGTCACACAGCTAGTGACAGAGGCTGGATTTGAACTCAGGAAGATGAGTATTCCTGACTTTAGGACTGATGTTCTATCCACTGAGTCACCTAGTTGACCCTTGATCTCCTCTGTGATCCTATAATTATGTTACAATTAAAATCAAAGTGACTTTAACAAAAATGTCAGGACTTCCAAAAAAGAAACGAAAGGGATAGAGAAAGATTGGCATAGAACAGTCACAGTGCTTAATGAGGAATGTGTAGGCATGGTAGAGGAGGATCTGCTTTACCCAGGAGTGATCCTGAAGGGGCCACAGGGGTCAGTAATACATGGTGAGATAGGTTTATGAAAGAACATGCTGTGGACCTTTAATCAAAGGCAAGACTGGAAAGCAGTTCTTATATATATATATACATATATATCAATCACTCTTCCCAGTTAGGCTCAAATAAGTGGAATTACTTTTGATTTCTCCCTCTCCCTAGACTCTATTATCCAATTAGTTCCTAAAACCTATTCTTGCTACCTTTAAAATGTCTTTCTCATCTGTTTCCAGCTTCTGTTGAGGTCAGAGAACTATAATGTTGAGGTTTGAGGTGCTTAGGACCCCAAAATACCAACATGCCGGGTCCTGCCAAATGAATTCAACTCAAACCTTCTTTCAGCCAAAATAAAACAAAGTTTATTAAAGATTCACCATATTGTGTTGACTCTTAGGAAGCCTAACCATTTGTGACGTTTGCATTGACAAGTGGGCCAGATAGAATCTTAGCCAGACGGAATCAGAGCTAGATTGAATCTGAGTGCCTTCATGGAGGCAAGATGAGATTTATATACAGAAAGACTATGAAAAGGATCTAGGGGTACTCTAGTAGTGTGGGAGATGGTTCTAAGGAGGATCTTGATGAGAATGAGGTAACCAGTGATGTAATCAAGGGTGGCAAACAGCTGGAGGCAGTTGAGAGGTATCAGACAAAGGAGGGCTAGGCTAGGTTAAGGGTAACAGATGAAGGCCAGATGAAGTTGGAAGATTCAAGGAGGCTCATGGAGTCCGTACCCCATCATTTTCAGTCCTGTTACGACAGTATTCATCCTCATCACTTCCTTACTTGAGTGAACTCAATACAGACTTTTATAACAATCTCTGATATCTAGTTTTGATTCTTCTAATGCAACCAAAATCTTACTAACAGCTTAATCTTCCTAAAACATCCAGTAAGGACCCTGTCTGACCTAGGAGCAGATTCTAAAAGTGAGCGACCATTCCATCAAGTTTACAACTGAAATTAATCCAAATCTGGCTAAGGCTAATTTCTGAGGAACTTTGTCTAATATTCACTCCTCATAGAACTGAGTCAAGAAAAGACATGAAGCTTGACTTACCAAAATATCCTCTGTGGATCTGTCCCTTTCTACTCTTTTTTGCATCTTTTTTGTTTGCTTGTTTTCTTTTATGTCTTATTAAATACTTATTGCTAAAATATCTGAAAGATAATATACACTATGGTTGTTCTTGAATTTATGTTTCCCAACCCTGGATTCCATCTTCAGTTACAGAATAAGGATTTTATTAAGTATCAATGATAGGCAACTTCATTATTGAAGTAACTACTTGAGAATATTTAGCATAACAATGATTGTCATTACTAACACCATTTGCATTACTCACATCACTCCAACTGAGCTTTGAGATTTAGAAAGGCTCTATAAACGTTTTATCAATTGTGAGAACTGAAATGATTTGAAACATCAAAAAAGCTTAAAGTGATGATTTCTGTTACATTGCAATAGATTGCGACCTGGCAAGTACACATAATGGATAGCTTCATTGGCAACAGTATATAACAGTCTAAGATAACTGTTTTGAGAACATTGTATTCATTTCAACATGTAAAATTTTGCATATTTTTTTATATTCTTAAAATAATTATAACTCATACTCTAGTACTTTAAGATTTGTGATGTACTTTTCTTACCAGAACTCTACTTAAGTAATAATATAACCATTATTATTCTTGTTTTACAGATGAGGGTCCAGAAGCTCTGAGAGGGTAATTGATGTGACCTTAGTCACATAACTGACAATTATCTGGAATAAGATTTGAACCCAGTACTCCTGAGTCTATAAGGTGAACTCTAAAGTACTGCACCCCTTAATATTAGATTATGTACCTCATATGAAGAAGGATAGAGGAATGTGGGATCTATAACTTATTCATATTCTCTAGGTTAATTTCCCTGCATGTAAATAAAGTTGATTAACCACTCAAGTTTCCCCCACTCCCCCCCAGGTCTCCAATGATTGGTTTAGTTAAAAAGCTCAGAAGCCCATCCTCCAGTTTCACATTGTTAGCCTGTGATGCACTGTAAGCATTACTTCTTGAACGGTGAGGTGTTAGAATACCCTCCTAATTTATCTGGCTCTGAGTGGCAATGAAATTGAGGAGATTGATGAATAAATATAAAGCACTTCTTTTGTTAGCAGCTGTGTCCTCACTTATTGAGTCTCATGCTGCGTAGGGGAAAAAAAAGAGACAATTGTGACATGACACCCACAAGTGCTTATTATATTATCCACAGTATTGAACTAAATGATAACCAAAAAAATTCCACTTTTATCAGACACCCAGGGTGCACAATCAAATATTCATTTACCTTTACACTGCATATAAAGTCATTTGTTTCAACACTCTTTCTGATATAAGATTGCTGTAATGTGGCTCCCCACTACATTAAGCACCAATGTAATTATTACCCTCATTGTATACAACCAACCAAATTAAGCGCCATTAAACGAAATGCTCTCATAAATATTGTATATCTTTATAGAACTATTATCTACATTTTCCCAAAATACCGTGCTCAATTGGTTCATCCGAATTAGTGTTTTGTTCTTATAATAATATGAACAAGCCCAGAGCTTCATCGGGGGAAAGAGCCCATCTGGCTTCTAACTCTGGGGAAAAAAAAAAAAAAAAAAGAGATTTCTCAGGCCCTGCCTTCTCCGGAATTGTTTCTGATTTTTCACGACAGCTTTTCCTTGTGTGTTTTCCTCTTAATGTAGCTTCTTTTACTTCTCTTTAGCCATGATCATATAGGATGGTTAACCTTGTGAAAATGTCACTCTGTACCCATATTTCTTTTCCTTTCCATCCAGAAATTAGTTCTTGACCAAAAGAACAATGTCTAAGAACAAATTCCGGAAAGGTCATACCATGGTACCTGTTCACCTTCCGGTAACTGCTAGTAAGTTTCAAAGTCAAAGATTAAAGGAAACCATATACTCTAAAGAGGAATTGTCTACTTAACCAAGAAGAAAAGAAAACCCTAATGTGGAGAAATTTTCACTAATGACTGAAAAAAAGTTGTTTTTTCTTCTTCTGTATTTCTACATTTCTTTTTATTTCTCCTAAGAAATTAACAGAGAGATAGCTCGGAGAAGTCAATTCTAATAGTCTTGCTTTTATAGTATTTATGGTTAACAGACAAATATTTTACATTTCAATAACAGGAAATGGGGTTCATACTTTATGATAATGAAGCTACAAGAAATCAGAGAATGATCAACAATGCCTTTGATACTCAGTGACTTCAGTGTTAAGTTAGGCATGGCAGCTGAACTGATTTGTGTATTAGAAAAGATGCTTCCAAAGTAGGAAAGAAGATTGGCCAAAAGTTTTACATACCGTACAAAGCCTTTACATCAAGAGATATGATTATTACTGATGTGGAAGCTATTTCCAAATCAGCTTTCTTTGTACAGTCAAGTAATAGACTCAGAAAACTAGCTAGTGCAAAGGATTGAGCTCTGGATATGGAGTCAGAAAAACTTGAATTCAAATATGAACTCAGAAAGTTAACTATGTACATGAACCTGGGAAAGGCAATTAACTTCTGCCACCACTTTCTTATCTATAGAATTCAGGTAATAATTGTGCCTACCTACAAAGTTTATTGTGAGACAGGACGCCAGGAGACCAATGAGACTGTGCTTTCCGATCATTTAAGTGCGTATCGTCATCACTATCTTTGAGTCTAAGCCCATTTTTACAAATGAATAAACTGAGGCTCAGAGATGCTAAATTTGACAGGTTCAATTAGTTAATAATAATAGCTAGCATTTACATAGCACTTTAAGATTTGCAAAGTGACTTGCAATTGTTATTTTATTTTATCCTCACTACTCTAGGACTCAGGGGCTATTATCATCTGCATTTTACAGATGAGGAAAATAAGGGAGATAAAGATCACACTGCTAGTAAGAGTCTGGGGCAAAATCTGAACCCAAGTATTCCTTACTCCCAAGTCCTGTGGCTTTCTACCGGACTAGGCTGCCTCTCAAAGCTTAAAGCCAATGGGTATTAAATGAATGAGGTGACGACTTCATTGAAAAATTCATTTATATGTAAATATTCAGTAAACAAAAGGAAGGCAAGGGAAAGGAGTTGTGTAAAGGCTCCTTGTAAGACTAATTATTTTAATAAATGCAGAGTTGGGAAAAGTGGGAGGAAAGCTTGCTTTGTTAAGCATTACTACTTGAGTCTTGCTGAGTTGGGAGCTATTTTACAAACGTTGAGGTATTACATGCTGGGTCTAAATTCATGCCTAGAATAAGGGTTCAAGAAATTGGGACTGTTTTATGAAATATGATCATATCTTTCTGATTTAATTAAATCATTTTAGGATATTTACCGGGAAAGGATGTAATATAATATTATACTCAATGGCTTTCCTATTTATATTCAAGCTATCTGGCTACAGCTGTAGCTAATGTGATCCAGGATCTATACTGAAGGGGGAAATATATACTAACACCTGCTGGTGTTACTGCTTTTAAGAATTTATTCATTCTTCCTTATTAAATCCTTGCCCTTTCACAGGTTTATCATAGTCGTCATGTTAATTAATAAGAAAAACAAATACAATAGGCATAATTTCTCCATAAAAAATATATTCACTACTGTGCTATAAGAAATGATGAACTCAATGATCTTAGAAAAACATGGATACACTTGCATGAAATAAAGAGTAAAACGAACAGAACAGAAAGAATATTGCATACATTTACAGCAATATTGTTTTAAGAACTTTGAGCATATAAGCCATTTTGACTATTATAAATAACTAAATTAATTACAAATATATATATAAAGAAAGATGTTATATGCAGAGAAAGAACTGATAAAAAGAAGTATATATATAATATGATATTACATATATGTGTATGTGTATATGTGCATATATTATATATATATATATATTTGTGATTAATGGTAGTCATCTCTATAGTAGAGGAGGGAAAAAGGGAAACAAGGAAGTTTACATAATATATATATAGATATTATATATTATTATATTATTACATATATTATATATGTAAAAGAAACAGCAAGTTGTACATAACAGATTTGCAGTTTCATGTATTAAAACAAGATAATTCACATAGTAAAGCATAGAGCATGTATTGATGCTGGATGTAATATATAAAAAGATGCCTTCCCTACCTAAAAGGAATGCATTTAAAAGTTCAAAAGCAAATGCATAGAAATAGATATGGACAGATTTAATGATGATGACATTTTGTAAAATGCTATGGAGTTGAAGGTAGTGAAATGCAAAATTATTTTTCAGCATAGACCTTTCCCCTATAACTATGGCAAGAAAATACATTATTTGTTTAAACAAAATCTTTGGAACTTGGCATTCCTTTGCAGCTACCTGAGTGAAGGAGAAATTGACACTCCTAGGTTCAAAGTTGATGTTCCTGACTTTATTGAATACTATTGTATGATTTTAAGATCAAATAAAAAGACATTTTAAAAGCTTCTGATGGATTGTTAAGTAGAAGTCCATCTAGTATAAGATAAATTTCCCTGGTCTTTGAGTTAGAAGACCTGAGGTCTAGGTTTAAATACTACTCAAATACTAGTCATTTGATCCTAGGTAAAGCACTTAATAGAATTAAGAAGGCTCATAATTGGAATGGAACTCAAAAGTCCCATACTTTAACATGTACCTGAACAAGAATTCTCTCTACAATACATCTGATAAAGGATCATATAGCTATTGCTAGAAGATCATTAGTGAAGGAGATCGCACTATCTCACAAGAAAATCTTTTGAACATTTGTGTAGCTCTTGTTAAGAAGTGTTTCCCTTATGTGGGTCATGTGCCTTGCCATGTAGGTTATTTGTATGACACCCTGAGTTGAACCTATATTTACACTTACATTAAAGCAATTTTTGTTACTTTGCAATCTTCCACCCCATTCCTGGCTCACATTGCATCCTGGGCCATCTCCAATCATTCTGATGAATATCAGGCCAATGGACCCAGAGAGCTGAGTAGAAAGTGAAGTTGGTGACCTTGCCCAGCCTTCCCCTCACTCAAATCAAAGTCAACTGTAAGTCATGCCATCATCTTGATGTCATGATCCTCTTTGAGAATGATGGACAAACACAGCAACAACCCCATTCCTGACACTGTCAAAATATATACATTAATTTCAGATAAATACAAGAGTAACTTAGAGATTCCCCTTGGAGGACAAATAGAGGTCTATATAGAGATGCTAGTAGTGTGTTCGAAATCAACAGGAAACATCCCTCCTCCAACATAGACAGTTATTAAAATGACATACTCAAGATAAACATCTGCAAAAATTCTACCATTAAAATAATAGTCTCTTTCAAGGTGGGACTAGTTGTAGAGCTTGAGGAAGTACAAAGAAATATACTGAATCTCTCCAAATTGAATGTTGATGCCAAAGTAGGCAGAGAGGGGCAGAGATGGATCCATATGTGAGAAAAATGCTTTAGAAGTAAGAAACGAGAGGCCGAAGATTTTGCGTTCTTTACAGATGTTTCATAAAGATATTGAACTTCATTAGGAAATGTGTCAGAATTTTCTATATGACTCAGTGGTGGTGTTGAAGTCATTCCCAAATCAACTTTCTCTGTAGAGGCAGATCGTTGACTGTTACAAGGATCAAAACTACTACAAAATGGAGATACTAAAAATGAATAAAAGATATGTCATGCAATTAAAAACAACACCAACCTGATCTATTTAAACAAGTTTTTAATGCCATAAAATAGTGAACAAAGTAAGGAAAATATACCAATAGTCAATATGATCATTATATGAGGAGTATTAATCTATGTAAATCTATGTGGAGTCCAAACACAAGGAAAACCAAATATTATAAAAACCCAGTAAAGACCTGATATCCTTGACAAATAGATAGATAGGGAAGCCAAGGGTACCAACAATTGAAATTATAAGCATAGTTTTAAATCTTACAGATAATAAACACGAGGAAAACATGTTTATTATTAGCAACATTGTCTCAAAGCAGTGAGAAATAATAAATGGAAATATTAGTTTAAAGAAAGCTTGGTCAGATATCTATTTAGGCACAATAATCTCAAGGGCAATTATAGAAAAGTCTGGATGTAGACTAAGGGATGGTTAAAAAATGGAAATTATAAAGATTTTCAAAATATTTTTTACCATCAAATATAATAATTTCACCCTCATTTAAACTTTTAAATTGGAATTCCACATGTGAGATATTAATTTAGGGTAACATAGAGGAAAACAAAAGTAGCCAGATTAGGCCAAGTAGACAAATGCTCTTGGATTCTCAGTTTTCCATGTTGTGTGTAGTCAGTCCTCAAGGTATCTGGAAGAAAGGAAGATATCAAAGGAGGAGATAGAACTCTTTATCACATTATTACAAAAAAAGGTAAAACATACAATATCAGTTATTACTGATGCATATATGTATTATCTAATCTAGACCAAAATACATTTTTTGACGGATTGTAGATATTGCTATTGTTTTCCCACACATCACATATATCCTTGCTGAGAGAATGAGAAGGAACAGACAGGTTTGACAAATAGTATTTCTTGATAGACCAAAATTTTACAGAACTCTATTGAATAAATGATATTTGACAGATCCCCCTAAGCTTATTCTTGCCGAGTACAAAAAAAAGTATTTGATTTGGTTGTATAAAATGTTTTTAAAGGCTCATCTCCATTAAGATGGTACCCATTCGCATGTCAATATCATACACGATCTATTGAAAGATGCAACTTTTTGGATGATTCTGATTATTAATATTAAGTAATACATAAATATATACTGGCTAAAGAGGCTTGCCAGTCATGGACAAAATCAGCCCCTGTTTGAAAATTGAAGAAGGATTCTCTGAAGATGGTTTCCCACATATTCCTAGGTGTGGATACATTCTAATAATTTCAACTATGTCCTATATGTTGCAGAGTCACCAAATCACTCCAAAAAATTCAGTGAAACTCTCCTCACAGAGAGAAAAAAAATATAAATATGCATGTGATATAAACCAGTATAAGCAGTTAACGTGGATAATTCCAAAGACTCATCATCAGTACATGTATCCAGAACACACACAATAGATAGATTGATGAGCTGGGCCCAGGACTGAACAGAGAGAGCTGCCATGTTGATTACATTTGGGTGGCATGATGATGCTATTTTCATGACTTCTGAAGCAAAGAGACACAATTTTGTCATCAAAGTGTAAGGTAGTCAGAATTATGGGATTTGTGAGTTGGAAGGCACCTTAGAGGCCCTCTAATTCAACATGTAAACTGAATAAGCCTTACCATACAACACACAACTACTCCATACTCCACAATGAGCTCATTTTATTGAGGGTATAACAAAAACAACAAAGCAGAGTTTGTCTTGCTGGTGGGTAATAAAGATCAGAATCCTGCAAACCCAGTTTTCCTTATCTAGCGTTTGTTCTGGACAGACACTAGATATATTTCCTTTCTAGTCAAAGGAACTTGGTGATCTTTAGCACTCTGCATTAGACCAAGGGCCTGTGTATATAAAGAGGTTGGGGGAAGAGGGAAATGATTCCAAGTAATTTTATTTGTTATTCTCTTTAATTAAATATATTTTGTTTTGAACTAATCTAACATCCAGCTGCTTGTTTAATAGTAAACTCATAGTGTTTTTTTCTTTGTTTGTTTGCTTGAAATATGATGTGGGTCTTCTAAACATGTTTATTTTCATCAAACCTATTCTTATCTTTCCATTCACTTTGATGTTCTGTTTGACTCTTACCTTTCCTTCAACCCACATCCAATCATTTGGAAAGTTCTGTTGATTTTACTTCCACAAAGTTTCTATGTCTTTCTCTTCCATTCACATGACTTCTACCCGCCTTTAGGCCCTCATCACATATTGTTTCACGGATCATTCTCTCTTCTAATGTATTCTTTACACCAATCTGTAATTAATGTTCCTCAGGCACAGATTGGACTATGCAATGTAAATCCTTACAAGTTTCCCATAACCTCTATCCTGAAATGTCAACTTCTCAGCCTAGTATTTAAAAAATAAAAAAAACAACCAATGAAACAAACCAAAAAAACAGTTACCACAGTTTAGTTCCAACTAATTTTTTCCAAACTAATTTTGAAAGCCTCTTGCCATGGTCTATATTCTATACAGACTGGCAGGGGATTGGAACATGCAATTTCCCACCTCTGTATATTTGCACAATACATCTGGAATATATTCACTCCTTCTCTCTGCCTCTTAGAAAGCCAAAATTAGGAGTCTCTTGTTCATTCAAATTTTGCTGAGCTCCAATAGCCCTCTATTTTTTCCTCACAATTTCTTTAAAAAAAATCACCTCATCTTTCTCTTGCTTTTACCATTCCTGACATTGGACTCAATTAATATAATTCTTCTTATTACTTTCTTCACATAAATTTTGCACATAATATCATGTTTTTTCATAAAGCCTTATATGTAGTAAATGCATATAAATGTTGATTTAAATTGAATTAAAATATCTTTAAGAATTTGGAGCCCCTTAGAGCCTCTTTTACTAAGCCCATGAACACCTGCATTACTTTTACTAAATACTATTGAATAGAAATCTATTTCACCCAAGAAATAATTCAGGCAACATAATAAAGGCTTTTCCTTTCTCTAGACAGGTTAGGGGTATTAAGGTTGGGGATGCTTAAAAGTATATAAACTTAACATAAAAATTTGGCTAATTTTAAATGCCAAAACACTGCTCATAGATTTTTTAAGCTGAATTTCAGAATTATACACACATATACATACATAAATACACATATGCATATACACATATATGTAATCTCTTTTGATAGTCCCTAAGTATGTAGTCTTTCCTTGGACTTTGTCAAATATGAATACAGTCTGAGTGACTATGCTAGTTGCCAGCTGCTTTTTTGCTGCCATTGATAACAAGACAAAGGAGAATGAAATTAAATTACATCAAGAGGCATTTAGTTGAAGCAATAAATAGAATTTTCTAACTAGTAGAAATTAAAAAAAAAAAACAAAAAAACTTAAGTTCCTTCTAAGGAAAGGTCTTCTAGACCCTAGAGAATCAAGAAAGTTTTAAGAATCAATCTCCCTTGGGTGGTTTAAAGAAAGTCTTATCTTAAAACAGTGGGATGGGATCTTTTTTTCTCCCTGTAAGTTGCAAAATTTGAAAATTCTAAAAACGGAAAATGAAAGTCTGAGACTTTGCAGACTGCATTAGTTCCTCCTGTAGTTGCTGGTGACAAACTATAGTCTCTTATGGAAGCTTATATATAAAGATAACACTTGTATTTTAAATGGCAAAAGACTTCTTTACTTTGAAATTAGTGCATAATATACACTTTACTAGTAAAAATTGTGGTCATCTACTTTCATATCTCTAACGCATATGGTGGCCTGATGTCGGTGGCTCATTTTTCAATACAAAGTAGAAAAATGGTATGGTATGTCAAAAGGATGGAGGGAAGAAGGGGGAGAGAGAGAGAGAGAGATCACAAAAAGAAGATTGGCACTGAAAGGAAAGGATGTAAAAGAAGAAAGATACATTGTTTTCAACAACAACATCAAATGAATTGTTTTGTCAATATATTGTAATATATGCAAAAATGGCCTGTGAAAATTTTTTAGGAGGTGAGTTGTTTTTATTTCTTCATTTCTATTAAAATGTTATAAAACTATGTGCAAGGTACTGTGTTGGATAGTGGGAATACAAAAATAAACAATATTTGTCTTCAGTAATCTTATAATCCAAATGAGGTGGGGCTTTAGGTATACACATGAAATAGAATGGTAAAAAGAATGTGATCACATTAATGGAAAAATCTAGAGAAAAACTTGCAGTAGGGTATTTCAGTTGAGAAAAGTAGGAGATACAACTAAGGTGTATTTAAAAGAAATCTAAACATTTAAAAAGAGTCAAGATGTTAGAAATTCTTTTACTAGTATGGGTCCTACAAGAATGAACAGAGACACAAAGGAACAGGATGGTATAGAATATTTGCCAGTTGTAGGATCATAGAAGATAATAAATCCAACTCCTTCATTTTACATATTATAACACTAAAGTACAGAGTAGGAATTTACAATTTGTCCATGGTTCCATAGCTAGTTAATGCTTCAGATAGGATTTTAACTTAGATCTTCCTGACTCCAAATCCAGAGCTCTAACCATTGTACCACCTACTTGCCTCAAGTCTAATCTCGCTGAACCACAGAGTACATGAAAGGAAGTATAATGAAATAAAGCTGGAAAGAAGGATATCTGCGCTCCCCTACAAATGACCTTAAATTCCAAATTAAGCTGTTTTATTTTATCCTATAAGAAATGGTGAGAAACTGAAGGGGCAGATGTGTATTTTATTTTTAGACAGAAATGACTGAAGGTAAGGAGACCAGTTATCAGGCTATTACACAAGTCAAGGTAAGAGATAATGAGGAACTGAATTAGTTTAGTGGCCACCTTAGTAGAGAGAAAGTATTGGTTGTGAGAGAAGCAGAGTTGCCAAGTCTCAACAACTGACCTGAAGTGGTGACTGAGGACTGGGTTAAGAAAAAAGATGCCTCTATTTTTTGAGACTGAGAGACTGAAGGGATGGAAGATAGAGTAAGAAAATGAATGATGTTAGAGGAAAGATGATGAGTTATTATTATGGCAAATTTAGTTAAAGATACCAGTGGGACATCTAGATGGAGACACTGATCCAGCAATTCAACATATAAGATCAAACTTCAGAGGAGAGATTGAAGTAGGTTACAGAGATTTGGGGGTAATCTTCATAGAGGCCATTATTATCACGCCACTTCAGACTCCCTTACTCATGGTTTGTTTCAGAACCATATCACCTTAAACAGTCCATGGCTTAGGAATCTTGTATAACTTTATTCATCCCCCAGTATGTCCCACCGAAAGTGGTCAGTCTGTAACTGAAATCTAGTTGAATTCAAGGCATCCTTGAATGAATTTTTATGCTTGTGCATTAGATCAAACTCCTTAAGAACCAGGTATTTTTTTTACTTAATGAGCACTATTTTTAAAATATGGTTCTTCAGTTTGTTTCCCTATAAACAAATATCAGAGATACAGGATAATGTAATGGATAGGGTACTACGTTAGAGTCAGAATGTCCTGGGTTCAAGATAACATATGTTATATGACAATGGACAAGTCACTTATACTTTCAGTGTCCCCAGACAGTTCTCTAAGAATTGGGCAAGACCAAGAAATAAATATGGTCAGTGAGGACAGTGTACAAACAGTTCTTGCTTATTTCTTATCTTTTTTCTTTTTTGACATGCTAATCCATGAAGACCCCTGCCCCACATATCTTCAAGTTTGGGAACCTAATCCTTTTTCAGTATTAAAAACTTTACATGTCTAAAAGGTTTTCACCCTATCCTAGCAATGACAGTTGAAGTGATGTGAGAGAATGACTTCAGAGAAGAAGAGGTTGGGGGGAGGAGAGAAGAGAAGAAAAAGGAGGAGGAGACCCAGAAGAGATCTTTGGGGGACATACACCTTTAGGGAAAAAGAGAAAGCTGAACCCGCAAAGGACACTCAGTAAATTTTGTATCCTTATAGCACTGAAACATCATTTCAATTCTCTGCGGTCATAATGCATAGCATTAGGGGCAGCCCATGAGGCAGAGTGTCTATTAACTGGTTCATTGCCAATACATTTTGCCCAACATCTTAGTAATTACTTTTTTTAATCCCTTTTGAATGATATTACACTGATTTCACTTTTCTCCCCAGAAACTGAATTCTAATGAGAAATCACTGCTTTAGGGGCCAGGGATAACATATTAATAATAAAATTGCTACATTTATTCATTAGATGAGCAAAATCCCTTGTATTTGAGAATATACCTGCAAATCTAACCAGTAACCTCTATTAAATGAAATATTACTAAGTCAAATCCAACTATGAATATTACCATGATCCCAGAGGACTGAATGAAATTTGGTAGGCCCAGAAAATAGTCTACTTCTACAGAAGACAAGTAAAATTTTTAATAAACTATAAAAATGTAATCTATAGTATTAGAATTATACTTATATGAACTCTGTACATTAGTCTACTTTTTGGAAAAGGAGGTGTGGGGGTGCAAAGGGAAGGAAGGATGGATTTATCATTGACACATTTGAATTAATTAAAGATAATGCCATTTATAGTGAGGGTTATAGACAATATGAGGTAATTCACCGAGTAGTTGCCACTGCTTCATTTACCTGAATGCCTAGAAATCATTTGCATATAGGTGGCACCATCTATTTAACTATAAGCTTATGGGGCGGGTCAGTGAGGAGGCAGGACTAGACCTTTGATTTCTTTGCTATTTTGAATTTCATGTGAAGACTTTCCTCTACAAGTATTGATCTATACCTCCTCTGCCACTTATAATCTTAGAGAATTTCCTGGGTCACTTAGAGGTTGTGGCTAGCCCAAGTTCACACAGTCGGTATGTATCCAAAATATGACTTAAACATAGAGCTTACTGATTTAAAACCTGCCTCCCACCTGCCTCCACTAATTTTGCAACTTCATGAGGTAAAAAATTGCTTCCTCAATGGGGACAAAAAAAAGCCTTCTTAAGCAGTAGTCAAAAGAATACACTGGTTAAAAATAAAAAGTAACACATTCAATCCTTAGTCAATAAATAAATGAATGAATAGCAGAATAAGTAATGAAATGAATGAATGAATGAATAAGTGAATATAGAAAAACTGTCATAGAACATATTTAATACTACATCAGTGCCTTAGAAACCTTTCTAGCAACCATAAGTGATAATATTTTGTAAACTCCTTTCTCTGCATTCTCTAGAAGAGTCTGATAGATTTTACAATTTTTACAAAGGAAGTAGAGCATGGATTTTAGCATCATGTAGAGTGCATGACTCATCTCTTGCTAATAGCAACAGTGGGAGTGAGGACCCAGCTTCTGGACCACACAGTAGAGGCAAATTCCTGGAATATTTATTGAAATCAATGGCATGTTTGTGATCTGTTTTCTTTTCTCTCTCTCCCCCCCATATTAATTCAAAGAGGCTGATAATGAATACTTACTGTCTTTATACAAAGTTCTACTTTGGGAGAACTGAGTCTCATGAAAAACAGTCTTATTTGTCTTTTCTATCTCTTGAGGAGGAAAAAGGAGACAAAAAAAAGATTTCCTTTATCTTGAAGTTGATTTAGCTGAGGCAAAACAGAGGTGAAGCCACTGATCTAAACATCCATCGAAGCATGGGCTAAAGAAAGAAGAGAAAAATGCAAGATTGTCATTGCCCTGCTGAGATTGTCAGTCTAATCCTTATCATGTAGTTTTATAGCACCGTCAAATAGAACACAAAAACTGCATCTCTAGAAGCAAATTGGAGAAATCAAATAATTATCTGGATATATCTAAGAGGAAATAAACTTTCTCTTCATTCATCTGGTTATTACAAATGATAGTATTCATTTTACCTGAATTATCCTAAATATAATATCTTCTTTTCCATGGGTAAACGGGGAGAATATCATGTGTTTGTGGGGTGGAGGAAAGGTAAAGTAAATAGTTGACTGTGGAATCCCAAAGACGTAGGTTCAATTCCTTTATCTGTCATATATTTAATGGGACCATGGGCAAGTCATTTAACCCCTCTGTGGCCCACATCTCCAGAAGATGTTGAAAAATAATCAATCTGTATTGGTAGAGAAAATTTCCTCACTGGCAAACTACTTCAAATAGACCAGTGTAAGGTCCAGTTGAAGCTTTCCCACCCTTTGTTCTGCCCCATCCTCCCCTCCCCCCCCCCAAAAAAAAGCTAGGGAGTTTTTTATAGGAAAGGATTGACCTGCTCAACTATTTTATTAAGACTTGCAAATTCATTTATTCCACCATTTTGATAAGAGATTTCTGTTCAAAGTATGTTTCCTGTGTGTAGATACAATCAAAATGGTTTATCAAGAGAGGTTCCAATTGTTAATCTGAAAGGAGTCATTGAGTGTTACAGGCAGAGTGTTACAATTAGTGTTGTTTTCTAATATGAAGCATCTAGAACTACTCAGTACTTCAAACCATTGAGGTATCTGGAATTAACACCTATAATACCTGCCATTCAGAAATACAACTTGAACTGAATCAACTTTCTTTTCTGTATTCTAGTCAAGGAATTGGCAAATCTTTTTGCCAAATACCTCCTATGTGCTCTACATCTTCATTTTTCTGTATACAGCACATATACATTATTTGTGTGCATAAATTTGTGTCCACTTTTTCTCATGATTATTTGGGATTTGTCCTGAAATGTAGGAAAAAGAATAAAGGGATGGCATGTTTCTGGACAGAGCATCTCCCCTTTGATTCCAAAATGAAATGAACAAGATGATCCACAAAACAGGAAATGGTATCGGAATCATTTTTAATGTAATTTTAGAGATAAATCCATTTCATGATTTTTGGATGGCTGTTAGACAGCAAATTAACAAGTAAAATATATGACTATAACTATTCTCTGTGCAATTTGTGTTAGATACACGTTTGAATTTGAAAATGCTGAGTTGCTATACTTTAGAAAAATACTATTAAGAAATGGGCACATTTTGTAAAATGGTGCATTTGCATTAAATGACACCTTGTATTTTCTGACAGTTTGTTTACATTATGACTTGTTATTAACAACAAAAACACATTGTGTTGGAAAAGAAGGAAACATTGTGACAAACAGTTGTATGCTTTCCCATAATCCTCCCACGACAGTATAATTGCTGTTTAGTTAATAAGCTTAAGTACCAGTGATGAATGTAGGTTTACGTATGGCATATTGATGATAATATCTGAGTAGGATATGCTGCCAAATGAGAGGCAGCGAGAAAGAAATATTGCAGCCCAAATTGCATTTCAAATAACTATTTTTCTCTTCATGCAATCAAAATTGTATAGAGTACAGTTATTTCCATAAACACACATTGGTACTGTAGAATGAAAATAATAACTTCCTGTGATTCATAGCAGATGCTTGTGACATAAACCTACACACCTGTGGAGAGCAGGACTTAGTAATCCCACCATGATTAAGGAGATGTGTGCTTACCCCTTTGCAATTACAGTGGGATGTTTACCTTTCCTATTAGACCTGTAATTAATCATAAAGGCATGATCTGTCTGATACCAGGTGGATTTCTGCATCCTGGGATGGCTGTTCAGTGGCATGTAGGTTGGATAATGATTATAACTCCAAATAAGTATTGTATATAAAGTGTTCTCTAATACCACATTCCTTGCTTTTCAATATTGATGGTAAACGGGACCTTTGAGCAGGAAAAGAAAACAACACACCCTAAATCAGCTGTGATGAATGGATTCTTGGGGTTTCTGGGGTATTTTGAGAAGCATCCTTTTTTCTTTAGTAGTTGCAGTGTTTTAACTTATCTATTTTGCAATTATTAGTGAAAGGATAAAATGACTCTCTGCTAATTTAAGGGAGAAAAGAACACTTTCAAAGATAACAAGATAATAAAGTAAGAAAGAATAGTCTAGGACTGTATCCGGGAAGCAGTTAAACTGTAGTAATTCAGGTGTCCTGCAAAGGGAAGCAAAAGCTCTTGGCTAATGAAAGTAAAAGGTTCCAAACAGAGTTTTTATGCAGAGGAAAATATGCATAAAGAACTCTCTCTCCCGGTAATATCAAGAGAAGAGAAGAGAGGTAGACAGAAACATTAAAGTTTATATATTGTCTGTGGAGTTCTGATGTGAATAATATGAAGTCTCTTTCCTTAAAAGCCTTATGAAAAGGTGCGAACTCTCCCTCCCAAATTGTTTTTCACACATTATTTAGTAGCTTAAACCTATTATTGAACCTCCATGATGTAGGATGGTTGCTACCATGCTCTGTCCACATAAATATTTTAATAAACCACCTAGGTAAAGCTGCTTGGATGCAGCATTTTTACAGTCAAGAATGGACCAGTCCCTCTGAGTTCTGTATTGAACTGTCTATTGGCAAAGCAAATCCCTGAAAGGTAAAGAAACTGGCCTGTTTCATCAGATAACAGCTAGTAATTTGAAAACCTTAACCTTAATAGAAAAAGAAAGGGAACTGTGTTTCTCTCAAGTCTGCTGGCATAAAAAGCTTTGGAAGTAAGTAATGATCATAGGTAACTGACATCAAGTTAACATAGATACAGTCCTCTTGGCTGAAATGACCAGCTAATTCAGCCTATGCTGCAGCCACGTCTCTGGCCACCTTATGTCACTAGGCATTTTTTTGTGTAGTCTCAATCAGCTGGAGATAGCTTGAAGAACATGACTTGTGAAAAAAAATTGAACAAATTAGCCCTTGACTTTTGTGACATCATAATGGATATATTAACCTTTGATAAATATAAGTCAATGTCTATTCCAATTCTGAAAAATATCTGCAGGTTCATAACAGTACAGGAATATGTTTGGATTCCTACATGAACAAAGGGAAATTTTACATTTTGTTGATTAATTTCCTTGTAGTTTTCAGACTAGTTTAAAAAAAATTTTTAAATGTATAATCAAGGAAATTCTATAGTAAAGATATATTTTGAAATTCAAAGTTTAACAGACCCCCTTATTCACCTACAAAAAGGGTTGATTAAAAAACATACATATCAAAAAACTCAAATTGAAGGGTCTTACTAAAAAAATCAATTCAATCAGTTCCTTCTCAGGTTCTAAGATGTTGAGTTGCAATTTCTATGCAGTTTTTTCCATATAGTCGAGTTGTTTACAATTGAGTAGCCCTAGGATAGTATTAAATTATTCCAACAATGTGCACCTTTGGGGCTAGTAAAAATCTGCTTGAAAAACACAAACATACACACAACTGTGCTCATGAGAAACAAGGGCATAAAAAAGATGTTTCCCCCGCCCTCAAAAGTTTCTTCAAGTTCATAAGCCACGTGGGCATAGGGAAAAGAGAATCAGCTGAGAAAAATGGGTAGTGATATGTGATTGGCCAGAATACACATAAGCAATAATTAGTCTTGTGGGGTTTCTACATGAGTGTTTATCCACCGGCTTCACTTTTCTTTTGCAGAGTCACTCAGAAAACCCTGAGAAGTTACGCCAGTCAAAGAGATGGAACTGAGCAATCTCTATGTGCCAAGTACTACATGGGCCCTGTGTTTGACCCAACAAAAATATAATTAATGAGCAATCGGATAGTTTCTTTCAAGGAGATTTCAGAAATACACAAATAAAGCACACACACATATATACACACAAATACTGATATGTGAAGAGAAACAAGACAGAGACAGCTGTCTAAGAGACGGAAATAGAGAAAAACAGAGAGGGAGGGAAAAAGAGAAGGATGGAAAGAAGGAGAGGCAGGGAGTCAGAGACGATAGAGAGAAGGGTCAGGGACAGAGGCAATGAGAGGATTACGGAAAGCTAGGCCTTGTAGTAAGGAAGATCGTAATTCCAGAAATGCATCCAATATCTATTGTTTAGGTAATCCTGGCACTAACTTCTTAGTGTCCTGGGATCATCTTAGAGTCAGCAATCATCCAAGACAATAGACTGCTGAGCAGGCAGCACCTGAATTGGTAGAGGGACTTTCCTCACACAGAGTTTTCTAGTAAATACTATTGAAGTCACACATTCTTGTCTAGTTCATACGTATACATGTGCATGTATGTACATGCTTGTACATATTCATATAGCACATGTATACAGATATATACAAGATAGCTAGCTAGAGATAGATGGATAGATGATAGATATACAGATATAAGAATAATCTGATAAGGAAATAGCTAAGGTAAATGCTTTTTTAAACAAATCAGTCAAATGAACAATAGGTTCAGCCTCTTTCCCATGTTCCCTCCTCTCTTCCCTAGTTATTGCTAAACTCTTTGAAATACTCTTAAAAAGTCTACAAATGCCCCTATTCTGTAATCTGCCTTACTTTCCTTCTGAAAAGGGAAAAGCAAATATATCCTCTTTCCCCTTCCCGTAACGACCATGTACTATTACCATGCTTAATACAGATCTCTCTCCTGTGCTCAAATTATCAGCTTGACCTTGAGGATGTCTCCCAGACAATAAGGGAAACAAAACCAAATTGGGTTTCAAAACTAGATAATGAGGCTGTGCACTCAATATGAACTTGTTCGGTTCTGTTTTTTCCTTCTTCACATTTGTATTTTGTACATACTCTTTTTGGCATGTATTTTCCCATAATCTTTCAAGGTTTTATACTTGAGCATCGGGAGAAAATATTGCCTTTTTGGTAACAAACAAGAATTTTAAGACTTGCAGCTTCTTCCTAGGGTTCATAAGCAACAACTTAGTTGGAATTTCAGTCATAACCACCCTACACCAGCTTTCACACACACACACACACACACACACACACACACCACAAAAGGATGAATTTCTTATCAGATATACTTTACCTAGGTCTTAAAGTATACTCCTCCTAACCTTCTCTCTTTAGTGCTGTTTATTTTAAAATTGTAATAGCAGGCAATGTAAAATGGAGGGAATCTGTAGATCTATTTTTGTTACAATGTAAGCACACAAATGAAAAATGATGTCTTCTGAATAATTCATGAAACACTTGGGCAGTCATTTAAAAAAGGCATGACTACAATGTGCTAGACCCTTTTGTATGAGTGTTTTGTTGACAACAAGAGTGGAACATCAGAGAAACTCACAGGAGCAAGAAATGCAGGGCATCTGGATTTCAGTTCCTACTTGCATATGTAATCTGAAAATATGTTGAATTAAATTTGGGGTAATGTACATTGCTTGTTCTCTGTGGACAGACTACTGTTTTTTCGTTTATTCTTTGGTTTGCTAATAGCTAGTTTAGATTTTTTTTTAAAGTCTGATTGGAGTAGAATATAAAAAAGATGCCCTTCCCCTCACACCTTAATGTTAAACTTCATTTTATATTTTGGAGGATTGATTCATTCCTTCTGCCTATTTGCCAATGGATAATCAACTGACTGATGTCAAGTTTCGTCAGAGAATGGCTTGCTCATTTCATAACTATTCCTTTGCTTGACACTCAAGGGGTGAAAGACCCTACAATGAGTAAAGACTCTAAATAATAGAAACAAATTTACAGAAATTGTCATGTATTTTATGGCGAATTGTCACATTTGTTATACCTACAGTATTATACTTATAGGGATATTTTCTGAATCAAAAATGCCAACACATTCTGACAAAGGACATTTCCTTTTGCCAAGTCTCATTTAAACACACACACACACACACAATTTCTTGCTACTGGTACTGTATGGAAGATCTGAGGCATATGCTGGGTGACATGGTGGACAGAATCATAGACTTGGAGGAATGAAGGACTCAACTGGAATCTGTCCTAAGCCATGTACTAATCCTGTAGTTCTAGTAAGTCATCTAACTTTTCTCAGTCTTTATGTCCTTATCTGCAAAACTGAGGTAATATAATAGTTACCTCATATGGATATTGTGAGGATGAAATGAAATAATTAAAGTCCTTTAAAACTCTTAAAGCATTACTTAAATATAAATACTATGGTTATTTTGCACACCTCAGTCGCTAGCTATCTCTGAATCTCAGACATAGAAATATTTTTTGTAGTTCCTCTTAGAAATAAAGGAAGCTCAACATAGCACCTGGAAAATACACATTTCAGTTGTTCTCCTGCCCACCCAGGTCAATGCTAACTACTGGGCCATAGTTCAATAGAGTAGGAAACCATACTAAGAAATTGTTGTGGAAATGTACTGTCCCTGTCCCCCCTTTACAACATGCAATCTTAGGACCATGCCATACTAGGAAATAATGGGGTCACAGGCTGTTCCTTCTGAATGGGTGTACTTATCTGTTATTCCTTGACGATGGTCACAGTGGAGGTGGATGGATGGATAGGAATCCATAGATAAGAGGATCATGCCCTCTACATAGCTTATTAACAATCTACTGTCATAGATGTGATATTTCATGGAAGAGAAGATCAAAGGAGGGAAAAATACATTTCAATTAGAAAAAACGTTAGTTAATAAGCATTTAGTTTTCCTAGTATTTGCTAGTGAGAGTGGTAAACACTAGGGCTTCAAAGACAGAACTACCAAAGAGCTTATATTCTGTGGGAGAAAGGATGTACTTAATAGATATAACTGGTATACATATGAAGTATACACAAAGTAATTTTCTGAGGGGAAGGCACTAATCCTCCAGGAGAATTACTATGAAAGACTTCATGTGGTGCTTCAGTTAAGTCATAAAAGATTTTAGGAATTAAAAGAGGCAGATGTGAAGAAGGAATAAATTCCAATAATGAGTGACTGTCATTTCAAAGGCATGGAGTTGGAAAATCAAGAACAGTAAGAAAGCTGGTTTAGCTAAACCATAGTGTCCACAAGGAGTAGCTATGTACAAGTCTAGAAAATTTAGTGGGGACCAGGCTGTGATGAACTTTATCTAATTTTTCTAAGTAGGAAATAGGGTTAAATGACTTGTTCAGGATCACACAGTTATCAAGGGTCAAGTGTCTGAGGTCAGATTTGAACTCAGGTCCTCCTGACTCCAAGGCAAGTGTTCTCTCTACCACACTACTTAGCTCCCCTATGTGATGCACTTTAAATGGCAAAAAGAAATAGGCTTAAAAGAAAAATCCCTTTTTATCAAAAAGGGGAAAAAATTGAAATCCTGATGGTTTATCCATCTCTAATTGATTATTTACCTAAAGCTATGGAAAAATGACATAAGGGCTACAGACACAATTGAACTTCATTATAAATAAAATGGTTTGCTGTACATTGGAATAGATTGTCCTTCTGAGCTCCCATTCAAAGAAGTTTACTTGCTTTAATACCAAATCAACTGCAATATCTTGTGTTATCATGTAAAAATGATGTCATCAGAAGGCTCCTAAAGACATTGTTTTTAGGCCCTGGCATATTTTGACCATGTTTCTTGAAATGTTTGATATGTTGCATAAATAAGTATATTTAAATACTAGTGTTGATAAATAGAGTCATCTTACATGATTTTAAGTCTAGAGTGATTTTTAATAGCACAAGAAGCTGATGCTGAGGGTATTGCCTCTTTCAAAATCTTAAGGTACTATATAACCTATTACCACCACCATCACTAAACTATCTCTCCTTCTCCTCCTCCTTTGTCTTCTGGATCCCTCGCCCCCATCTTTGATTTCATTGCTATATTGAACTCCCAATGAAGAATCTTTCTCTACCACTGAAGATTGGCAACTGTTCTGCATTATACTGATAGGAGATAAACACCTAGAACATTAGACAAATAACCAAGGGTCTCAACTAGTATTTGCTGGAGGTGAAACTTGAACCTGGGTTTTACTGACTCTAAAACTCACCCTCTTCACTAGTGTTTCCATGTTGCTTCTCATCGTCATCATCATCCTCAACACCATAATCACTGCTGCACTAGTCAGTTTATAACTGTTCATTTTATTATTATTAACCAAGTGTAATAAAAAGAGAGCACTTACCTCAGAACCAGAAAGACTTGTTTTCAAGTGCTACATATGATGTATATTGGTTGTCTGACTCTGGGTAATTCTTTTAACATCTAAATTCCCTGGCAATTCTCTAAGACAATCAATTGCAAAGTGGCAACTTATATTTGTAGAGGGAGTTCCCGCATCTGAAGGTTCCCCTACATTGATGAATTGAATTCGGGTATACAGGTTTTACTGTCCCTGCCCTATCATCGGTATCAGAACCTGGAAATTTGTAAACTCATAGAAAGAGAGAAGACAGGCATAGAGTCCATTTTCATAATTCATTCTAATGTGCTCATAACTTGTTGATTTGGATGGAATAATTAAAAACTACTCTGATCTGTAACCTCACTTTTAAATAGGAATGGATCAATTTCAACTGTTAGTCCCTCTTCTGAGATATCCCTCCAGACAGTTTATTTTGTACTCTCGGAGCTATTATTTCCATCTCCTCTCTCCCCCTCGATTATGAACTCCTTGAGAACTTGGGATGTTTTCTTCCCATTTTTGTGTCACCAATCTTAGCACAGTGCTTGACATAGAATACGCACTAAATGCTAGGTGATTGACTAAAAATGGTCCCTACATTTGGAATCATCCTAAGCTTTATAGTCCAGCTTTGGACCTTATTTTGCATAGTCCACATTCCAACATGACTTCGAACACATCATCTCTCCACCTCCCCCTTTCTTGCTCCTCAACTCTTTTTTTTTAATGTATTATCTTTCCCTATTAGAAAGTAAGTTTTCCCAGGACAAAGACTATCCTGTTTCTTTTTATCGATATCCTCAGCACTTATTGCAATGACTTGCACCTAGTGAGCACTTAATATATGTTCTCTCTCTCTCTCTCTCTCTCTCTCTATATATATATATATATATATATATATATATATATATATACATATATATATATATCAAGCTATCACCTATCATCCATCCATCCATCAATCTACCTACCTACCTAGCTACCTAGCCAAATGCACACATAAAAGACTGAGCTTTTTTTTAAAGCAATATTTTGTTCAGCAAAAGATTTTTAATAAGGTGAATCAATTTCCTAACTATAATATCGTTAGCTCTTGAACTGTCTTCCTGGTGTTTCTTACAGCATGTTCACTGATAACAATATGATACTCGACAGGGCTTCCTTTGTTCTGCAAACAAATCTGTTTGCTTCAGATCCCCTTTTGAATCAGTTGAACAAGCTTCTTATAGGAACTCAGCAAAGCAGTTCCCTTTCCTTGAAATAAATACCACAACTACAATTAGTGCAAGAATCAGTCAAAATGGAATTAGAGGTGATTCAGAGGTTGATTTTGACAGCCTGGCTATGGTGGTAATTGAGCTTAAGCTTCTGCTAAAGCAGAATTCCCCCCTGAGAATTACATCACTATTAGGTTTGATTTTCCTTCTGTAACCTCATCATAGTTAGAGCTACTTTTTAAAAGTAAAAGTGCACTCAAAGTTCTCAGGAGGGTGAAGGCAGATAAATGACACTTTGCATTATTCTCCAAATAAATAACAATATTTTATGCTTGCTAAAGACCTCATAAAGATAAAGGGTAACATATGTTCTTACCAAAGTGCATTTAAGTTCTCAGATAGGCACTTCCTGAGCATTCAAGAGAACATAATTAAAGGGGTCAAAAACTGTCAAAAAAAGAACTTGAGTTTTTTATAATAATCATTTGCAAAAAATCTTTGCTTTTCTTCAAAGGATAATCAAGAATAAAGAAATAAATCTCTCTACAGAAGGCATAAAGGAGTTTAACAAACTAGGCAAGAAAGTTGTTGGCAGCAAGGTGCCTGTTCTAAGAACCAAGTAATTGCTAAGTGATACTCAGGTGGAGTTATTCCATCCTCTCTGGAACAATTTCTTTTCCTGTGAACTCTGTAGGAATCTGTTATAAATGCTATCAAGTGAAAAGGCATTAAGACATATCACGTAGATACACCTTTATTATACAGAGGGGAGTTTCATCACAAAAGCTCACAAAGATCCTGAAAAGGGCCACATGGTTGGTGAGCAATTGTTAGTAGGCAATCAAGGATCGGGAGGCTGATCCTTGATTAGATTTTCATTTTTACTGTCAAACTTTGATGAAGTATTGAAACTTTGAAATGAAAAAAACAAAGTTGAGCAAGAGAAATTCAACTAAAATCATGAATTAGTAGTTTGAGAAATTGTAAGCTTGAACCAGAAAATGACTTACTTAGGTAAGAGTAAAAAAAAAAAAAGATGCTGGATTTAGTATATTCTGGGAAGAGAAGAAAGTTGACTTGATCAAACCAACAAGACTGGTAGGGTAGTTAGAAAGCAGTTACCCTGTAATGCCAGCCCACAGTCATTGAAGTAGTTCAGCAAAATTAAAACTAGCTAAAATCGAATTCTTTCTTTCTGTCTCTCCTTCCTTCCTTCCTTCCTTCCTTCCTTCCTTCCTTCCTTCCTTCCTTCCTTCCTGCCTTCCTTCCTTCCTGCCTTCCTTCCTTCCTTCCTTCCTTCCTTCCTTCCTTCCCTGAATAATGGCAAATTTCATCCTACAACCTCAGTGAAAGACTGTCAATAAATCTTCCCCTGATGGGGCATTATTCACTCTCTAGTCTCACATCTGTCATCCAGAATGAATTGAAACAGGAAGTTGCTGGGTTTTGACTGCTTGCTCTAGCATTTTTCAGTGTTTACTTTCATTAATTTACAAATGTGTGAATACTGAATCTGCATTTAAAACAAGTAATGTTCCCTTGTTCTTTTACAGCATACTTGCATGTTTCCTATCAATTTCTTTGGGAATGAAGCTGTTCTTAGGCAGAAATTATATCTTGCTCTAAATTCATGTTTCCATGATGTCCAAATACCTATTAGGACTCCAAGAGTTAAAGTCCCTAAGACTACATGCCATTTCTATGATATATCTCTTGAATATCAAGGAATTGGTACTTATTCAAATAATTTAAAGTTAAGCATCATATATGTGAAAATGGCATTAATACCTGCCCTTTAATTCAAATAATCAATGTCTAGAGGGTCATAGCTCAAAGACAGTAATAAAAATGTATTTGATGATCAGAATCCTCTATCTCTTTGCTCATTCTAAAAAGCAGGCACCATGACATAAAAATCTATAGTTTTGCTTTTTACTTGCAGAGATAGAACAAAAGGCATGGTGTTTTTGATCATTTTCTATTATTTTTACTACTAACTTATAATGACCAAAATTCTTTCATCAAAGTCACATTAGATAAAAAGTTAAATAAATAAAAGACAACCAACTTTGAATGCATTTTCTGGGTTTCTAGGTATTCATAATTAGACATTCAAATGAAAATTATTTTTTGATTTTGAAATTAAGAAAATGAGGGGGGAAATTGGAATCAGCATCCATTGGGAACAGGCTTACTGTGAAGAAACCACATTGATTTTAACATGGTCTTATGAACAGATCAGGTTGTAATTAGGTGTTTACTGAACCACCTTGACAATGTGCAATTCTGCAGGCTCACAGTTAATCAGTGATACTGCAGCCTCCTGGACAGTATCCATACCTCACGTACTTGCTAGCGTACCCAGGAAACTCTTTACCAATCTGTGACTGATATGCAAGATAGAGGTTTGGGAGGATTTGATGGTCTTTTATGCCTCTTTCATATCAAAATCTATGACATAATAATGTAGATAGTGATAAGGGACAGTATATTGGGAAGGTATTTGGTAGTTAATATCAGGAAGAGTCCCCAGACATGGCCCTTCCTAGGGGCTGAAGGAATCCGCCTCCCCCTCAGCAATGTCCCGATTTAAGAATCTGCATAGCTCATCCAGGTCAATGTTAACATTAATAATGGACCTGGATTACACAGCATATAAGCCATGTATCACCTATCAGTATAGCACTGGTCCTGAGCAAGTTTACACGAAAGTGGAAGAATTTATTTTTTTTTCCTTCAATCTTATCTCCTCTAATTAGTTTATTGAAGAATTAAACTAATTAGAAAAATTCTGCAAGTGTTTATCTGGTTTGAAATTGAAACTGGTTATAAACTCATTTCTTTCCCCTCACCTTCAGTTCATATATACTCTTTCCTGATTTCCATGTTTAAAGCATACAGAGTAACTAACGTCTTTGTTATAATAAAATATATCTTTGGGTATGTTTTCTTCTTAAATTTGATACTACACAAGCAGCAGGGATTCTTAGCCCTTACAATTCTCTTCTTAAACAAATTATTGTAGGTTTGTTTCAAATACATAATTTCACTTCCAGGCTTCCAGGATATATTCCTTACAACACTTTGAAGGTGGTGCTACAAGTATAACTGCAATTTCATTAATATGATTTTTTTCTCAATGTTAAGAAAGGAATATTTGGAAAAATGTTAAATTATTTTAATAAAATATTTAAATCTAAGCAATTTGGGCAACTATGAAGGTCACTTTGAGTGTTATCCCACATACAATCATCTTCCACCTACTGAAGTTTTACCCACAACCCTATATTCTCTATGAATCTTGACCTAATCCTTCCTGATAGAAATGGTTTACTAGCAAGTGTGCTGGATTTGAAGTCAGAGGAATTGAGTTCAAATTCTGACTCTTAACTATGTGCCCTTGTGTACACATACTTATGAAATCTGGTCCTCAGGTTCCTTATCTTTAAACTGAGGCAGTCAGACTGGATGGCTTTTAAAGGTCTTTCATGCATACATAGAATATATTTGGCTTGTGTATGAAAATGACACCAATAATGATGTGAATCATGCAACTAGAAAATGTAATAGTTTCAATAGTATGCATTATGTACTATTAGTAGTTTATCAAGAATATATGCTTCTTAGATTTATGTGCAGAATCATTCTCTAATATGTTTTATGAACATATTTTATATGTTTATAAGATACTAATGTGAACAGAATTAAAGTAAAATTGCAAATTGAATTAAAGAAAAATAATATCTGTTAGTGATGGGTTATGAACACAAATTGCTTGCACATATAACAAATATATAAATCTGAAGAAAGATATAAGCAAGGAAGTACTTCTTAATTTGTTCAGACCAGTTATTTAAAGTTTAGTCTTTCATAAGATTTAAAAAAAATGCAGAGGCAATTAAGAAAACAGAATATTGTTTTACCAAAATATATACATATTAGTCTGACCTTAGGTCTTTTCATTTTTCCTCCTCTCCTAGGGTCCAGCATGAAGGATTCAAAACTAGGGAGGTGCAGACAGTCACTAGCATTGGCAATGTAAACGTCCTCTTGGAAACTCAATCACCATTTGATTTAATGTTGACTGTTTAATCATATTATAAACTTCTTCACCAACAGGTTTGTGTAATTGCCTCTTTAGCAGAACAGAGTAAACAGCTTACCTTGCAACTCCTATTCCGTTAAAGAGGCTATTACATTCCTGGAAACATCCAAAGGTTTGTCAGCACTTTCATTATCAATTTCCATTTTCTAGAGTTGATAGTCTGGCCATAAAATTTTACTCTGGGCTGAAAATTGGCATATAATGTCTTAACCTTGGAGTAAACATGGTGGTGCTGGCATTTTAAGCTTCTCTTGTTCCCAGTTCACATTAATTATATTCTTATTTCCCAAAAGATATCATGGGACTTCTAAATATACTCTTTCTAGTGCAGAAATCAGGAAACACAGTTGAAAACCAAAAGTGGGATCTTTATAGTTCAACAACCAAACTGTTTTACCTCAGTTGCCAGAAGGGACTGTTTTTCATAGCCAATTATAGCTCTCCTGGATTTTATTGCTGACCATTTTGAAGAATAATTATATAATGCACATGTGTAAGTGTGTTTGTTTATATTCATAAGAATTAGAAAAAAGGTATTTTCGTAAGACAGATGCTGTGTTTATTTAATATACAAAAGAAATTGGAAAAAAATGAATTCATATCAATAAACATTGAATCTAAAATATAGACTAACTGGCATAGGTGTTATTGTCAAAAGAAGTTATTAAGTCTTAGAATTCATTGACTCCAAAAACAATTGACTGTCACAGATGCGCTTTTTGACTTCTTCAGCAAAAATCCCGTAAGGCTTTTTTTTTTCTTCACACAGGGAAAGTTTATGCCCCTGACAACTAGACTAATGTGACAGATCAGATGGCTCATCATGTTGGAAATCCATTTTAACTTACTAATACATCGAAAATAGTTCTGTGAATAAGTGCTGAACAGTGTTGATGGTGCTGCTAATTCTGTTCCATCTTGACTTAAGGGGCAGAAGCACATTTTAGAGGCAGAGAAAAGTAGTATATTCATTTTAAAGGAAAGAATAATCTCATTAGCCAGAATAGAATGAAACCTGGGCTGCTAGTCTTCCCTATTCTACTTTTGCATTCATAACCATCATCATTATCATCAAGGATTTAATATGTATCCCCTAGATATTGTGGTGTTACATACTTCCTAAGGACACCGAGTTAGGAGCAGCACAGATGCTATCTATCAATGTGACTGAATTGTACACAGCATTGTTGACATGGCATTTTAAACTGCCTTTATGGTTGTTCAAGAATAGACAGAAATGACTACCCAGTAATTTGAGCTGACTATTAAAAAACAGAAGGATATTGACTGAGATTGGGCTATTTTAAAAGTTGTCTAAAAATGACCTCTCTCCTAGCCTTAAAAATATATTTTTTGGGAAGTGTGTGTGTGTGTGTGTGTGTGTGAAATTGTATATATGCATATATATATGAAATATACTATAAAATAGAAACAATATACAACAATATGCCATCACCATAGGCATAAACAAGGACAGTCAATACTTAAAAGAAACTGGATTATCCAAATTGGGGTAGGGAGCAACAGAAGAGCATTAAATCAATCTTTCTTTTGGAAAAAAAAAAGGTGAGATGGTATCACAAGAACCTCAGACATAGCTGACCTAGTATCTTATCCAAAATCTTATATTTGAAAGCATTGTAAATGAATGTCATTTAACTTCACTGATACTCTCATCTATAAAGTAGAGGTGCTCATCCTTACTCTAACGTCCTCTCAGAGGCATCCTGTATGAAGTGCCTTGTAAATTTACAAGGAACATATCATAGAATCCATGCTAAATAAATATTAGGTTAACTTGAGTTTGAGGTGGTTCAAGGATATAGAGGTAGAGATAGCTTATGGTCAAAAGTCAGTGTGGATTTGCTCAGATTATATAAACTTTTAGAGAAAATAATAATAACAGCAATGGGTAACATTTACATAGCTATTTAAGGTCATTTGATGCATACACAAGACCTAGGAGCTAGGTGTTATTATTATCCCTATTTCATCCACGAGAAAAGTGAGGCTAAGTAAAAGTAGGTGACTTGTCTATGGTCACACAGCTAGTAGATGAATTAGGCAGGATTTGAAGTCTTCCTGACCCCAGGGCCATCATTCTACAGCCTATTTCACCTACAAAGACAGTTGTATAGCCCAGAACAAATTCCATAAGTGACATTCAATGGAGGGAAACGAAGACTGTGACAAAAGAGACACTAGTACCAATTGAAGAATTGCAAAGAAATTTGAAGAAAATAATATAAAAGTTAGAGATTATCTTGTATCTTTTGTGTACATAATTTGTTTATCTTTGTGGGCAAGCTGTTTTGCCCATTCAAGTGCAATCTCTTTGAAGATAGGAACTATTGCGTTTCTACCTTTTTGTCACCAGTATCCATCTAGCATAGTACAAGTCAGTTTGCATTAATCACATAATAGTTTTTGGTTGATGGATAAAGCAAAAAACAAAAGGAAGCATCTTATGTGTGTTATATTACCTGAAGATATATGTGTACATGTGTATAAATTTTATATATACATGTGTATTTATATGTATTTATATGTACTTATATATTAATTATGGTGACTACCTTCTCTGTGGGAAAGATACGAATTGGAAATGCATTGAAAAGTATCATTACAGTGTGGCAAAATTGTAAGGAAAATATATTTCTAAGGAAATCCCAAATTCTAGTACTGTGGACCTTCCTGTCCCTCTTTCTCACATATAAATAAATATTTATATATATACATATGTATATTAAATATACATATATACTTATTGCAGGATCAAAGAACAAGAACGAAAGTGAGTGCCCATCAGTTTTGAAATGGTTCAGTGAAATGTGGCATACACACTAATGGAATATTCTGATGTTGTAAGTAACAACAAAGGTGAAGAATCCAGAGGAATAAAAATGACTCACGTGAACTGTGGCAAAGAGAAGCAAGCAAAATCCGAAGAGTAATTTACATTGTATGTGTAATAATGCAAAGGAAACCAGCACTGAAAAGCTTAAAAACTGATAGCTTTGATGAAAAATAATGCCAGAGGACTGATGGGTTAATGTGCTTTCTGCCTCTCATCAGAGAATATGGATGTAGAATGAGCACACATTCTTAGACATGCCCAATGTGTTGACTTGTTTAGTTTGACTTTATATCTTTTATGTAAGTGATGGTGATATGAAGAAAGATTATCAATAAAATATTGGAAAGCAATAAATGAAGTCAAGCTATTTAATAACCTCATAATCACTTTTCCAAACTCTATAGGACTTGGCAATCATCGGAGGAAATTGGATCATAAAAGGTTTTGGTCCTTGTGAGGTTGTGCTCTTTTTTAACTATATCCAAATAAAGTCCTTTCCTACTGTTCCTTTATGATTAATCTTTCTTTTAGCTTTGTATCTCTCCTAGCACCTAGTACAATCGTCTTCCTGATCTCCCTACCAGCTGCACCTCAAGGAAATGGAGTAAATTCATTAATGGTTTCTCCACACTAGTCCTTAATAAATGTTTGTCAGACCACTGCATCTTGGGCCACATCCAGTCATCAGGATCTATATGTGGCCACTGGACCCAGGCGGCTCTGGAGGAGAAAGGGAGTCTGGTGACTGTGCACAGCCCTACCTCGTTGAAATCCAGTTCACGTGTAGGTCATGGTATGACCTCCGTGGTGTCATGGTCTTCTTTGAGAACGAAGAACAAACAACCTGTGTAAGCAGAAAAGGAGCTTCCCATTGGGGACCAAGATGAAATATCTCTTTTCTCTTTATTTTTTTTTCTTTCAAACTCTTCTTGAGATGGGGGGCTGATTGGCTCAGAATGAATGTAAATAGCAATTATTTCTGTTTTGGCCAGAAACGTTGAGAATCTCCTCGTAGATGGATTTTTTAAAATTTCATTTATTTATTTGTTTAGTAATAATGCATTTATTTATTCATCTATCTATTTTTGAATAGGTAAAGAGGTCATTCTCTACCTCAATTCTTATTAAACTTTAATTAATGAATGCCTGTTGCCTCATTCAAACTGAGATCTATTAAAGACCTCTGCTTGAAAAGCCCAAGGTTTACCACTGCATCCTTGGACCATCTCCAGCTTAGCCCTCCAAGTTATCATCAAGGACCTTGTTCAATACTTTCACTTTATAGACAATAATGAAACTGAGGCCTACATTTCCCCAAGATCAGATATTTAATTAGAGACAGAAGTGGAACTGAGGGACCATGTGATTCAACATTTATTGGACACCAGCTGTGTTCAAATTAAGTTACTATATTAGATGATAGAGGTAGTCTAAAAAAAAATCAATGCTTTTTTGCATACTATTTCAATAATTATGTTCTAAGGTTACTTCTTTATCTTTATTTCTATGCTAGGGAATGCCATCAGACTTTTGATGTTTTCACACCACATTTCACACATTACCAATCCTCCACTAATTCTGAGAGAAAATACAAAATGAATTACTTCAATCAATTTCTTCAGTTAACAAATTTCAGTTGCTGAGGCCTTCAGGATTGAATCCAATCAATTCCTCATCTAGCTTACCCCTCCTCCCCACTGCATATATTTTGAAGAAATCTTTCTTGTTTAACAATGGTTTTGAGCCTACCCTTTCCAAGTGCCATTTCCTCCAGTGATTAAGGAATATTTGTTTCATTATTATTTTGGGAGGGTAGGGGGATTTAAAGATAGAGGCCAGAGTCCTAAATCTTAAAAGACTCTATTAATTACCACCATTTAAAAGTACTTTCTCCCTTTTTTTAAAAACAAAGATAGTACATTGAAATAAAAGAAGTATTAAATATAGATGCCTTGGGCACTTTTGTTCCTGACTGCTGTAAAGCTCCTTGTACAGTCAATTATCTTCTTCACTATATCCTATGTTGTTTACTCTCCAACTACCTTCATGCTAGCGCATTTTCTGTCCTGACTGGAGACTTTGCCTAGATAACTGCCCATGTTGGGTCTAGAACTTCTACCCAGAGGTTCTGCTATTCTCACTGGTAAATATTTCCATCTAGGCAAGATGCAATCACGATTCACTTTGTCTTTTGGTCATGTCTCTAACCCATCATTTTTCTGTCGTTTATCTATCCTCTGTCACCTACCTTTCCACTTCCCCTCAAAACTTTCCAGTTCTGGAATCATAATCATGTCACTACCACCACCATTTCTGCTGGAAGAGGTATGTTACCCGAGTCCACTTACTAATCCTATAAATTTAAAAGACATTTGAAAATTTTTCTAAAATTTATTTTTTTATTCTGACCTTAATAAAAACCAGATAAAATAGGTATTTCTGTATATGTGTATGCATATACCTATGCATATATATACATGTATATGCAAAAAATGCTTGTATGCATGTATACATATATGGGCAGGTATGTATACATGCATGCATGTATATATATCTTCTTGCATACACACATATGTGCATATATTTACACACAGATATTCTGTTATATATGCATATATAACAGAAGAAAAAGATGATACATGATATTGTGTGTAGGTGTGTATATATATATATACATACACACACACACACACATATATATATATATATATATAAACTTATATAAAGCTTTCCTTTACTTTAAATTTACTAAATTATTCTGGAATTACTTCTTTTTTGCATATTAAATAAAAGGATGAGCATCATTTATTTCTCTTCTTATTCTTTTTTACTACCCTAACCTTATTCCATTGCTTCAATTCTGACCCCCCTATTTCTATTACAAACTGAAAAGAAAGTAAAGGCCTTATCATTAATATGTATAGTTAAGTAAAACCAATACCCACATTAACCATTGCAAAAATCGAAGTTTTATTCTGCATTTTCGGTTTATCATCATTAGCCCTCTGGAATCATGGTCTGTCATTGAATTCATCGGAACTCTCAAATATTTTTTAAAATGTTTTAAATAGTATTGTTTTTGTAGAAATTATTTGCCTGGTTTTTCTCATTTTATTTTCCATTACTTAGTACAAGTCTTTCCTTTTTTTTCCCCCTGTGAAACCATCCATTTCATTGCTTTTTTAAAGTATGATATTTGTCAACTTGAAAAAAGAATACTATCAAAGTAGCAAAAACTAGAATCTTTAATGTAGGCTATGGGATTGTAATCTGGGGCTGTCATACAGCACCAAAGTACTGGAATGCCCAAGAGAGGTAGATGAGGGAAGAGTTAAATACACTTCAACCAAGAGGGAGTCTCATGGGAACTCCAGCTTCAGAAGCTGCCATGCAAGTTATTTTGCATAAAAATGAATGTCCATAGAGAAGGCTGGGGGAGGCTGGGGAATGATAACATCTGTTCAGAACTGAGGCTCTTTTCATTTTTTAGCTGGTTTTGACTTCTCCTTTCACCTGGTTTTGCTTGCTCTCCGGCAATTCACAGCTCTGGGATCAGGCAAGGTTGGTTCATAGTTAGCTGCATTCTACATGTTCCATTACATTTATATATCATAATTTGTTTAGATATTTCCCAACTGGTAATACACTCAGCTTCTCAATACTTTCCTATAACAAAAAGAGATGCTATAAATATTTTTATGGGAGTCCTTTTTTTGTTTTCTTTTATCTCTTTTAGCCATAAACCTAGTAGTGTTATAACTGGATAAAAAAGATATGCACACTTTCTTGACTTTTTAGGCATGGTTCCAATTTTCTTTAAAAAATGTCTAAACTGATTCATAACCACACCAAGACTACATTTAAATCCTTGCTTTTCTACAGTCTAACAATTATCATTTTTATTTGTTATCTTTGCCAGTCTGATAGATCTATATGGCACAACTGCTAATTTACTTTGAATGCATTTCTCTTATATTCATAATTCAGATTTATTTTCTTTTTACATATCTTGAGAGCTCAGATTTGTTCCTCTAAAAACGTTTCCTATCCTTTTTCCATTTATTTATTGGGTAGTGGCTCTTATTCTTATAAATTTGAATTGATATCATATATGGAATTATTTATATGCAATATTTAATTTCTTTCTCTTTTAATTTGAGAGCTGTATTAGTTTTGTTGATTCAAAGTCTTTCCATTTTCTTATTATAGAAATCTCCCCTTTTATCTTCTGTAGTCCCTTATATACTTTATTTGCTCATGAACTATTATATCCTTCTGAAAGACAATTTATTTCTTGTTTCTCTAATTTAATTCTGATGGAATCTTTTAGTCATATATCTTTTTTGGAGTTTATTTCTTTATATAGTATGAGGTATTATTGTAGATTTAATTTCTCCCAGAATGCTTTTGTAGTTTTCCTAGCAGTTTTTTGTCAAGTACCCAGTCCTTATCCCAGTAGTTGAAGTCTTTGGGTTTATGGAATACTATGCCATTGCACCCATTATCTCTTCCCCTGCTCTCCCTCTCTATTTTTTAACCAATTTCAAAGCATTTTGTAGATTACTGTTTTGTTGTACAGTATGAGATCTGGTACTTCTAAGTCTACTTCCTTCCTACTGTTTTTCATTATTTCGCTTGAGATTCTTGACTTTTCTCTTACTCCAAATAAGTTTCAAAAGCTATATTAAGTAAGTTGTTATATTTTTGTTTTTATGGTATTTAATATTTCATGACTATTTTCATTTTTATAGTAGCTAGCCTTTTCCATGAACAATTAAACACTCTTTATAGAAATACATGGTTCCTCCCCATGTCTAGGTAAGTAGACTCTTGAGCATTGTATACATAATGTAGTTATTTAAAATGAGGTTTCTTTTTTTACTCCTTGTTCTGGCCAAAGCACTGTACTAGGTGTTGGAAGTAGGTTCTAGACACTCTACCCAGGCTTTTTCACACTACATATTCAGAATCTTCTAGAGCTACCCCTCATCCTGTGTTTCCTCAGAAGGCAATATAATAGGATTTTTTTTCTGTTTTTACACACTTTACCAGTCTTCTCTGAATTCCAAGAAAGAATACCAAATGACTAAGCAATTATTCAATGCATTTCTTTAAAGACCAAATTTAAATTACTGTAAACTTCAGGATATAATAATCCATTCAGCTTCTACTTACTACTCTCACCCACGTTTAAATACATTCCTACTCCCTTAACAATGAATGTGAGTCCATTCATCCCAAGGATTATTTCCTCCACTTATTAGGGAATATCTTTCTGTCATGACCTTCTCCTTAAATCCACCTTTTCCCTCTCCCTATCCTCAGAAATTTCACTATTAAAATTAATCCATATCTGTAAAACTTTCTTTTAACGTGTGATTTTAAATATATTTGTGGACTCAAGCCTCCCTTTTCCAAGTCATATGAAAATGAAATTAATGAAATACCTATTCTTCTAAACCCAGTTCTTATCTTCTTGTTTACTCTTATTATACAGAAAAGTTCCTTCTTTCTTTCTACCTTCCATTCCCTTCTTCTCCTAAAATGGATTAAAATATAATAGAACTGCTCTCAGGTCCTCTTCCTGTCTTAAGTTTTTCTGACTTTTGAAGACATTAGGGTTTTGAAGAACATATTTATTTCTCCCTCTCTTCTGCATTTTCCCCTATTATGTAAATAATCATCCTCTAGTACCTTCCAATAAGTCAAATGTATTTACCTTTCTGTTTCTCTTTACTCTTTCATTTTCATTCCAAAGATTCTGTTCAATTTTGTCTTTTCATCAGGATTTTTGTTTTTAGAAATTCTCTATTACATTAAAGTTTCTTTCTCTATTTCTCTTCCTCTTTCTTTCTACCCTCTCCCACTCAAAGGATTATACTCAATTTTATGAGCTTTGCTACCCATGATTGAAAGCCTTTATCCTTTGCCTTTCAGAATATGGAGACTTTCCTATCCCTTATGTTGGCAGCTGCCAATATCTGTGTGATTCTGACTCTGGCTGCCTGATTTTTTTCTTTTTTCTTTTCTTTTCTTTCTTTTTTTTTTCTTTTTTGGCTTTGTGCAGGATTTTTTTCTTCCTTGAATTTCTATACGTTTTTTATGGTGTTTCTGTAACTTTTCATTTGGGGGCTTCTCATAGGAGACAATGAACCCATTCTGTGTTCACTTTGACTTCTACTTCTAACAGGTTGAGGCAGTTTTCATTTTTTGTTCTTGCAATGTGGCATATTGGGTTTTATTATCGTTGTTTATGATTTTCATGGTGTTTGATGATTCTAAGGTTATCTCTTCTTCACCTGGTTTCCAGGTCAGTTACCTGTGATAGTATATACCTGACATTTTCTTTTGTTTCTACCATCTTTTGATTTTGCTCAAATATCTCTTGACTTTTAGAGAATCTACTTTTTGTTTGACCTGTTCTGACTTTCAGTGAGTCCAGCTCTTGGGGTAGGCTTCCAAGTGTCTAGTCTCAGTTAAGGATAGACACCGCTGTTCTTTCCCCTTGACTGTCATTTCCTGTAACATCGCATTTTACATTTATTGTTTAATTTCTGTCATTTAATGTGTTCATGACCATTTAAACTCTACTTTTCTCTAAGACTCTACTTGAATTCACCTTCCAGATCACCTTTTGTACTTCTCTGAGTCCAAAACATTCCTTCATTATGTTTAGCATTTTCTTCTCTTTTATTAGATCTCCAGTCTCAGTTTCTAAATGGGGGTTTTATGCTTGGGTCAGTCTATGTTCCTTTCCATAATCTTGTATAGTATAGACAAACCCTACTTGGTTTTACAGATGGTGCAGTGATTAGAGCACCAGTGGAGGAGTCAGGAGGACCTGAGTTCAAATCTCATCTCAGACACTTGACACTCACTAGCTGTGTGACCTTGGGCAAGTCACTTTAATCCCAATTGGCTCCTCCTGGGTCATCTCCAGTCATCCTGATGAATATCTGATCACTGGATTCACATGGCTCTGGAGGAGAAGTGAGGCTGGTGACCTGCACAGCCCTCCCTCACTTAAAACAAAGTCAAGCGCAAGTCATGTCATTATTTCTCTGATGGCATGGTCTTTTTCAGCAATGAAGGATGAACACACACACACACACACACACACACACACACACACACACACTTGGTTTTACATGTAGTTAAAGTCTAGTCCTACCTTATGCAGAAATTTTTAGTTTCTGATTCAGGGTCCTGGTGGCCTAAGCTCCTTCTGTTTCTTACTTCTTGTGTAGTTACAAACACAATGATGCTGGTACCAAGTCTCCTTGTTAGCCCTCAGTGTTTTGATTCATAGTAGCTTCCTTACCTATTTCTCCTGTGGTTTATTGATGGATTTTCCATTCCCTGGGTGACATGCTACCTAGGCCTGGGTAATGAAATTTTCCTGCCCCATTCTTACCTTATTTTTTGTTTTAATTTTGGCTAGGATGTCCATTTACTCTGGGCAGCCCGGGCACTGAACACCAGAAACAGTGTGCCATGCCGCCTAGGCACTAATCTCTCCTGTTAAGCCTCCCTTGGAGCTGTCTGAACTCTAGGAACTAAGCTGACTAGATATTAGTTTGGCCCTGGCTACTACTGGGTCTCTGGAAGATTTATTAGGCTCTGAGCTGCCTGAGAATTAAGCTAAATGGGACCTGTTTTCCTTTGTCTTTGGCATTGGGTCCCTGCTTTGGATTCTTGTTTCCACTAAGAACTTCCTGAGAATACTGACAAGCTTTTCAAGCAGCAGTGGACAGAATAGAAGAGCTTATAACTCTTTCTACTTAGTTTTATCCTTTCTTGTTTGTTACTATTTAGAATTTTCTGAAGGTATTTATAGGGGACCTGGGCTTCTAAAATTGCCATGTAACTTTCCACCGTAAAATCCTGCCCCTTTAGCCACTGTTTCTTTATATATGCTATGTCTTTTTGTTGGATTGCATCCTCCTTCAAAACAGTAATTATCTTTTATTTTATATCTGTACGCTCAGTACTTAATATGCTGCTGGGCACATGGTACGTGTTTAATAAATATTATTGTTTAATATAATTGTTTAAACTTCTAGCATAATTTATTATTGATATTTGAAATTGTTTAGGGTCAATTAATAAATGAATTAGCAAGAATAAAAACTTTAGAATAAATTAGAATTTTAATGTAATAAGCCTAAAAGGAGGAGTGGACATCCTAGACATTCCTTTCTAGATTTAAAATATATATTGGAAGCGGGTTGTTCAGGTTATGTGGTGCTGAAAATAATATCAATTGCAGGACCATTTGTTTGGTGTAGTTTCAGATATTTTCTTTTTAGCAGACAAATCTCACTTTCTGCCTCTTCTTCCTCACCTCCTACTCACTTTTCAAGACCCTTGCAAAGTCATTAAGATCTCACCAGCATGCAGTAGAATGTCCAAATCTGATAAACTGCTTTCCAGATTCTCCTCCTAAGAATCTGATGTTAGGCTAATTTGATGAATTTTCACCAATCTGTTACTGCTTAAACATTGGGCCTCCTCCTGTTATATCTCTAGATTCTCTCTTGAAGCTTTTATAAGTTCTGATAGTTTCCAGTACCATTTGTGTCTAGATAAGTAGGGCAGCCAGGCGATATAGTGGAGAGAGGGCCAGCCTTGGATTCAGGAAGATTCTGAGTTCAAATCCTGCCTTAGGCATTTTTCAGTTCTATGACCATGGGCACATCACCTAACTCTATTTGCCTCATTTTCCTAATCTGTAAAATGAGCTAGAGAAGAAAATAGCAAACTACTCCCATATTTTTGCAAAGAAAACCTCAAGTCAGGTCACACAGAGTTGGACACAACTGCAAACAACTGAACAACAAAATGTAGGTACATAAAGAGTCTGCACATCCAATCCAAATATCTGTCTTTCCCTAGTGGTTCCATTAATTGATTAGAACTCAAACTTTTTAGAACCAACTCATTATGTTATCTTTTACAACTTTCCAATTTCTGTTGACATCATCATCTTTCTTCAGTCTCTCAAGTTAATGACCTTGAGGCCAACCTTAACACTTCTCTGTTTCCCATATCCAGACAGTCATTTCATTGTCATTTGTTTAACATTTGCCACATCACCCCCTTCTATCTATTTACACTGACACTACATTATTTCAGGCCCTTATCACCTCTTGCCTAAACCCTTGCTATAGTCTCCTGATTTGCATCTTTGTTTCCAACCTCTCCAAGCAATCCTCTACACCTGCCAAAGTGATATTCCTAAAGAAAAGGTTTGATCTTATTACTCCCCTGTTCCAAAATCTTTCAGGGGTCCTTATTGCCTCTGGGACAAAAGATTAATTCTTTTATTTGGCATTTAAAGACCTCAGCAATGTGTTTCCGGCTTTCCTTTGTTCAGGCATTTCACATTAATTACCATCCACAATCTAAATTGGAGGGAACAAGGTAGGGAAGTGGATAGAGCCCTGGACCTTGAATGAGGAAGACCTGTGTGCAAATTCAGCCTCAGACATTTACCAGTTGTATGAACCTGGGTAAAATAAATCATGTAACCTCTATCTCAATTTGCTCGTATGCAAAATGGGGACAATAATAGCACCTATTTGTTAGGGTTGTCCTGAAGATAAAAATGCGATAGTATTTACAAAACACCACATAAATGTTAGCTATTAGTATTACATTTTAGCAAAACTGGACTACAAATTATTCCTTAAATTTAGTACCCTATATGGCAGCGCTATGCTTTCAGAAAACCTCTCTATTTCTATCTCTCTCTCTGTTTCTCTCTTTCTCTCTCTCTTCTCTGTCTCTCTCTTTCTCTCTTTGTCTCTGTCTTTGTCTCTGTTTCTCTATCTCTGTCTCTCTGTCCCTGTCTCTCTGTCTCTCTATCTCTGTCTCTGTCTCTCTGTCTCTGTCTCTGTCTCTCTCTCTCTCTCTCTCTCTCTCTCTCTCTCTCTCTCTCTCTCATTGTCATCACCTGGAATCCCCTACAATTTCCATCAATCTCCTTCACTTCTAAACCATTTCAACCTCCCTCCCTCCTTGCCTTTCTCCCTCCCATTTTTTTTTAAGTCCCAGGTTGATTCTTTACTAAGAGGGTGGCAGACTTCATTGCAACACTATTATAATTGACAAAATGATCTTTAATACAATTTTTAGGTCCCTTAAAAAAACACAAAAGGTGAAATATTGTCAAAGAATGCCAAACCTTCTCTGTTAAATCAATTGTATCAGACAGTTATTTTTTTCTTTCTGTACCATAAAAAGAAATATTTGGAAATTAGTAATCCCACATAGATATAAAGAAATATTCCTTCATTTAAGTAGTAGAAGCCATATTCCAAAGCAACTTAATACCATATGATTCAATGTGTTAGATAGTCCTGTGTTACAATCCTCTTTTTTAATGAACCATCTCACAGTGTATAACTAGAAAGCTAGTCTACAGAATACAGTGGAATAAACTTTTGCTTTTTGGATATTACATTTATTAAAATTCAATGAGGATTTAGATAGGAAAGCTGATGCCTCCTTTTGATATCACATTATATCTCTCTATATGTATATATATATTTACACACATATGTATATATACATATACACATCTACAGTATACATGTATATACACCTACACATATGTATGTATATATACATACATACATCTACACACACATATAAAATTTCATCAGCCCAAGATTTTGGTGCTTCTTTTTCATGGCTTTGTCCATTCTTTCTGCTTGGAGAATAAGCCCAGGAGCTTACATGTACAAAGAAAAGATAAAATGTTACCTCTAGAGCTCTCATCAGAGACAAACTCAAACCAAATATTCTAACAAAAGGCAAATTCACAATAAAGTAAAACATGGTAACAAATATGTAATGAGCTCCAGAAAGCATAAATCAATAATTGCATTCGAGCTTTGTAGAAAGGATGCTGCCCTAGATTCTAGCGGGAGACAATTTTGCTGCAGTATTTTGTGAACAGAGCTATCCTGTGGGATCAGGCTGCAGAGGACATTTCAGTGGGAGGACGAAAGCAATGGGAAGAGCAGTGTGATTCATGTTCAGCATCTCAAGTGGAGGATGGAGAGCAGGGACTGAATAGTGAAACAAAAGGAAGATATTCAGCATGCCAGGAAGGTTACTGTTGGAGAGCTGTTAGAATTATTGAAAAAGGTTAGTCTATGAATAAACATGCTTCATCAAGGTCTCTTACACATGCAAAGAGAGATGCTAATGAATAATAAAAAAGTGATGGGGACTGGCGAAAGAAATTAATGTTAATCTTATCCAAAGCAGATACAAATTAATATTGGAGCAACATTTTTGTAATCACTTCTCAAGGAAAAAATTCAATTAATGTGACTGAATCAATATTTCAAATCGGAGTCCCTTGAAAGTATACTTGTCTCTCCTCACATCAGTGTGCTCTCCTGTGTCATCAGCCTCAGCTCATCAAGTCAGTACTCAGGGAGACTGCTAAATTGTCTGCTTTGGAGAAATTGCGTCCAGTTCTCGAAATCACAGAGCTGGGATGCAGTGTTGTCTATGAGAATCTTTTGGTAAGAAATAGTTGAGTTTAAAGAGAATAGTTATTATACAGAAAATAACTATAAATAAATCTACCTTAAGCTTCAATATTTTATACTTTCTTTCCCCCTAGGAAATCTTTCTGTTTTCGATAAGCTAGGATGAATTTTTTCCCTCTATAAATAGGAGTATGTCATCAATTAGATCTCTACATATCTATATGATATGATCAATGTGTCTATATGACATTGTTCTCAGACTGATCTGCACAGAACAACATCTACTATGATTAAAAGGAAGCAGACAGGTTTAGCTTGATCACAGAGGAAACAATTTTGAAAAGCAAAGTCGAAATAGTGTTCTGGTGCTGAGTTTAATTCAAGTCTGTGTCATGAGATACTTTGATGACAGGAAAATGAAAATGAACACACCCGACAAAAGCCCTGGAATTAAAGTAAACATGTGGGAAAAATGTAAAAATATCACGGAAGGGGTTTTGCTTTCTTCTACTTGGTCTTTTTTTTCCCCTTTTGTTGGTAGTTGCTAGATAAGTTTTATATAGCCAGTGATTTCTCTTGTATACCATACAATATGAATGCCTGTCATATTTTGTTTAAGGTGTCAGGGACTTAGGAAAAGTTTATGAAACTAAATGGACTCCTCGAATAAGTACAGCTGACCAGAATGTATTGTTTATATTGTAATGCCTTGACAATTTATATAATAAGAGACTCTAACACCACCCCACTATGATAGACTGGAAGCATTTGAAGCATGGTACAGTTGATAAATAAGCTTGTGTGTGCTTTTTTTCCAAACCAAATAGCGATCTGTAGAGAATCATCCTATTAAAACTACCATGTAGACAATCTCACTTCTGTATTTTTAATAGACAGGATATCATTCCCATAATGAAAGAAACACAAAATGTGTTCCATGGAGAATGAGCTCCCTCGAGGTGCCAGGATTTGTCTCATTACATAAAGCTTTTCCATCACCATTGCAATACCTCTCTTCTCATCTCTGCTTCTCATCTGAGTGGAGAAATTTCTGTCAACAGTGTTAGCTTGGCTAAACCTGCACAACACTGAAGGGGGATATGTTGTGGATAAGATTACTTTTTCCCATTTATGTAGAAAATTATACACAGTGTTCCTGCTTTAAAAAGGATTACTCTGTGATATGGGCAGCATTTCGTGCTCTCATTAAAAGAGACAGACTACAATTTTATTTCTCTAAAGAAGTCAAGTTATGGTGGGATGGCTATCAGAAATTTCAATGCTGTCACATTCACGAGGGGAAAATCAGCACTTGTGTATTCTCATCAGATGCTTTTTGATAACTAACAGCCCAAACCTGTCCCAAATAGCTTCTCACAGCAAGCAATCCTACCAACTGCTTCAATCATTTTTGATAGAGAAAGAAAGTTAATATAATGAAAGAAAATGAACTATGTGAAGTAATATCAAAGTTGAGTCACTAACTGACAAACACAAGGACTTTCTGGGAGAAGGCAGCTTCAGTGTTCTAAGTTGTTTTTTCTCATCTCTAGGAAGCTTTTCTCATCTTCAGTTTCCTCGCAGTTTTCAGTTCACATAGGATGCTACTGCTGCTGCTGCTGATGATGATAGTGAAGACCGAGATGACAATTAGTCACATTTATAGGATCATAGGTTCAAAGCTTCTCTGAAAAGAACACTTAGAGGCCTTCTAATCCCAGGTCCCACCTCCCCTTTTATAGACATGGGAATTGAGGGCCAAGAAGGTGAAGCAATTTGGCCCTGGTGAAAGAGCGGATAGAGTGTCGGGTCTGGAGTCAGGGAGCTCATCTTCCTGAGCTCAAAGCTGGACTCAGATCCTTGCCACCCATGTGACCCTGAATCAGTCACCTGATCCTATGTGCCTCAATTTCTTCATCTGTAAAGGGAATGGCACATCGCTCTAGTGTCTGTGCCAAGAAAATCCCAAATGGAATCACAAAGAATCAAACATGACTGAAATGACTAAATAAGAGCAAGTAGAACTAGTGCGAAAATCCAAGTCTTCTGTTTAGAAGGTTCATCATGTTTCCACTACATTGTGCTTTTATCTCAATAGTGGCATCACGTTCCCTATTTATGAGTATTGACTAGTGAACAATTGATGATGTGCACATTTAAGAATGATTCTCCTGCAAGTCCATGTCTAAGTTACCAAAAAGATAACTGATGGCCTTTATATGTGACAGAAGTCTCTCCCTTCAGGAGATTTCTCTAAGATAATGAATTTTAAAAAAGAAGGTTCTATCAGGTTTAACATAGGAGCATAAAGAAAACATTGAGTCTAATTTTGCCTAAAAATGGTTCTGCACCATATTAAAAAATTGAAATGAAAGACTTCCAAATAAAAGTTTCCTCATCATTCAGGGCCACAGATATTACAAGATCTCTGAAAAGTCAAAATAACAGAGAGACAGACAGGTGGAGAAACAGAGACACAAAGCAAGACAGTGAGACAAAGACAGAGACACAGAGAGAAACATAGACATAGAGAGAACAAGATGAAAAAGGGCTATCATATTTGAATGTTTTTAGGGAAAGAACACCTCCTTTTTCCTTATAGAACAATATCAGTCCATCAATTTAAGTATTTGCCAAAGTACTGTAAGAATATATAGGGCATGGTGTAAGGGATAGAATTGGACTTGGAATTAAAATAACCTAGGCTCAGATCTCACATTTGACATGTCTTATACTAGGTGACCCTGGCTGAGTCTTTTTACCTCTATGTTAAATTCCCTTGGACTTATCTACAAAATCACACAAAAGGTATTATCTGTGCTTGTGGAAATGACCCCCCACAGAGGATCTTTGTTGTGAAAGACAGCGTATTATAACGGTTAGATTGTTGTCCTTGAAGCTAGGAACTTCTGCTTCCAAAATCTACCAAAATTATCTGATTTTTGCATATTCACAGAAGCCTAGTAGCATAACCCTGAAAAGTAGCAAGAGAATAGTGGATTAGAGATCTTGCCTTCAAGACCAGAGACATCTGGGTTTAGGTTCCCCATTTGGTAGATATCGGCTGTGCATCCCTGAGCAAGATGCTTAGTGTCTCATTTCTAGGTAGTTCATTTCTTACCCTAAATACCTCTTTAAGACTACAATTTGCAGGAAAGGCATTGATTTGCATTGGTAGAGGGAGTTTCCTCAGTGGGAGTTCCCTGTATTAATGAAATCAAAAATTCTGTCCCTACCTTTATTCTATAACCGACCCAAATTGTTGTGATGCTATTAATAAGAACTAGAGTCACTTTAGAAAATGAAAAAAAAATCTGGAGAAAGAATAATTAGCAATTTGGCTACTGTTTTTGGGTTATCATAAGGATAATACTTACTACTCAAGAACAACAAATAAGAATTTTCTCAATTTCATTAATGACCAATTAAGGAGTAAAATGTGTCACTTCCGTTGCTAGAGTTTGACAATTGCATTTTATCTGAGACATAAACTGTTTTCTCATATTCCATTGCACAGCTGGAATAAAGTACATTCCTATAGGACATACAATGAAAGCCCAAATATCTGTAACATCCATAATTGAATATTATTTTTTTAGTTAGATTAGATAGAAGTACCAGCTATGATATTTATTAAATCTTGGATAAATTATCTGAATGATTGATAAGCAGGAAAAAGCCATGCTCATTAAATATGATTTCATGGACAAAACATCTTCTTACTTGCATTTGCAATCAGGTCAGGGAAAGTAGATATCATTTATGTCAGATGAAACTAAAGTCTCCCTTTTATATGAATCAGAAATTACTAATGTTTTTTAAGTAGCACATTCTATCATCCATTTATTATTTCCAGGAAAGAAAATGCTACTTTTTTCCCCTAATACTACTGTCATGTTTAGAAGCTAAGTCCTTTGCAGAATCTAAAGTGAATAGTATTTTAAGCTCTTAATCCTAGCTCTTTCCTTCTCCCCCCATAATTGTAAGAGGATCAAAAACTTTTATAAGAGAATAACCAGGAAACAACTGAAGTTTTGCAGAATGACAGGTTTAAGAGGCACTCACAGTATCAAGGGAAACCCAGGAAATCTTCCCTTTATATGTAAAGCTTTCCTGTGTTGTGAGTTCTGTGATGTTCCCAGATCTCATACAGACAGTGTAATGCTGCATTGGAACTGTTATGTGCTGTGTCAGTCAGATAAATCCCCACTTTGCTACTTGGAATCATATACACCCAAGATATTGTTACAAGAATGGTTATAAAATTTGAAAATAAAGGATCTCAACACCATCTTTGATAAACCATTTTAGTTCTTCCAGTTCAGAGCAATTTTGAGAGTGATTGGGAGTGTGAAAGACAGATTCAATGGAAATGTCAACAGGTCTTCACATTAGAAAGAGTCTGAGGTATGTGGCTTTCTAATTCCAGGAGTTTGTGCCAATATTTTCAACCTTGCATACTCATTGAAAAGCATATATAGATGAGGGTAGGAGGATCCATTAGATTTTCAATTCGCATCAAACCAAGAATAATTGTGACTGAAAAACGGACTGAATTCTGAGCTGGTCAGGAAAGTCAGCTTTCTGAATACAAATGAAAAAATGAAAATAGGACCACTAAGTAGTAGATCAGTTCAGCCGGTTTTCCATTTGAAATTTGGCAGGTGGAAGATGCAAGTACAAATAAAGGATAGTAGACCCTTAAATGAGACCAGTGTGGGTAAAGGGCTTAGCATTAATAGTTTATGAGATTTACACATTCTTGGTTAGCCCACACCAGTGTACTGCCTTCCAGCAGTTGTCATTGAGCTCTCAATTATTTGGGGGCTGAGAGAGAAAAGTGGTGAACTTTGTCTTTCAGGGGGAGCATATTCTAATACATGGCATGACTGAATTTGTGTAATCAGAGTAAGCTTCTTCGCTGTATAAAAATAATGATAACTTCAAAATAGAAATGTATTTTTTCTTATTTGGAGGAAAAGTAGAGAACTCATGAAGAGTATCATTAAAGAAGTAATTAGAGAGAAGGCCTATTTCATTTCTATAAGACAATCTTAGGAAAGGAAACATCCTTCCATAATGTAACTTGGAGATATATAAAGTTGCCCAGAGCATCAAAGGTTTAAGAGACTTTTCCAGGGTCACATAGACTGGAGGTGTTGGAGGCAGACCTTCCTAGCCTTCAGAACAGCAACCTAGGTAGTCACTATAACACACTGCCTTTCAGAACAAAGGCTTATTCACCTGAGAGTAATTCCCTACCTCTGCCTTCCACTCCTACCTGACTTGAAATTCCACCTAATAGAGTTGCTCTTCCATTTTAGACAATAGGAAAACTAAGGAAGGGAGTGAGTACAGTGCTCTCACATATTTCTGACTAAAGGCACCCTGACCTCAGCCCTCAGAGCTCAGCTAACTCATATTTTTATGGCCTATAAAATCAATCCCTGGAAAGGTTAAATGACTTGTCATGGGTTACACAGGTTGTGAAGTGAGGAAGACAGAATGAAAACAAAGGACCTTTGACCTGATATGTACTTTTCTTTTCACTGTGTTATACTCACACCCAATTCTAATCTGGACTCTACCACACCAGCTATGTGACCTGAGGTAGATAACTTAACCTTTTTGATCTCTGCTGATCTGAAAATGGAGACATTTAGCCAATTTGATCTCTAAGTTCTCTTGTTGTGTCCTACTCTTTGTGACCTCATCTGGGCTATTTTTGGCAAAGGTACTGGAGTAATTTGACATTTCCTCCTCAGCTCATTTTACGGATGAGTAACTGAGGCAAACAGGGTTAAATGACTTGTTCAGGGTAACACAACTGCTAAGTGCCTTCTAGATTCCAAACCCAGTGTGCTATCCACTGCATCACCTAGCTGCCCAATGGTCTCTTCTAAGATCCTATAATTCTCTTTCATCCCCTTTAGGTCAGGTTACAATGTCTATAATCTGAGAGTTAAGGAAAATTCTACAAGTCTATTTTTTGCTTTTGTCACTTACCACCTTATCAATCAAAGATTCCTTTGCTTGACCAATTAATTTTCAGCTTGAAAGGCATGAAAACTCTATCTATAGGAAGATGGAAAAACTCCAAGTAAATATCAGTGAAAGACTAGGAATTGTCAAGGACTAAGTCCACGCTAAGGATTGGTGAGGGGGGTCCATATTAATTATACTACTTCATTTTTATATCAATTATCTTTTCTCCCACTATAAACTATGAAGAAAGCTATAACATGCCAGACTTGTTCATTAATAGAACTCTTCTCCATGGTATTTTTGCCATCAGTAGTCACAAGAGCCTCTAGTAAAGTAAGTTCAACTAAATAAATAAATTTTGCTGAAACAGATATTTATTGAAAAATCATGGGATCACATATATGGAGTTAAAAGGGACTCAGAGGTCATCTGATCCAAATCCATCAGTATACTGAAGAGGAAACTGAGATCCATGGAAGTTAAATGAAATTTGACTGTAAAAGTGAGAAAAAGTTTAGGATAGTTTGAAGGTATGATAGAGTCAGGTGTGTGGTTTTTTGTTTTAAAACTAAGGAAATCAAGAAGTGTAGGGCATGACTAAAGGTATCTGGAAGGAGCCTGCACAGTTCTCCTTGCAGAGAATATGATAAGGGATGACATTAGTGGCACAAAAAGAGAGGATGAAATTTTCAAGGGGTGAGACAAAGAAAAGAAGACTAAGGAATGATGTAGAATGTTTCTGCACTGAAAAGTAGGAATAAGAGGAAGTTAGTTCCTGAGAGGCAGAGTATCACAGTGAAAAGAATACTGATTCTTGAGTCAGAAGATCTAGTTTCAAGTCTAGCCTCAAATATTTACTGGATCTGTAAATAATCTTGAATAGTTTTCACTTAATCCCTCTGGTCCCCAAAAGTTTCTCATATTGAAAATGAGAGGGTTCACTAGTTGAGATTATATAACATAAATTAATGTCAGCTAGGTGGCACAGTTGATGGAGTCCTAGGCCTGGATTAGGAAGACTTAAATTTGGCCTCAGACACTTATTATGTGTGACCTCAGGCAAGTCACTTAACCCTGCTTGCCTTAGTTTCCCCATCTGTAAAATGAACTGGAGAAGAAAATAGCAAATCACTCCAGTATCTTTGCCAAGAAAACTCTGAATGAGGTCATGAAGACTCAGATACCACTGAAATGACTGAATAATAAAAGTCTTAATTAACATAGCTACTGACTTATTCCAAGAGATCGCAATTAGTATTACTGCCCCCTGGATTTTATATCTGGGGCTCTACACTATGGTAATCTTACTCTCTCTATGAGAATGACAAAAAAAAGTTTACCAAAAGACTATAATGTGTGGCACTATTTACGGCTTGTGTAACCTTTGTCTGGTCACAACACATTTCTGAGTCTTTTAAGATTTTTATTTTGAAATGAGGCTCTTGGACTAGCTGATCTCCAAAGTCCTTTTTCATCACTAAAATCTACAATATTATATTTTTCCCCTCTAGTAACTGATACCCAGAAGTGATAGAGATAAAGGGAGATGGAAGATAAAAGTGAGGGAGAACGAATGATTAAAGGGTGCAATCTCTCAGAGGAGAACAGAAGGAATGAGATAAAGGGAAGTAGTACATGAATCCTTCAATATATATCTGACTGCTCTTTCTCAAAATCCCTTGCTAGATCATCATCTACATTCTGGCTCTAAAGGATGAATGTTCTTCAAACACTTTCTCCTGCATTATATTTCTATCTTAGAGTTAAACGAAAATATTGATGAAGCTATCACACCACCTAACATGTGTTTTCCAGTGACAAGATGTGCTGCACTCTTTGAGTAGATAGAAGGATTATTCCATTTTTATACATGGCATTGTAAACTTGACATACTTTATTTATTATAGTCAAAACAAAAGTATCTAAGTATCTTCCTGTCCCCTCAAATATACCTAAAGGAAATAGGACAGCTAGGTGGTGCAGTGGATAGAGCACCAGTGCAGGAATCAAGAGTACCTGAATTCAACTCTCACCTCAGACACTTGACACTCACTAGCTGTATGACCTTGGGCAAGTCACTTAACCCCAATTGCCTCATCCTGGGTCATCTCCAATCATCCTGATGAATATCTGGTCACTGGATTCAAATAGCTCTGGAGGAGAAGTGAGGCTGGTGACCTGCACAGCCTTCCCTCACTCAAAACAAAGTCAAGAGCAAGTCATGTCATTATTTCTCTGATGGCATGGTCTTCTTTGGGAACAAAGGACGAACATACACTTAAAGAAATACTTCAGAGGTGATCGTTAAACCCAGTGGGTGTTCCCTTTTCACTCCACCCTACCCCACTTTTGCCATGTCTCTTTACTAGACATTGATGAATCTTTATGATATTTCTTAGCCTTTTCAAGTGAGATCTCTGTGCTTGGTATAGTGGTAATAAGTCAAAAGGAGAGAAGGATTAGAAGGCAAAGAGGAGGATGGGAGGAAGTAGGAGAGGAGAGTGAGAAAAGAGTAAAGATAATGATATTCTAAATTCTGCTACTCTATGAGCCTTTAATAAGTGCTTACTATGATATGAGTTAGACCAGGAGTGGGGAACCTGTGGCCTTGAGGCCACATGCCACCTTCTATGTTCTTTAGGCACAGACTTTTGACTGAGTCTAAGTTATACAGCAAATATCCTTTTATTAAGGGCATTTGTTCTGTGAAGTTTGGATTCAGTCAAAGGGCCAAACTTTAGAAACTAGAGAGCCACATGTGGCTTCCAGGGTGCAGTCTCGCCCATCCCTGATGTTAGTCCTTATGCTAGGAGCTAAGGAAATATAGATATAGGCATACAGATACAAATATATGTATGTGCATATGTGTAGCTACATGTATGTATATAATACACATTTTGTATTATATATGTACCTGATAATATATGCACATATATTTGTATATATTTATGTTTATTTATATCATATACATTCATATCTGTACATGAAAAGGAAATAATATCTAACTTCTAGGATATTACATTCCAAACATTTAATTCAACATTTTCTGGGAAAATGCTATGTATAAGTCATTAATTTAACAACAGATCTGAAAATGAACAATAAATAAGATAAAAAGTTTTAATAACATTACTTTTCTGTATTGGTAATTATAAGTAGATCTGAAAATTATAATAACATTTTCCCTCTCTGAAGAAAATGTTGAATCCTAGTTGCATCCTAGAACTGCAACTTATTAGCTTTGTAAATACAGAGAAATCCCTCAAATTCTCTAAGCCCTGATTTCCTCATCTATAAGATGAGTTTTATGGCTAACTCAGCTATTGTTGGTACATGGGCATAATCTTCACAACAGCTACAAAAAAATCACAGAATTTTTTTTGAAGTGATCTGACCAAAGCAAGCAAGTCAAATTAATTTCTTAAATAAATAATAATCAGAAATGAGAAGACATTAATTCCTTTTTAGGTTTTTCTATAATTTCATCCTCATTTAGTATAATAAAGATCATATATTAAAGAACACAAACTTGAAGAAATCACTTAACTGTTCTCCATAACCAAAATGGATTGAGCATGTGAATCCCAGAAAGCAGATCAGAAGGAAGTATAAGAAACTCCTCCCTCAAAATAAATAAATAAACAGAAAAATAAATATAAATTAAAACCTCCTTGAAATATGTCTAGAAAACACAGTAGACTGAAACCTGATGGAGAAATCCAAGAAAAAAGTCACAATGAGTTTTTTTTCCAGTCCAGATCATCATAGGTATGTAGACAAAGATTTCTGTTCTGGGGAAGTACTCTAGCAAAGGCAAAAAATCCATGGTGGACTGAGAAGGGTGCCTGCATCTGGGGGTGGTGTTCCATGGTAAGGAGCTGTCACAGACCCTAGCAAGGGACTGAGTGAGGAGAAAGTTCAGAAGCAAGTAACATCAATGGAATTCAGATCTCAACAGCAGAGTGGGGTTTCAGTTCCAAAACCTAGACCAGTCTGAAGCCTGGAGATGAATTCTATTGCCTAGGGGAGTTTGTAGTTCTGTCCCTCTGAATCTGCAGTTTCCCATATGGCTGATAGTAGCTGATTTCAATAACATTCTACTATTACTCATACTCAGATCAGAATTTGTGTGTGTGTGGAAGGATGTGGGGGAGGAGGGAGATAGCAATCTGAGATGTCCTTGGATTGGACCACTTTAGGAGGAATGAAAATGTTAAGGTCCCTATCCAGAGCTATTTTAGAGAGCTGGAATAACATAAAACTAAGCACCTTAAGAAGTCAGCAACAGTGTTAGCCCACACGTTCCTCCAGAAATATGGATAGCCTGGCTCTAATATCAAGTCCAGTCTCAAGTCAGGAAATAAGCTGGGAAAATGAGGAAATAAAGGAAAAATACCACCATAAAAAGCTATAATTATGACCAGGATGCTAACAACACAAACCCAGAAGGGAATAATTCTAAAGAATCTCGAAGTGAAACTTAAAAGAAAAATATACCTTAACTACAGATTAAAGTAGAATTCCCAGAAGAAATGAAGCAAAAAAAAAATTAAAAGAATTTCAAAAGTTTTAGAAATGAAATGAAATTGATGGAAGGAAAAAAATGGAAAATGCACAAAAGCTATGGAAGAAAGAATTTGAAAGAGGATAAGTTGCTTGTCATAAGAAGTATACAGCATTATCTAAGCAATGAACTCCCTGAAAATTAGAATGGACAAAATAGCAAATGACCTGATAAGACAACAAGAAATATTCAGAATCAAATGACTGGGAAAATATTTCAGGCAAAATCAACAAGGATTAGAGAACCAGGAATACTATATTCAGAAGGCAAAGGATACAGTCTTTTAGTCCAAAATAATTTACCCAGTAAAACTGAGTGTAATGCTACAGGAGATGGATGAAACAAAAAAAAACCACACCCTTAACTACGAATTATTCCTGAAGAAAAGTCCATAACTATGCAGAAACTTTGAGTTCAAACACAGGAGTTAAGAGAAACATAAAAAGGTAAACACAAACAACTAATCATATGGAACTAAGCAAGGATAAACTGTCTATATTCCAACATGGGAAGACCCTTGATGTGTTCCACTGAACTCCACCATCATCATGAATCACAGAGGAATTCTAATGAAGCAAGACCTGGAAGTGATTCTATCATGTATTGATGATCTTAAGAGAAAAATGGAAAGAGAAAGTAAATGAATACACTAGACCGAAAGGGAAAGGAAAGGGAGGCAAAATTCCCTCACATAGCCAATGTAGAAATCTGGGTGTTTGTCCTTCGTTGCCAAAGAAGATCATGCCATTAGAGAAATGATGACATGACTTGCACTTGACTTTGTTCTGAGTGAGGGAGGGCTGTGCAGGTCACCAGCCTCACTTCTCCTCCAGAGCCATCTGAATCCAGTGACCAGATATTCATCAGGATGACTGGAGATGGCCCAGGATGAGACAGTTGAGGTTAAGTGACTTGCCCAAGGTCACACAGCTAGTGAGTGTCAAGTGTTTGAGGTGAGATTTGAACTTAGGTCCTCCTGACTCCTGCACTTGTGCTCTATCCACTGTAGCACCTAACTTTCCAACGTAGAAATCTACAGAAATAAGGAAGAGGTGATAGTAGAATGGCTGACCCGTGAACCTCACTCTCATCTGAACTAGTCAAAGGAGGGAAGAATACACATATATAAACACACACAAATATATTTCACTCAGTAGAGAAATGAGGGAAAAGGAGAATGAATTAGATGAAAGATTGTTAAGGGAGGGATTAGTACTGAGCAAAACAAACTCTAAAGATGTACACAATATTTCTCTTTAAGGTGTCAAAAAATGGAAATCTGAGGAGCTGTCTATCATTCAAAGACCAACTAAGCAAATGATACATAAATATGATAAAAATGATACATAAATATGATAGATCACTTTTGTTGTTCATGAAAACAAATCCCAAAATCTGAAATAGTTTTAGAAAGAAATTTATTACCTTAATAGGTAGAGGAGCATGAGCTGGAAGGAAATGTGATTCCCTGTTGTCCAGATCTGGAAGGTTTACATTATAAAGCATTTTGACAAGGTTACTCTCACAAAGAACCACTAATACACATGCCAAAGGGCAAATTGTAAAGAAGCTATATTGAGAGATGTATCATCAGCCAAGTTTGGGTAGGAGCTTAAATACAACAAGAATCCTTTTAGAATCTTATGAAGAGGGGAAACAAATCCCAAAGAGGGGAAACAAATCCCAAAGTGCAACTTATAAAATGGAAATAATATTGTAAAAATAAACAATTTTAATTGTGTTAGGGAACTCTAATCCAAGTAATGGTTAAACCATGATTCCCAAAGGACTAATGATAGCACAGGCTATCTATAAACTGAAAAAGAAATGAAAGACTCAGAGTATATTAAGACATAATATACATACATATGTGCATGCAGACATGCTTATATACACACAGACATACACACACACATATATATGTATATATATATATATATATATATATATATATATATATATATCCCCATGAAAGAATGTTACATATAGAAGTTAGTGGTATGTGGGCACTAGTGTTGGTAGAAAATGGTTTTGCTTGACTATATCTGCTTTGTAAAAGGGATTTTGTTTTGATTTTATTCTCATTTTGGAGAGGGAGAGGCAGTAGTTTCATAATTGAAAACAAAATTGAACAGTAATTTTAATAAAACATATTTTTAAAGGTAGAGTTTCTATCTCAGGAAACTTGTCAGATTTAATAAGATCATAACCAATAAACATCTATGAAACACTATCAGACGTGCTACACACAGAGTATATGAAGGAAGGTAAACATATGGTCCTTCTCAAGGAATTATAATGGCAGAGAAAATATTCAAACTACATATAAACAACATGTATACAATGTAAACAGGAGGTAAACTTATAGGGAAGCCACAAGTCCTATTCAGAGTTCCTAAGGGATGAAACATGCATAAGTCCAAGATATTACTTTTTGGGGGGGGGGTGAGGAGTGGGGAGACACGTAGTTGACACAATGGATTAGAATGCTAACCCTGAATTCAGGAAGACTAACCTTCCTGAGTTCAAATCTGGCCTCAGATACTTACTAGTTGTGACCCTGGGCAAGTCCCTAACCTGTTTGCCTCAGTTTCCTTATCTATAAAATGAGGTGGAAAAGGAAATGATAAACCACTCCAGTATCTTTGCCAAGAAAACTTTAAATGGTTCATGAAGAGTTGGCCATGCCTGAATAACAGCAAGATGACTGTTTTTTTTTTAATAATGGCAAGAGCACGAGAAGTGTGTTTTTATGCAGAAAGTCTTTGGAAAGAGAGGGAATGGGGGAAACCAGAATATGAACCGAAAAGAAAAAACTGGAGCAAGAATTAGCGACAGTCAAACTTCAGGTGGGTTTTAACTGTATTCCTTTTTTTTTTTGTTATTGTCCAGATGCCTCTTCATTCCCTCTGAGAGCTCTGAAAGACTGCTATGGGGTTGAAATCTAATGTGTGTCATCTTTCTTGTACAAATCAAACACTTCCACCCCCACTCATAGCCAAAAATACAACAATAATGGTCCTTCTCAGAGTGTTTCAGCTTCCCTTTGCCAGCTGGAGAGTGTCGTAAAAATGTTCCTCCAATTATTTCAGAGACTAAAGAAGAAAAGAAAAAAAGCAAAGAAAAGGGAAAAAGGAAAGAAAGAAGGAGAGGAGAGAAAGAAAAGTTTCAAGTTCCCACACAAGGGAAACACACGAAGTTTTTGAGGGCAAGTGTATACACAAATACATATGTGTGTGTGTGTGTGTGTGTGTGTGTATTTCCTTATGGAAAGACTTTAGCCTTTACTAGTGAGAATTCTTTAAAATATAACTATTCTTTGACTTATTCCAAAAACATCAGAGAGTAAGTAGAAGAGTCACCTCCTTATGTCACCATGCCAGTAAGAGGATTATCTCTGGGAAGGTTTGTGAAGTAACTCTAAATCCTGAAATCCTCAGACAAAAGGTATGAGATAAACATGAAAAGAATATTGAACTTCATTTTTCAGTGGTCTCAAAATGACTTCCTTGTTACAAAACCTAAGAGGGCTGTTTAAAGTGCTCCTGCTATGAAGTAACCTGTCATGAGTATCTAAAGTGCAGCCCATTCTAACTTCTCCACGCAGATAACTTGAAGTCGTCTTCATAGACTTCTAAAAATGCTGATCTAAACCAAAGGCAATACCCCTATCATTGCAGATGTTCAACAATGGCTTCACCCAAAGAAGAGTCAGTGAAAAATATTTCTATGTGAAGGATAAAATTAACTGTTTAAAATTATACCATTTCAAGGTTAGTTTATGCTAAGCATAGGTGACATTCATTGCTTGACCAATTAACATATAAAAGCAACCTCCATTTCATATATCACCTTAGGAGATAATTTCTGATGTATTTTCACAAAATTTATTGCCATTCATTTAATTTTTACAAATGTTTTTTGGACATCTTGAACTTAATACTTAGTAGACCCTTCACACTGAATATGTTCAAAAGAAAATACATTATCTTCTCCTCTAAGGGGTTCATTATCCAAACTTCCCCATGTCCATATCACGTGCACCACCATTCTCTCTGTCTCTCTGCCAGGCTTACAACGTTGGCACCATCCTGAATGCCTCACTTACACTCATTCAACTTAGCCAGTTAATTGCCAATTCTTGCCATTCTTACTTTTATAACATCTCTCATATACATTCCCTTCTTTCATTCACATAGCTCCAGCCTCTTGCGTATCCTCATCACTTCATGTCTAGCTAATATACTCCCAAATGGTTATCCTGTCTTCAGGTCCCTATACTCCAGTCTTTCTTCCACTCACTCACCTGAAAAAATGAATTACTTCATCACGAATACACTTATAGCATTACAAATTTGTAGTTTCAGGAGAATTTGGAGAAAGCTTAGTCTGATCTTATTTTACAGATGAATAAAATAAGGCCTAGAAAGATTAATTGACAAAGAGACAGCAGATCTGATATGCTAAAATGAGTCTTGTTTGCAGTTCTAATACTCTAAAATACACATTGTCATTAAATTGTGAAAACTCATTTTATGAATAAATTCAAAGTAATAATTACACTTTTCAATGTGTATGATTTTTGTCCTTCATCTTCAAAGAGGACCAAAATGACATCATCATTGTAAAGTGATATGTCAGTGTGTCCGACTGTGGCTGATCAGACTAATATGAGCTTGGAATACTCTATCACAGGCTGGGCACAGACAGTTCATATAAATATTTGGGGTGGATATCCAAAATTTGCACATGCTGCATTTACCTTATGCTGTCTTAATTCTGCTTTGCTCAAAGAGTATAGCACTTTTTCTTATGTGGATATGCCATGCTGAGTGGTCCTGTGCCAGTGTCTCCCATGTTGCACAGTTAAATCCAAAGTTCTTGATAGAGTCCTTGTATCATTTCTTCTGGCCACCATGTGATCACCTGCTCCATACAAGTTCTCCATAAAATAGTCATTTTGGCAAGCATACATTTGGCATTTGAAAAACATGGCAAGCCCATTGGAGTTGCGCTCTCTGAAGAAGTTTGAATACTTGGCAGTTCAGCTCAAGCAAGGAATTTAGTGTCTGGTACCTTATCCTGCCAGGTGATTCTCAGAATCTTCCTAGGACAGTTCAAATAGAAACGATTCAGTTTCCTGGCATGGTGCTGGTAGAATGTCCATATTTCATAAGAATATAACAATGAGGTCAGCACAAAAGCTCTGTAGACCTTCAATTTGGTGTATTCAAGGAGGACCAGTACCTTTGGAGTGATGGCTTCCAAGCCCTTTTCAGAGCTCTTTCCACCTTTGGTGTCCACCTGTTCTGCCTAGCTCTCACCTGTGGCTCCAAGAAGCTGCAGCATGTGCAGCGACCACACCCAGTAAACCATTTAGGCACACAGGTCAAACCAGTTGAGGGTAACCAAGGTTCTCAAACCCATTGATGAGTTAGGGGGGTGTCTACCCCAAGAATGTGAAGATTTCATCTGGTGGAATGGGCAGATGAGAACAATATATTCCAACGGCCATGAAGGCAGATGAAGCAGGCGATGTGAACTGCTTAGAACTTGCTTAGACACCAAAGACACCAAGGTAATCTGCTGCATGCCATTGCCAGGCATCTTGACTCTGTCCTGCCACTGGACTATGATGATTCTGGAGGAAAGAGTGAGGCTAACAACTTCGTGCAATTCTGCCTCACTTAAATCCAATTTATGCACGAATCAAAAGACATCACCCATACAATTTCACTATTCTACCTCAAAGTCCTGTGGTGACAGGCAAGTGATGAAGCAGCAGGTTTGGATACACTGGGAGCTGTAGTCATGGCCCTGCACACAGGTGACCCAGGACATAGAGTCATTTCTCACTGGAAGCAGCAGTAGGACTTGGCAGCCCCCTTGATGTCTTCGCAGCCTGTTAAGGATTGTACTGCTCAACTCCTGGTGTTAGGAAGGGGGCTAGAAAAGGTGCCCTAAACATTCCCTGCTTACCCAGCCCTGGTCTGATTACCATGGCAGGTGGGGAATCCCACTACGTGGGTGAAACAAAAAAAAACATGAAAACATCTGCAAAGATGATTCTCCTCACCACTGGCACATGGAATGTGCTCATACTAATAGACAACACAAAATCCAGTAGATCTGAAAGAAGAACTGCTCTTATTGCAAGAGAACTCAACAGGTATCACATCCAAATAGCAGCTCTGAGTGAAACAAGGTTGGCAAATGAAGGCCAGCTTACTGAAGTTGGAACTGGATACACCTTTATCTAGAGTGAGTGCAGTGAAGGCGAGTACTGTGAAGCTGGTACAGGTTTTGCAAGGAAAACTAATCTAATAAGCAAGCTGGTTTGCTTGCCAAAAGGAGTGAATGATGGGCTCATTGCAATGGTATTGCCACTCGCAGGAAAATGCCCTGCCACCATCATCAGTGCCTGTGTTCCCACTATGACAAACCCCAATGAAGTCAAAGAAAATTTTTATGAAGACCTAGACACCATAATCACCAATATGTCAAAAGAGGACAAACTTATAATTATGGGTGACCTTAATGCTTTCAATGTGTAATATGTCCAGAAAAAGTATATTTAAGCTACCTGCCCCCACCTCACCATCATACCACAAAAAAGAATTACTTTCTAATTCTTTTGTAATAATTCTCTTTCTTCTTGACTTTTCTCCTTCTCTGACAGTCATTCCAAGATTTTCCAGATTGGTAGAATATACAGGGACTTGTGTATTCTCTGCTATCGTAGCCTTTGAGAACTCTAGATCAACTCATACCACTAAGATATAATGGTACCTTTTCTCTACACCTACACTTTTCTTTCAAGACTCCACTTGATCACAATGTTCTGAGTTTTAATATTCTTTTCAGTAGTGATGACTGTCAAATTTGCCACAGTCCTTTAATTAGTCAGACATACAATCTTTGAAGGAAAGACAGTGTTCATCTTTTATAGAAGAGATGGACTCTGTGGAAAATTTGTATATCACATTAAGAACTGCAGAAGCACAAAGGGCTTTTGTGTTTGTGTTTTGTCAAATTTATTACCACTTATTAGGAACACACTCCTGGTTGTGTGTTCATGACCCTTAGTATTATTTTGCATTTATATAGGATTTTGAGATTAACAATGGCAAGTTGCAGTCATTTTTATTAGTTATTTCCAACATAGCACCATGGTGAAGTAGAACAACATTATTGTTTCTATTTCATCGATGAAGAAGCAAGCACAAAGAGGTCCTGAAAGAATAACATTTTTCCCCTCAATGTAACCAGAATTAAGGAATATTACACCAAGGTCCATTGGTGAGCCAATAAACCAAGCCAATAAACTCACTTGAAGAACAATAAGGACTGCAGCTGTGCTTTCTATCTTAACACAGTTAAAATTTGCAAGTATTGGATGAAAGTAACTACACTATACTTTCCCTTTGTACAGTAGCTTATCGAAAATACCCAGAGAACAGAAATCTATGTATCACTTATCCATGAATATGCAAATATACCAAAGTTGCTGGATGGCACAGTGCATAGAGTACTGGATCTGGAGTCAGGAACACTCATCTGCCTGAGTTTAAATCTGTCTTGGAAAAAAATTTTGACTGAAGAAAACAATTCCTTAAAAAATTTAATTGGTCAAATGAAAAAGGAGGTACAAAAGTAACTAAAGGAAATAATTCCTTAAAAATTAGAGTTGGGAAAATGGAAGATAATGGCTTTATGAGACATTGCAAGTCAGTCAAACACAATCAAAATAACAATAAAAAAAGAAAATGTGAGATAACTCATTGAGAATATAGCTGATGTGGGAAGTAAATCAAATTTAAGCCAAATTTAAGCATTAGTTGACTATCTGAAAGCCTTGATTAAAAAAAAAAAAGAGTCTGGACAGAATGTTTCAAGAAATTATCAAGAAAAAATGCCCTGATATCCTAGAATGAAGGGGTAAAGTAGTCATTGAATGAAACTACTGATGACCTTCTGAGAGAGATCCCAAAATGAAAACTCCGAGGAATAGTGTAGCCAAATTCCATAATTATTAGGTCAAGGAGAAACTACTGCAAGGAGCCAGACAGAAACAATTCAAATATCAAAGTCAGGATTACACAGGATTTAGCAGTTTATACATTAAAGGATCAGAGGGTTTAGAATATGATAATCTGAAAAGTAAAGGAGCTTGGATTACAACTAAGGCTCAACTAACCAGAAAAACTGAGCATAATATTTCAGGGAGAAAGATGGATATTCAATGAACTACAGGGATTTCAAACTTTCCTGATGAAAAGATCAGAGTTGAACAGAAATTTGATCTCCAAATGCAAAAATCAAAATAAACATTAAAAGGGAAATGAGAAAGAAAAAAAAAACCATATTGTTCATAAACATATTGTTCATAAGATTAAACGGTTTACATCCCTGAATGGGAAGATGATACTTAAAACTTTTGAAAATTATATCTTTATTATGACAGTTAGAAAGGGATATTCATTGACAGAGGATGTGGGTTTTATGACACAAATATGATCCTGATACCTAAACTAGGGAAAGCCAAAACAGAGAAAGGAAATTATAGATTAATTTCCCTAATGAATATTATGCCAATATTTTACTTCTTTTTACTTTTTAAATGATTAATTAATTTATTTTAGTTTTCAACATTCACTTCCACAAGATTTTGAGTTGAAAATTTTCTCCCCATCTCTCCCCTCCAACCACCCCAAGAAAAGTTTCAAGAGTTATAAATATTATCTTTTCACGTAGGAAAGTAGACACCTCAACTTTAGTAGGTCCCTTATGATTTCTCTCTCCTGTTTATGCTTTCATTCTTCTCTTGACTTTTGTGTTGGAAATTCAAATTTTCTCTTCAGCTCAGGTCCTTTCAAGAATGCTTGAAAATTCTCTATTAAATGAACTTTTATTCCCCTGGAAGTATTATACTCAGTATTGCAAGTTAGATGCTTCTTGTTTTTAATCCTAGCTATATCCCCTCTGGAAATCATATTCCAAACCTTTAGATCCCTTAAGGTAGAAGCTGCTAGATCTTGTGTTATTCTGATTGTGTTTTCACAGTACTTGGGGAGGCTGGTTGCAATATTTTCTCCTTGACATAGGAACTTTGGAATTTGGCTACAATATTCCTAGGAGTTTTCCTTTTGGAATCTCTGGGGCGTGTACTGTCAGCATCTCAGTCTTCCTACAATACTGTGTGCCTAAAGCTTCAGAAACAGCAACTGCTGTTGCAGGCTCCTCCACTCTCTTCCTGACTCTGGGGCTGGCACCTGACCACTCTACTCTCTCACACAGGTCCAACAGGCTTTTTCCATTGATCTTCCAATTTGTATATGGCATTTTGGGGTCCTGAAGTCTGGAACCACCACAGGTACCTGTAATTGGTCTCCTCTGAGGCCTGCTTCGGTCCTCTCTGTACTGGTTCTGCCTATGCTGGACTGTACTCTGTACCCAGTCTGGTGCAATAGATGTTTCCCATGGATGTCTTGGGCTGGAGATTTGCTTCACACTACCATTCATTCTGTGGGTTCTATAGTTGTAGAATTTGTTTAAAGTAATTTGGCTGGGTTTTGGAGGGATAACTACAGCAAGTTCCTGCTTTTACTGTGCCATCTTGGCTCCACCCCCTGATATCTACATTTTAAGCAAGATATTTGCAAGAGATTATAGCAATTTATCACTAGAATAATAGTCTATGACCAGGTGGGATTTAAACCAGGAATTTAGGGCTTGTTCAATATTATGAAAACTATCACCATAATTGACCATATCACTAACAAAACTAACATAAATCATATAATTATTTCAATAGATACAGAAAATGCTTTTGATATAATACAGCACTCATTCCTATTAAAACAAAATACTAGAGAGTCTAGGAATAAAGGGAGCATTCCTTAAAATGAGGAGTCATATGTATCTACAACCATCAGCAAGCATTAGATGTAATGGGGATAAGCTAGAACCATTCCCAATAAGATCAGGGTGGGAGAAGGGGGACAAACAAGGCTGCCCATAACCACTACTGTTATTCATTATTGTACTAGAAATCTTATCTTTAGCAATAAGACAAGGATAAGAAATGGAAAGAATTAGAATAAGGAGTGAAGAAGCAAAACTACCATTTTTCTTTTGCAGATGATATTATGGTACACTTGCAGAAACCTAGAGAATCAACTCATATAACTACAACATTTAACAACTTTAATAAAGTTGTACGATATGAAATTAACCCACATAAATCATCAGCATTTCTATGTATTGTTAAAAAAAAGCCTAGTAGCAATAAGAAGAAAGAGAAATTCTGTTTAAAATAACTATAGATAATATAGAATATTTGGGAGTCTACCTGCCAAGGCAAATGCAGGAACTATATTCATATAGTTCACAGTTACAAAACACTTTTCACACAAATAAAGCCTTAACAAATTGAAAAATATCAATTACTCGTGGGTAGGCTGAAATAGTATAATAAAAATGAGAATGCTTCTTAAATTAATTTATCTATTCAAACCAATCCTACTACCAAAAATATTTTATAGAGCTAGAAAAAATACAAAAATTCATCTGGAAGAACAAAAGGTCAAGAATATCAAGGAAATTAATTTTAAAAATGCAAAGGAGGGAAGATCTAAACCTACAATGTAAAGTGGAAATCATCAAAACGATTCATTGGCAGCTAAGAAATAGAGAGGTGGATCAGTGAAATAGACTCCAGGTTATATAAATTCAGTCAGATTGTTTCCTGTCTTAGGGAGGTGAAAGTGGAAGAAGCACAGAGAGAAAAATGGAACTCAAAAATCTTATAAAAGTGAAGATTGTAAACTATCCTTACATGTAGTTGGAGAAAAAGATATTAAGTGAGGAAAAAAAGAGAAAGAAATACAGTATCCAAAGCAAAAGAAAAAAATCTAAAAAACAGTGTAGTAGAAACTAGGCATAAATCAACATCTCATGTTCTATGCCAAAATAAAGTTGAAATAGATGGTTTACACAGATAGAATTATACTATAAGTAAATTAGTAGAGCAAGGAATAGTTTAACTATGCAATCTATGGAGAAGGAAAGAATTCATGACCAAATAAGAGATAGAGAACATTATGAAATGGAAAATGGACAATGTTGATTACATTAAATTAAAAAGTCTCTGCAAAAATAAAAGCAATGCAACCAAGATTGGAAGGAAAACAGAATTCTGGGAAACATTGGTTTTGTTTTTTTTGTTTTGTTTTGTTTTGTTTTACAGCCAGTGTTTCTGATAAAGGCCTTGTTTCTCAAATATAGAGAAAATTGAATCAAATTTATAAGAATAAAAGTGGCCAAACAATATGGACAGTTTTCAGAGGAAGAAATCAAAGCCATCTATAGTCATATGTAGAGATGCTCAAAATCACTTTTGATTAGATAAATACAAATTAAAACAATGCTGAAGTACTATATTACACCTGTCTGATTGGTTATTATGACAAACAAGGAAAATGGTAAATGTTGAAGAAGGTGTAGGGAAACTGAAACACATGCTTTGTTAGTGGAGTTGTCAACTGATCTAACCATTCCAGAGAGCAATTCAGAGTTCTGCCCAAAGAGCTATAAAAGTGTAACAGAAATATCATTACTTAGAGATCATAAAAAATGGAAAGGGACTTACATGTATGAAATATTTATAGCAGCTCCTTTGTGGTGGCAAAGAATTGGAAATTGAGAGAAAACTCATCAAGTGGGGAATGACTTAAGTTGTGGTATTTCAATATAATGGAATATTATTGTGCTACAAGTAATGATGAGGTGGATTTTGGACAAAAAGAAAAAAAAACAAAAATGTGGAAAGACATATGAACTGATGCTGACTGAAGTGAACAGAAGTAGAAGAACATTCTACATACTGACAAGAACATTGTACAGTGACCAGCTATGATAAACTTAGCTCTTCTCAGCAATACAATGACCTAAGACAATTTCAAAAGATTCATGATGGAAAATGCTATCCATATTCAGAGAAAGAACTATGCAGTTAGAATCAAGATTGAAACATGTTATTTTCACTTTTTTACACAATTACACATATATAATCTATATCAAATTGCTTGCTATATTGGGGGGAAAGTGGAGGAGACAAGCGAAAAAATTTGGAACTCAAAAATCTTATAAAAGTGAGGGTTGAAAACTATCTTTACATGTAATTGGAAAAAATAAAATAGTATTGTGGGAGAAAAAAATAGCATCCAAAACAACAAAAAAATACACAGAAAATTGACTAGAGCACTCAGAAGTCAAGTCCTTTGTCCAGAGTAACTGCCAGTTTGTGTTAGAAACAATACTTGAATCTAGGTCTTCTGAGAAGACAGGAAGACAAGGGCCCAAGTCAAGTCTTACCTCTGACACAACCTTACTCTCTGATCTTTGGCAAGTCACCTGGCTTCTCAATGCTCTGGACAACCCTCTCAAGCTATATTCCAGGGAGGAGACTATTGGGGATTGGCAGAGAAAATTTCTTCCTTGGGGAACACACACACACACACACACACACACACACACATACTATATAGGCCTATTTCTCTGTACCTTTATAAATGTGTATATTTGAATATGCATATAATTCGATGTATATATGCAGACAAGATTGCATGTATTTCAAATGATCACCTAAGAATATGTAACTCCCCAGGTATCACCTAAAGACAGTTAAGGTTAATATTTAATAACCACCTCAGCAGATAATAACAGCTGCTTTAAAAATATAGAGACTGGTTCATACTCATTTGTTTGTACCTATTTTTGGTTTTCCTAGATTTCTTATTATTTTTTCTACTGAAAGACTCATATGCATTCAAAAAAAATCTACCATAATAGGTTTTGATCAGAACTACTGGGCAGCAGCTAACATAGTGGATTGAACACTGAATTCAAATCTAGCCTCAGTTAATGTCTGTTACTATGCATAAGTGACAGTTATTATCCTGGGCTAATCACTAAACTTGTCTACTTCACTTTCCTTAATTGTGAAGTAGAGTAGCCCCTACATCCAGGGGTTCTTGTAAGAATCAAAGGAATTCTTTGTAAAGGGATTAGCACAATGCCCAACACATTGTTAGACTTTGATAAATGTTTCTTCCTTCTTTCTTTCTCTGATACAATCTTCCCACCATCACTACTTTGCCCATGGGGCATCTCCATTTCAAGATTCAGTTTGGATGAAAACATTATTTAGAACAAATTTGAAAACTCAAATACTCCGATTTATTTGAGTACATACCAAATTAAAAATACATCAATAGACTCCTAAGTCATACTGAATTCCAAACATACTTGAGGAGAAAAAAAAAACAAACAACCTATCAAATATTCCCATACACACACACACACACACATACCCACACACATACCATGGTTTAAAATAGAATCAGGAGATGATTGAAAAGTACGTGAATCTTAGTCATTTTTTATAGAGTATATGCATTTCTATACCATTGATTTTCAAGAGTGGAAGAGGAAACAGGCAGGTGGAACTGATCACTAACTCATAAGGAAGAGGCCACTGGGTACTAGATAGTCACTTTTTTGCATGGTGATCATAAACATGGTGTTTGCTGCCCGGCAACTGCAGGAGAAATGCCAGAAGCAGAACAGAGGTCTGTGCACAATGTTTGTAGATCTGACCAAGGCCTTTGACACTGTTAGTTGTGAAGGCTTATGTGTTCTTGCTTCCATGCTTTTTAGCATGATGTTTTCAGCCATGTTGACAAATGCTTTCAATGAGGATGAACACGATATCAAGATCAACTACCATACTGATGGTAAGTTCTTCAATTTGAAAAGGCTACAAACCAAGGAGGGAGGAGATTGGTGCATGATTTTCTGTTTGCAGATGATTGTGCACTCAATGCAGCCTCTGAAGCTGAGATGCAACAAAGTATGGATCAATTCTCTGCTGCCTGTGCTAATTTTGGCCTAATAATGCCAAAAAAACACAAGGTGCTCCATCAACCACCACCACACAATACATATGTGAAACCATCGGTTACAACAAATGGAGAAGCTTTGAATGCTGTGGATAAGTTCACTTACTTGGTAGTGTACTTTCTAGGGATGTACACATTGACAATGAGGTTGCTGTATGCATTGCCAGAGCTAGCTCAGTGTTTGGGAGGCCCCAAAGAAAAGTTTGGGAGAGAAGAGGTATTAGACTGATTACCAAATTGAAGGTCTACAGAGCTTTTGTGCTGACCTCACTGTTGTATCTTTGTGAAACATGGACAGTCTACCAGCACCATGCCAGGACACTGAATTGTTTCCATTTGAACTGTCTTAGGAAGATTCTGAAGATCACCTGGCAGGATAAGGCACCAGACACTGAAGTCCTTGCTGGAGCATAACTGCCAAGCATTCAATCTATGCTCCAGAGAGCATAACTGATGTGCTGGCCACATTTTTCAAATGTCAAATGTATGCTTGCCAAAAAGACTATTTTTTGGAGAACATGCATGGGGCAGGAGATCACATGGTGGACAGAAGTAATGATACAAGGACACCCTCAAGGTCTCTCTCAAGAACTCTGGATTTGACCGTGTGACATGGGAGACACTGGCACAGGACCACTCAACATGGCATGCCCACATCACAAAGGGTGCTGTGCTCTTTGAGCAAAGGAGAATTGAGGCAGCACAAAGTAAACGTAGGATGTGAAAATTTGGGATATTCACCCCAAATATTCACACAGACTATGTGTGTGTAACATGTGGTACAGCATTCAGAGCTCATATTGGTCTGATCAGATACAGTCGGACACACTGAAATTTCACTTTACAACGATGATGTCATTTTGATCCTCTTGGAAGATGAAGGACAACCAACCAACCAATCAACCATAAACATGGTGACTGTAAAAAGCAGAGGCTCTAGGGTTATGACAATAGCAACTAGACCTGTCAGTTACAAAGAAATTCCCTGAAAATACATATTTTCCACAAATTAAAGACTTCTGCCTATTTCTTGCTTTGGTTATTTGCTGTTTAAGTGCAATAAGATGACACAATATTTTTTTTCATCAATCTCACAAGAGAAAGGCTCATTTTATTTTGTCCTCATGTCAATGTAGAATAAAACTTGTCAATCATTTGATTTCTTATATTTTTTTCTTGGAATCATTAAATAACAGAGATAGAAAAGACTTCAAGATGTCTTCTCTCCTAATTCTCGAGCCCTCAAATGAATGCACATCTATCTCTTTTGTAAATTCCCATTCCTTCAGACTTTCTTCAGAGCTTTCCTAAAATAAGAAGTTTAGTTATTTACATTCTGTTCTTGTCATTTTGTCTTTTTCACTTCTGTACAGGGTTTCATCCATTTGCATTTTCTTTAAGTATTTCCCCAGGACAAAATGATATAGGTCTCCAACTTGCCCTTCCTAGGTAAGAACTATGAAAAAATTCCCTGCAAATTGTTAAATGGAAGAAATTCTAGCCCCAAAAAGGAGATACTGAAATGAACCAGAGTCCAGTCACAGTTTATACAGATCCATTTATTGCCTGTGAATAAGCTTGCAAGCTGGAACAATGTCTGTTTTGACATGCTCAAAACCCAGTTGGAAAGACTGAGATATTAATATTTTTCAAACAAAGGGAAGCAAGGAATTAGGGTAGAAATGTAGCAATAGTCAGTTCCCATTCCTGAGGAAGAGGAGATCCAGGAGAGGAAGAAAGAAATTTCAGGTGTCAGATATGTGGACCGCTCAGATTTGAGTACAAACAATAAGATAAAGGGATGCAAAACAGAATGTGTTCTAAAGCCTTGGGTGGGGGGCTCCAAAAATCAGGGAAATCTCTGGAGATAAGGATGTCTATTGAAGGTCCATAAACCACTCAGTTGACTCGGGGTCTACTTCAAAACTGGTATGAGCTTAATTGGCTTCACAGTTACTGCTTTTCTGTACATCCAGCTAGGTTTACTGTCAGTCACCAGAAAGTATTGTTGATATGTCAAGCCAATACAACCGGTCCTCATATATTTCTTTTGGTTACCGGGATAATTGGAGTGGGTATGGGGATGGGGCTTAAGTAAATCAAAGTATCCATTTTCACAAAATCAATCCCCAAACTCCCTGACAGAGAATCCTCCTGACTCCCCTTTCAGATATAAGAGCTTTACTTGAGCCAATTTTTGAAAGTGACCTACAACTTTGTGATCCCCTTCACAAGCCCTCTTGGCTTCATGTCTGCCACTCATTTGTATGTTTCTAGAGAAAGATATGACTGCCACTGATACATTGTAATTTATTATTCTTGCAACCTCAAATGTACTAGATTCCTGTTACAGGTTATGCTGGCTTTAGAGTTTTTTGTTTTTTTTTTCCCATTGTTCCAAAGCAATCTGAATATTGATACCAAATATCTGAAAATATGATGTAATTGTATATGATAGACAGAGATAGCAATAACTAAAATAATTTTATTTAACGATAGGGCAACAGGACTATGTTTCCTGAGGGTAGGTTAAATATTTTCTCCTTTGTCTAAGTAAAGAAAGAAACTCAGTGGGATGCTGGAGTTTGCTTTATAAAGAATGGATGCTAGATGTTGATAAGTCTTAATTAATTTCTTAATTAATCTAATAGATGTTGAATGGATTTTGAATCTTTGGAACTAACAGAGGTGATGAGAGGTCATTAGAGGAGATTACTACCATGATCAAATTTTTGTCACTCTTTATTAAAAAAAAAATCAGCAAGTAGATGTAGAAAAAAGGCACATAAATGAAGTTAAAATTCACAGTACAATTGCAATAAAATTACTGTTGTTTATTCAAGAATCTAACAATAACTCATGGTTGGATAAATACAAATAAATAAAATCCTTCTCAAATTCCTTATAATGAGCTTGAATTTTTAAAATGAGTTTGAAATGAATTTTTAAAATCTAGGATTAATGTTATATGGTCACTTTAGAGAGTTTGTTTTATTTCTGTTAGATATTTCATTAGACAGAAATGAAGCCACATGCAACAGCAAAACAAAACATAAAAGCCCTCTACTACTAACAGATTCTCCACTAAGTAAGGGATACAGAGCAACCAATGATATGAGACCTTAATATGGATGCCAGAGAACAATGAATTATTACAGACAAAAATAACAAAAATCCTGAAATAACATTTCTTAGAATTCATGAAATATTGTAGGAGTAACCAGCTAATCTCAGACTGTACCATGGAGTAAAATATTCTCTAAACTTGTTATAAACAAGAAATCTTTTAGCTGAAAGACCAGCAAAGGATATATCCCAATAAATAGCTTGCTGGCAATTTAAAGTTAACTGAAATCTTTGAAAACATATACATGATATTAAAATTTGGATGTCTTGCTCTCAGAACAACAGTGACGATGACAGGGAGGAAAGATATTTTTAAAAAAATGGAATCTTTTCTTATGATAAAGCTTCAGGACAACACAAAATGGCCAGATGTATGTATTTTTTAAAAGGACACTTTGTTAAAAAAGTGTTCTGAAATGTTTTCTTCACACCCAGGTTAAAATTAGTCATGAAGCTAATTCTGATGTGTATAAGACCACATGCCAAAAAAACATTTTTTTTTGTCAAGGTTCATTAAAAGAGAAAATATTGTATTTGAGGAAAAGATACTTTTTCTTGCCCTGCAGGAAACTCTACAACCTCATAATGCTACTGTCTCTACACACAGATTAATGGGCAACATCTCTACAGTTCATGAGATTTTATTTTGTTCCTTCTGGCCATCTGACCTGAATACTAGTCTTATTCTATTTACTCACTCACATCTTGGTCAAGTGGAAGATCTAGCCTTGAAAATTCAATTAATTTTAGACAGAAATGAGATAGATAGGTCAGGGAAACATCTACAAAAGTATTTGTCATCCCCCAACACAACCTGCCCTAGTGATATCCTTCATCACACATGTATATCCATTAGAAATAAAAGCTTTTCCTTATGCACTTATATCTCCCTATTGATACATTTCATATTTACAAGATATCCCAAAATATAAAAAACCTTGTATGAATGCTATTCAGCCTGGTTATAGCATGCTGTGAAGTTGAATTTAAGAGTAAAGTCATAAATTACAGCATGGACAGAATTTAAGCGTTGTCATAAATTAAAGCCATGGTGCTGTTTCTATTTGTTAACCTGGTATCTCTGAGTTGGTGTCTGCTGATACTTTCTTCATAAACATTAGACGAAGGCCTTGGACTCAGTCAGCCATATACTTTCCACCATCCCTTTTCTTTTCCATCTTGTGTATATTTCAAACAATTTCAGTGCTCAAAGATTCCAAAGCATAGATGTAAGTTTTTGAGTATCAGAAAACATTTCTTATCTCCTCTAATATTATTGCCCTAGAATGTCTGAGAAGTGGGAAAAGTGATGAAACATTACCAACAAATGCCACAGAAGGGGCTTATTGATCTCTCTCTATATATCTATATAAAAGGAGAGTGAGGTGTTTTCTATTTTGTTTTATTTTTAACTGCTATAGATATGAAACTAATACAGAGGACTCTGATGTTTGTGACTCTAAATGTTTACATAATAACCTACAAGTTGAATAAAGGTGTGGATAAAGATGCAATCTTCATTTTAGAATATTCCTTAACAATATGATGTTTCTTGTGTCTTTTCACCTTCAAATTTTCATCCAAGGAGCAGTCACTATACATATCCCTCAATCCTTCAATAGCCTCAGGGAGGACACATAACTTGTAATATGGTTTATTTCTCCATTACTCTACTACATAGAATCTACTACATAGAAATTTATACATCTTCTGGTACTAAATGGTAGAGAACAGAGATAAGACCTTTCTTGTCTCTAAAACTATGTGGCACTTGCTTGCTGAAGTTTGAACTTTGATTTTTCAAGTCAAGAAGCATTTATTAGGTAAATGTTTGTCAGGCCCTGTGTTAAACTCTGGAGATATGAAGACAAAAAGCAGCCCTTGCTTTAAAGGAGATTATAGTCTAATGTGGAAAGTGGAAGGGAACAAGCATTTATTAAGTTTTTAATGTGTGTCAGGTATTGTACTAAATACTTTACAATTGTTAATAAGGGAGAAAACAATCACACAACTATACACAAACAACACACACATAATTTGTTTGCTCTATGTTTGAAAATACTTTTCTAATACTGGATAGTGATTTTGATCTGCTAGAGATTTTATATTCTTAAATATAATGTTGATTTTTGCTTTTAGAAAAGAGCATTTATCATGGATTAAATCAATCAAATAAATAAAGACATACAGCATCTTTTAAATCTCATTCCTTCTGCATGTCCCCATGCCACACCACTGTATATATGTCATGAGAAAATGAGAAGAGATTGGCTTCCTCACCCAGGAATCTAACAGTTTAGTTGGGGAAATAAGATTGAAAAAATAAGAAACAGAGAGCAATAACAGGCCATTATGACGGAGTGCTCTACATTTAGATGCTGGCTTTATATCTCCCACCTGTTCTTAGAAGGGAAAAATTACTGTGAGTTTCAGAGACTAGGAAAATCTTTGAACTCTGGATGGGTGAAATAGGTGTGCACAGCCTTATCTTGGCTGTTCTTTAAACAACCTTATGTTCTACACCTGTTGACTTGTGGAGGTTTATATTTTTAATCCTGTCAGTGGTGAAGACAGGAGTACTTCCTGACAGAAAGTAAATGAGACACTCCCAAAGTAACAATAACGTCCACAAATACAATTTGCCAAATGCATTCAACTTATGAAAATCTTAGGTAATCAACTTCTTTCTTTATGAAATGGCTATCCACACTGACCTAGTTTATAAGAGTTTAAAACATAATCATTAAAAATGGAAAGTAATTTGCAAAAAGTGCTATTTAAATATAGCACTCATTATACCCGTAACTTACTACCTTACCTCACCTTTTATTTTTAGCAATTGTAAGATTCATTTCTGAATATAAAATAATTACTAAGGGAATGAAGGTTATGTCAAGTTGTTAGTTAAAGAAAAAATGCAATTGGAATCATCCTTGGCTAGACTTCATTACTATAAAAAAGACAGGGGTGGCTATAGTTATATTCACACCCAATTATATCATTTTCCTCCCTTTAATAAATAGTATACAGAATGCAATCCAAGTGAAGGCAATTGTTCCTCTGTTAGAATATCAGTTTCTTACCAGAGGAAAACAAGTGATTTTGCTTTTAATTTGTATTCTCAGTACTCAGAACAATTTCGACATATAGTAAGTGCTTAATATATGTTTAGTGAGTAAATTTTTTCCTAATCTATTAAGTGGGCATAATAATATTTTACATTTCCTTATAGGTTTTGTTAGACATCATGGGAAACATTATATATTAGTTACTTTGTACATTTCCAACCATTATGCCATTGACAACATTCATCTGCCTGATTTGTATAAATTACCCTAAAATGGCTCATTGTTATTCAGTTGTTTTAGTCATGCCCATGGGGTTGTCTTGGCAAAGATACTGGAGGGGTTTGCCATTTCCTTTTCCAGTGGCAAATATAACAAGTGACATGTCCATTGTCACATGGCTAGAAAGCTTCTGAATCTGGATTTGAACTCGGGTCTTCTTGACTCCGAGTCCAATGCTGTATCAATTGTGCCACCTAGATAGGGAATTCACAAGAGACTTAATAATGAGAATTAGTTTCCTTTGTCTAATGTTGTTCTTTCTCCAATTATGTTGTTGTAAATCATGAGAAATAACCTCGCCATCAGCAAATAGTTGACAAATTGCATTAATAGATATTGTTTGTTTGACCACATTACAGTTAATGGGGACATTAATTTTCACATAATTTCTCCAAACTTCTTAGGCAAAGGCTAAATGTTTCTTTGTTCAATGACCTCTCATTGCACTGCTCCTGAAGAATACAACAGAAATTCAGATTACTAACGAAATCTGTGTCTTCGGTCTCAGTCTGCCTAAACACATTAAAAGCTTATCCAACACTCCAAATTATAGCCTTTGAAGACTCTGAAAGTACAAAAACACAAAGGCAGCTATACTTAACTGATTTAAAAGAAAAACAACACAGCTGGAAATTCACCATATGAAATAGTCTTTATCATATACAGAATTGTTTGTAGTTTTCATTAATGTGCATTTGAGCATCAAAGTAATCTCTCCCAGAAAAGGCAGTGCAGAAACACCAAAAGAAGAAAATACTATATTAAAATATAAGGAGGCTATTTTTAATTAGAGAGAGTCAGTAACACTTTAGGCCTTGCCATACATTCTCAGGAATAACCAAATATCATCCCCCAAGGCCAGGCAGATGCTAAGATCCTCAATGCCTTCTCAAGAGGAGATTAGTAAAACATATGTCTCTTACGATAAAAAATTATGCTGAGGAAAATGACTAGATAAAATAACTCTTTGAGACATCAAAAGTTTCCTGAAAGATAGCCCCTGGCCTCCATATTACAGATCTAGTAGATCAAGGATATGGGACTAGACTAGTGTCACTAGAGGTGATTTTACTTATATGGAAGCAGGTAACAAGAACTGTTCAGAGGAAAGTTGGGTTAATTTAAAATGACCATTTTTTCTTTTGTTTTCCTCTTCTTTAAACTTTGTAAAAGGATATTCCTAACTTTTGTTTTTTGGTTGGGGAGGGGCTGGAGGAGTTCATAGAGGCAGTGAGTCATGCTCAGCAAGGAGACACAAGAAGCAAAAGAAAATAATAGAGTCTTTTATAAATTCTTCAATATCATTTCTAACAGAGAGACACTGGTGACAGTGAGTAGGATAATTTTTATTCCTTTTTTGGTTTACAGAGTTTAAGAACTGAGTTTAACTAGAAGTTAAACTAGAAGTGGAAGGAGAATCGTCCTTGGATATCCTTGAAACTATGTTGTTGAAAAGTCAATGACATTCAGTTTTGAAGTTGTGTTTCTCTCTAAAGCAGTTTACCCCTAAGAGTAAGGCAAATTACATTATAGACTTAGTCAAGTTCAAACTACAGCTTTACATAAATATGAAGATTTTCTCATGGAAAATCATCACAGTTTTTAGAGAGGACGCTTGAAAAAAAAAGACATTTGGAATTCCAAGAAGAAAGTTCTGAAAGTAGTTCATCACTAGGAGTTCAGAGACAAATCAATTCTCCTTCATTCTAGATTTTAGGTGGTACTCTCACAATTCTGAGAAATGAAATTTGCCCAAGTGAGTGGATACAGATGGAGCTCCCTAAGCCCCTGTAGGATAAAGATTCCATATTACATTTGGCCTGTTATAAAGCTGTCACATTCCACCCAATTTTTTGAGTGTCATTATCCTACACACAATTATGAGCATTTTACAGTCCCAAAGCAAGTTAGCTTAGGTAGTAGAAAAAAACTAAAAGAAACACACTTAACTGAGAAGTATTTCCATTTTTGTGAACACTTAGCCATTTAGAGTGTGTGTCTTTTCCAGAAACGGGAGTGATCGAAAGATAATCACTTTCCATTTGAAACAGATCATAAATTTTTTGTTCAAAGGAGGCCATACGAAGAGTCTATTAAGTAAAGATTTTGCTTCAAGTTAGGTTTTGTGGAAGGGTGGTTGTTGGAAGTTCTATTAGGTGGTGCCTAAGAGATGGACTTGTAATCCAGAATCACAGCCAAGTTTGCCTGCGTTTTCTATCATAACCCAAGATGCCTCACGTTGGGGTATGACCTTGGCAAGTATGGAGAGTACTCAAAAACTACTTGGCACGTTTTACTGAGTTCAATACCCAAAATTTGCCAAATATTTGGAAGGAATTTTTTAAATCTCCATTTTAGGAAGAGGTCATGTATTTTGCATGGTGTTTTCACATAAGATCAGCTCTCTTAAAAACAGAAATCACTGTTCTTACCTTTCTCTGTATCCCGATTTCTAACACTGTACTTAGAATATGGTAAGCCTTAATAAATGCCTGCTGATTGAGCTGACATATTATTCTTTTTTTTTAATATAAGTTGAACAATCACAATGAGAGAGGATCTAAAGTCATACACAAAAAGAAAATGGTTTTTGTGGTTTGTTTTTTTGGAGGGCTTAAAACCCTTATAATATATAGGCATATGGGTCACAACTGTCAGGACCCTGGAGGCTCAGATGAACTTCTGTTCCTGCTCTAGGTCATATAGAGATCCCAAAAGGTTGTTTGATGAGCAAAAACTACTCCCAGGTCCCTTGAGTTAATTAGATCCAGAGATATATCCCGTTTTACACCAAATTTAAAAAGTAGGGTAAAAATGAATATTTTCCCCAGGCTTACATCCAGGGGACAAGATTTCCAATAAACACTCCATCAACATTTCCAATCCTGTTCCTAATAGAGCAACATAGCTTCTTTGGAACTAGGTATGATTTTTATCCGCTCAATGGTCCTTTTCTTGCATGTAGGAGCTCATAGTTGTCCAACTGTAAGACAACTATTCAGTAATTATTTAGTAAATAGTTTCCTTACACAAATTGCTCAAACACTGGGGAGACACATAAATTATTAAAACACTGGCCCTGCCCTTATGGGCTTTATTACCTAGCAGAGGTGTTGGAACATGTGCAGTCATAGTGGTTGCCCTTGTTCTCAAAGAGGACCAAAATGGCATTGCTACGTTGGAGTCAAGGTACAGTGCATGCGACTATGGCTGATCAGACTGATACAAGCCCAGAAGACTCTACCACAGGTCTGACACAGGGAGTCCACACAAACATTTGTCTCTCACTTTGCACATGTCACATTTCTTTTGGGCTACTGCAATTCTGTTTTGTTGTAGAACAGAACTCTTTCTTTATAAATGGTACATACACCGTGTACCATTGCCAGCATCTCTTATGTCACACAATTGATTCCAAAGTTCTTCAGAGAGACTTCAGTGACCTTGGATTGCTTCTTCTGACTTCCTTGTGAGGTCAATAATAGATTAGGTAATAATACACAATTAATAGTGATCATATCATACTGGTTCAAAAACCTTCAGTAACTTCTTGACATTTACAGAAAACAACAAAATCTTCAATTCAGCATTTCAAGTACTCTGCAAGTTTATTTCCCACTCTCTTTTTCAGACCATTGTACTTCATGTGGTGTACATTCTATCTAAATTGGATTAGTAGACATTTTACTCTTCGATAACTGCCCTCTATATTTTTCTGTTGTTTTTAATCTAAGTTTAAAACATATTCTTTCTGTTATTCCATCTGCAAAAATCTGCAAAAAAAAATCTGAGCCTAGCTGAGATGCCATGCACACAAACACATCTATCTATCTGCTGTCTATCTATCTACCTATCTATAAATTTACCATCTACCACCAGTGATACAACCTATGATTTCATTAGAATAGAAAAGTGTCACATGAGGAAATCCATTTCATCAGTCTGGATGCACACCTTCTCCTTCATTTTATAGTCTTAAGACATTTGCACCTACCAAGAGGTTAGGCAACAACCTGAGACACACAATCATTATATAGAAGAAACAGAACTTGAACCTAGGTCTTCCTAGCCTCAAGTTTAGTTCTCTATCTAGTATAGCAACTATTGTGTCTCACTCTGCATAAAAGTCATGACCAGTAGTCTTTGAAATGCATAAAATATATGTGTAGTGGTACAGAATAACATGTGATAATATAATAACAGTTATAAATTGTTACCCAAGATCAGACTCAAGAAAACCAAGAAACAAAAGAACATTTCCCTCTCTCAATCTCAATAGTCTTAGAACTTCTCCCTGTTCCTGATATAGAAATCTTTCTGACTTTAACTGATTTAGTGTAGCCACCAAGTTTAAATCCTGTCTAGTCTTATGCCAAGATAACATTTATGCTTTGAACATGCTATGATTATCCCCCTACTAAATTTTAGTCACCATCTCATTGAAGGAATACAGGTTGGTTTAGCCACTGAGATGTAAGTTGTTCAGAGTATATGTTAATATTGTCAGCTGTGTTGATATTACCAATGTGTTGATATTAAAAAAAAATGGTGAATTGATAACCAGGCAGGTGGTTTTGAACTTCTATGGTCAAAAATATGTTTAAATATATTTTGATAGCTATTTCAGTATTGTTGATTTCCTTTATAATCCTAGGTATTTTATTGAATACATTTAAAGCATTATTCTGAGAAGGGAATCATAAGCTTCACCAGACTTCCAGTGGAGTCCTTAACAACCCAAAATGTTAAGATCCCCTTGCCTAGAGGAAGCTGGCTATAATGATGAAATTTCCTATCACTAACAGAAGTTGGTGTGTCCCAAAGTAAGATTTTGTAATCTTTTCTTTAGAACTTAATTTCATTTATATTTATATGTAACTAAAAAGTTCAATTACTGAATTTACGTGTGTGAGTATATATGCACCTAAAGTGGCTTAAATTCTTATAGTCTGTTTCATGTTCACCAATCATAAACTAAAAATTTAAAGGAAACCATCTAATTTGACTTGTGAACTCAGCTAATTCAACCTCATTTCAGTGAAGACAAATCTCAGGCTAAAATAGGGTCTATATTTTTAACTCCAGTGCCCCACTTTTTCAGGGAGAAAAATTTGAGGTGAGGAGCCTTGAGTACACAAAACTACTATGTATAGTGGTTTTATATATATATATATATATATGTATATATATATATATATATATATGTGTGTGTGTGTGTGTGTGTGTGTGTGTGTGTGTGTGTGTGTATGGGTAATTATGTATTGATAGCTAATTATGGACACAAAATGTCTTACAGAATCCTATTCTATACCAAATATCCCATTGACCTCAAAAAGGGACTTTTTAAAATTCCAATCTATGGATACCATTTTAATAGGAATATACTTTTTAAAAATGTGTTTATTTAAGAATATTTTGAGATATCATTCAATATTTTCACTCATTTTATTTTGATGTATAATTTTAGGAGTTTGTATTAAGTGAATAATTGTAACTGCATTCAGATTCATCAACTTTTTCTTCTTCAAATTTTAGTAATTTCTCCATTTTATTTCTTATTTCATCTGATCTAGACTTAAGAATGAAACTATTTAACCAAGAGAACATTGTACACTGTTATAGTTACATTGTGCAATGACTAACCTTTTTAGACTTAGCTCTTCTCAGCAATGCAAAGGTCTAAGGAAACTCCAGAAGGATCATGATGGAAAATGCTATCCACATCCAGAGAAAGAACAATGAAGTCTGAATGTAGACCAAAGCACATTATTTGTTCTCTTTCTCTCTTTTATGTTTTGTTTTGTTTCTTCTTTCTCATGGTTCATCTCATTGGTTGTAATTGCTCTTTACAACATGACTAATATGAAAATATGTTTAATATGAACATATATCTACAGAGTCTATCAGACTGCATGTCATCTTGGGGAGAAGGGAGGGAAGAGAGGTGGAGAAAACTAAAAACTCAAAAACTTGTGGAACTGAATGTTGAAAACTAAAAATACATAGATTATTTTTTTAAAAAAAGAATGAAGCTATTTTCTTTATGAAGCCCTGTATGATTCAGGTAAGATTCTGTTCTGTGCCTTGGTTCCACTGGGGCCTTTGACAAAAGCATTATAGAAACCCTCTCTGTAACTGGGAAATCTGTTTCAAATTGTATTATGACATATTGATAGCATATAATTAAACGATGAGCAATAGGTAACTCAAAAGAAGTGAACTCTACTGATCAGGACTAAATAATGAACTGTTTCTTCTAGTTCAAGGAAATCTGGTCTAGTCAAAAATTATAATCCATTCTGTGAATCAGAAATATGCCCAATTATTTTAACAATGGAAAGGTCAGACTATTTTGAAGAAAACTTTAGGAGGGAAAATAATCTGTGTAAAAACAGCCACATATAAAATGTCTAGCTTTATCATGGCTTCAAAAATGGTATTAAAAAACAATTTATTTTGAGAAAAGTTACATATATGATTTTGAGAAATGTTTTACATATATATATGTGTGTGTGTATTGTGTGTGTGATAGAAAGAGACAGAGACAAACACAGAGACAGTGACAAGTGAGAGAGAGAGAGAGACAGGTGTGGAGGTGAAGAAGGAAGGGAGAATTTAGCTGACATTTAAGGTCATCAAACTTGTGATGTCCATCTAGCTTTCCGGTTTCATCTTCTATTAATCATCATCATGAACCTTCTGCTTCTGCTAGGCAAGTCTATTCATTTTCCAGATTTCTACCATTATGTCAGTATTCATATATTTCACCCTACATGGAATTTTCTGTTTCTTCCTATCAAGCCATCTGAATACTTGCTAGCCTTCAAGATCCAGGTCAGGTCTCATATTCTGCAGAATGTCTTTCCTGAGTATGGTGTAGTAATCTCTCTCCTTTAAACCAATAATCTATGGCATTAATTTAGCTCTTTTTTAAACAATTTTTAACAATTTTAACAATCTAACAATTTTTTAAACAATTTTAACAATTATGTATATATATATATATATATATATATATATATATATGTATGTATAGCTTCAAAAGTCACTCCATGTAAATATCAGACTCCGTGAGGAAAGGCTCTTTCTTTATATCCACTAAAAGCTGATATGTCAGTGTCATTTATTGAGTAGATATTGAGTGAATTATTTGTCATATGAATGATTGGGTAAATGTTCAAATGAATGAACCAAAGTCGAGCAGTATGCAAATGAAGCTCTCTTAGAGATCCGATGAATCTCTAAAAATGTCATCTGATTGAAAGACAGTTTCTGACTTTTGAGCAGTAACATATAACTGAAATGATACTGAACTGAAAATTAGACAAGAGAAGAAAAATGAATAAGGAATAAGAAAATGTCATGATGCATAGGTCAATTCTTCCTGAACATGAGTAGGTGTTTGACTTCAATATATAATATTGAAAAGTACAACAAAATGAAATTTTAAAAATGAAGTGGAGAAATCTTATCCATGCTCTAGTAGATGGCTTTTGAATTACATAGAAATATGGGCTTTTTTGCAAACTCTCTCATAAACTTTTCTAATTTGACTTAAGCAGTCAGTTGAGGACATACTTATCTTCCTTTCTAATCCTAATTTTATTGATTTTATTTTACATAAACATTTTCAATTTCATTTAATCAGAATTATCCATTTTTATCTTTTTCTTTTATTTCCAGTTGTCCATTTTCTTTCTTATGAGAAATCCATCCTATGAAAGGTACCTGATCTAGTTCATCCTATTTGTAATGGAGTGACTATGTATAAACTATTTTGTTTTAAGGTTTAAGAATTTGGTCTAAGTGAAATTTTGACCAGACTATTTTCTAGTTTTTTGAGTTCTTGTTTTAAAGGGAGTTTGGTTTCAAATGATTTATGTCTTCAGGTTTACAGAGCACAATTTCTTTTGTATCCATCTTATGATGCTTAATAAATCCTCTATCTATCTATCTATCTATCTATCTATCTATCTATCTATCTATTTATGTCTTTTAACAGAAGGAAAAGTATTCTAAAATGAAGCCTTTTGTCCATTTACAGATAATAGCTGAACCTATTTACAAACAGCTAATTATAGAATTATGTCTCCCAGCAAACTGAACTATGTAATTGAAGTATATTGGAAGTGATTTTCAGGTCTCAGCACATCTGAATTGCTTTTATCTTTGTGTACTCAGGAGCTGCTCTGTCACAATAAGAAGAATGGGATTTAAAAAAAATTGTGTACATGGTATCCCAAAGTATTAGCATATAATAGACAAATAAATAAATAAATAAATAAAGAAGGAAAGAAAGAAAATGTGTGCACGTGTAAAACAAATACATAAAATATTTTTATTACCAAAAGCTGGTTTATTGTTCTCTATTGTTATTAAATCATTTTTTCCAATTGGATTCTAAATAATGACCTTGCAAAGTATAGGCAGATATTAAATATTTCTTCCTTTTTTTTTTTTTTAATGATTCTTAGGTCTCCACCCCTATAAAACAGGTGGCAGACTGGATTTGGCTCACAGGCTATTTTTTGTGGTCCCCTCTTCTAGACAGTCATTTTTTAAAACTTTTTTTAATGTACTGGTAGTCATTATTTGTCATTACTAAGTCAAACAAGGGCAGTTAGATAGCATAGTGAATAGAGTGTGGCCTTGGAGTAAGGAAGACCTGAGTTCAAATCTAGCCTCAGGTACATAATAGCCTGGCCAAGTCACTTAATCCTATTTACCTCAGTTCCTCATCTGTAAAATAAGCTGGAGAGGGAAAAGACCAATCATTCTGGTATCTTTGTCAAGAAAACCACAAATGGGTTCAGAGAGATTCAGACATGACTTAAATGACTCAACAACAAGAATTCAACAAATTCCTTGAATAATTAACTATTCGTAAATAAGTGTAACAACACAATTGCAATCTAATACTTCCTGTGCCCCCTTTCCATTGTACAAGCAGCATATTTCTATGTCTTTTTCATAATACCCTAGAGAAGGGCACTATGGACCTAAGTTTCTTTAAGAGATCAATATTGATGAAATGGCAAAGTTTGGTTTAAAGTTGCACCATGAGGAAAGCATTTGAAATTATAGTCTTTGTGCTTTAAAAGATGCTATAGGGGTAAAATATGGATAAGGGAAGAGTTCATGAACAGACAAGGCATAAAGAGGAGGACCAAAGATAAAGTGGATAATTTTGATTATATTAAATTAAAACACTTTTGAACAAACAAATCCAATGAAGTCAAAATTATAAAGAAAGTATGAAACAGGGAACAATTATTCACAGTAAGTTTGTCTGATAAAGGTCTCATTTTTCAAACATATGTGGAACTGAGCCCAATTTATGAAGATAAGAGCCATTGCCCAATTGATAAATGGTCAAAAACAGTTTTCAGAAGCAGAAATCCATTATCATTAGTCATAAACATTCTCTAACTCATTAATAATTAGATAAATGAAAATTAAAACAAATCTCATTCACTACTTCACATTTATAATATTGGTTAACCTGATTGGAAAGGAAAATGACAAAGTTTGCAGGAGATGTGGAAAAATATCAATGCATTATCGATTAATCTGTGAACTGATTCAACTATTCTGGAGAACAATTTGGAACTATCGGTAAAAGGACATAAAATTTGCATACCCTTTAATTCAGCAATATTTCTACTAGTTTTGTACCCTGAAGAGATGAAGGAAAAATAAAAAGGACCCATATACACTAAAATATTTATAGTAGCTCTTTTTGTGATGGCAAGAAATTAGATACTGAGAAGATAACCATCCATTTGGTAATGACTGAACAAGTTGTTGTACATGATGGCAATGGAATGCTCTACTTCTAAAATAAATGATGAAGGGAATTGCATAAAAATAACATGAGAAGACATATAAGCTGATGCAAACTGAAGTGAGAAGACTTAGGGCAACATTATAAATAATAATCATAATAAATTGTGACTTACCTATTTTGATCAGTACAATGATCATGACAATTCCAAGGAACTCATGATGAAAAATACTATCCACCTCCAGACAAAGAAATGATGAATTCTGAGAGAAGATTGAAGCATATTTTAAAAATATTTTTATTGCTTTTCTTTTTGTAATATAGTGAATGTAGAAATCTGTTTTGCATGACTTCCTAACGTATAATGGCTATTGTATTTCCTGTCTCTTCAATAGGTGGGACAGATGGTGCAGGAAAGGATACAATTAAGAAATGAAAATAAAAATTAAAAAATAAAGATGGAGATCAACAGAAAAAGAAGGCTTTGGGAGGGGAGAAATTTACTTAGAACAATGGGTTTGGGAAAATAGTAGAGAAAGACAGAAACTAGAAAGTACACATTTACTGGTTTTGATTCATTCACTTTAGTCCTGCAAGATTTTAATGCTGAACTTGGTACTTCTGATTTCATTTATGAACTTGCAAAATTCACATATCACTGAATTATCCTTTTGACATGCATACTTGAGGAAGTAATGAAGATTCTGTGCATGGTTCAAGTAGGTGCCCCTTTATAACAATAGGATATATTTTTTAAAAGGCAATAAAGCTGCTCATGGGACTGGATTTGTTCTAGTTTCTTTTAATACAGCCTCACTATCACCCAAGAGCATAAGAAAGCCTGTCTTAATGGAGTCTAGACCTCTCTGACTTCATCAATTTCTACTGACTGTTCTGGTGACTAGTGACATTTCTACATTGAGATGAGAGAGGTCAATTGCAGAGAAGCTATATGCCACTCTATGTTTTTTTTTAATGTTTATTTATTTTTAGTTTTCAACTTTCGTTTTCTCAAAATTTTGAGTTCTAAATTTTCTTCTCATATCTCCCCCCCAGCCCAAAATGCCATGCATTCTGATTATCCCTTCCCCCAGTCTTCCTTCCCTTGTATCACACCCCTCCCTTCCCTTGTCCCCATCTTCAATCTTTTCTTGTAGGGCAAGACAGATTTCTATACCCCATTACCTGTATTTCCTATTTCCCAATTGTATACAAAAACAATTCTCAACATTCATAACTAAAACTTATCTCCCTTCCTCCCTCCCCACCCATCCCCACTGAGAAGGCAAGCAATTCAATATACGCTATATATGTGTAGTTTTGCAAAAGACTTCAATAATTGCCATGTTGTGTAAGACTATTTTTCCCTCCATCCTGTCCTGCTTTGTGTTTATTCTCTCTTTTGACCTTGTCCTTCCCCAAAAGTGTTTACTTCTAACTACTTTCTCCTTCCATTTGCCTTCCCTTCTATCATCCCCCCAGCCCACTTATCCCTTTTTCCCCTAATTTCCTGTAGTGTAAGATAGATTTTCATACTAAATTGAGTGAGCATGTTATTCTCTCCTTAAGCCAAATGTGATGAGAGTAAGCTTCACTTTTTTCCTCTCACCTTTCCCTTTTCTCTTCCATTGAAATAGTTTTTTCTTGCCTCTTCTATAGAAGAAAATTTGCTCCATTCCATTTCTTCATTTCTCCTCTCAATATATTCTACTCTCACCCATTAATTTTATTTTTTTAGATGTCATTCTTTCCTATTCAACTCACCCTGTGCTGTGTGTATGTATATATATATATATATATATATATATATATACATGTGTATATATATATATATATACATATATATATGAAATGTGTCTCATGTGTGTAATCACTACAGTGTAATCACTGTAATACTGAGAAAAGTTTCAAGAGTTACAAATATTATCTTTCCATGTAGGAATGTAAACATTTAAGCTTTAATAAACCCCTTATGATTTCTCTTTCACATTTACCTTTTCATGCTTCTCTTGATTCTTGTTTGAAAGTTAAATTTTAAATTCCACTCTGGTGTTTTCATCAGGAATATGTGAAAGTCCTCTATTTCATTGAATGACCATTTTTTCCCCTGAAGTATTATACTCAGTTTTATTGGGTAGGTGATTCTTGGTTTTAATTCTAGTTCCTTTGACATCTGGAATATGATATTCCAAGCCCTTTGGTCCCTTAATGGAGAAGCTACTAGATCTCGTGTTATCCTGATTGTATTTCCACAATACTCAAATTGTTTCTTTCTAGCTGCTTTCAATATTTTCTCCTTGACCTGGGGACTCTGGTACTTGGCTACAATATTTCTTGGAGTTTCTTGTTTTGGATCCCTTTCAGGAGGTGATTGAGGGATTCCTTAAATTTTTATTTTGCCCTCTGGTTCTAGAGTCTCAGGGCAATTTTCCTTGACAATTTCATGAAAGATGATGTCTAGGCTCTTCTTTTGATCATGGCTTTCAGGCAGTCCCATAATTGTTAAATTGTCTCTTCTGATCTATTTTCTGGGTCAGTTGTTTTTCCAATGAGATATTTCACATTGTCTTCTTTTTTTTTCACTCTTTTGGTTTTGTTTTGTAATTTCTTTGTTTCTTATAAAGTCATTAGCTTCTTTATGCTCCATTCTAACTTTTAAAGAACAATTTTCTTCAGTGAACTTTTGAACCTCCTTTTCCATTTGACTAATTCTGCTTTTAAAAGCATTCTTCTTCTCATTGACTTTTTGGACCTCTTTTGCCAATTGAGTTAGTCTATTTTTAAAGGTGTTATTTTCTTAAGCATTTTTTGAGTCTTCTTTAGCAAGCTGTTGATTCACTTTTCATGATTTTCTTGCATCACTTTCATTTCTCATCCTAACTTTTCTTCCACCTCTCTTACTTGATTTTCAAAATCCTTTTTGAGTTCTTCCATGGCCTGAGACCACTGCATATTTATTTTGGAGGTTTTGGATGCAGAAGTCTTGTCTTTTAGGTTTTCCTCTTATGGTAAACATTTTTCTTCCTAATCTGAAAGGATGGAAGAAAATACCTGTTCAGCAAGAAAGTAGTCTTCTAAGATCTTATTTTTTCCCTTTTTTGGGCATTTTCCCAATCAGTTACTTGACTTTTGAGTCCTTTGTCAAGAGGAGAGTATACTCTGGGGACCTGTAAGTTCTCACTTCCTCCAAGGTAGCACAATCATGGGAGAAGAGTTTACTCCTCTCCTGGCCTGCACTCTGGTCTGGGAGAAACCATAAGCACTCTCTTCTGAGCAGGATCTGCCAACAGGGTTCCCTCTCCAGAGCCATCCCCCCTCTACCACCAGCAATCTTCCTCAACCAGGGCCACCACTCAGGTCTGAGATCTAGATCAACCACTGAATTCCCCCATGGTCTTTAAGTGGAGAGCTCCAAAAATGGATACTGTGCCTGCAGTGGCTGCTGCTGGTGGGTCCAGACCATGTTCCTTTCACACCCAGATGAAAGAAATTTTTCACTGACCTTTGAAGCTGTCTTTGATGTTTGTGGGTTGAACAGTCTGGGAACTGCAGCTGCTGGTGGTGCCCTGAAGCCTGTTCTAGGTCCTATCCCTGCCATGTTGCATGACCCACACAGGGCTGTACTCAGTTATGAGCCTAGTGTGATAGACTTTTCCTGTTGGCTTTCCCAGCTATCTTGGGCTGGAAATGTCTTTCACTGTCATTTTGTGGTTTCTGCTGCTCTAGAATTTGTTTAGAGTCATTTTTTACAGGTATTTCATAGGCTATGGGGGGAGCTTCTACAGGTTCATCTTTCTACTCCACCATCTTGGCTCTATTCTAATTTTTTTTTTAACATTTTCACATTAATCATGATGTGAAAGAAGAATCAGAACAAAAGGAGGAAAAACATGAAAAAAGAAAATAGTGTGCTTCATTCTGCTTTTAGAATCCACAGTGCTTTCACTGGATGAATAGCATTTTCCATCATTAGTCTTTTGGAGTTGTCTTAGATCATTTTATTGCTAAGAACACTTAAGCCTATCAAAGTCGGTTATCACACCATGTTGCTGTTACTGTATATAGTGTTCCCCTGCGTCTGCTATCAGTTCATATAAGTCTTTTAAGGTTTTTATTTCTGCTCAACCTTTTTTATAGAACAATAGTGCTCCATTATATACATATGCCTCAACTTGTTTAGCTATTCCGCAACCGATGGGTATCTCCCCAGCTTCCAATATTTTACCACTCCAAAAAGGGCTGCTATAATTATTTTTTACATGTGAGTCCTTTCTCCCTTTTATGATATATTTGGCATACAGACCTAGTAGTTCTATTGCTGAATCAAAAGGTGTGCACATTTTTACAGCCCTTTGGGCATAGTTCCCAATTTCTCTCTAGAATGGTCAGATCAATTCATAACTCCACCAACGTTGCATTTTGCTCTATCCTTTTTGCATATCTTTTCTGCACTAGGGCAAAGTGTTTGCAAAGCATCCAATGGTTTTTGAGTACCTCATTTTGTCCCAGCATCGAACCAAAATGAAGTGCTGCTGTTACACCCACCTCTAATATTTGCAGTAGTTCACAAGTTGGAACAAGAGAATTTGATCCCATGACTCAAATTTTAGTTAAATTTGATGAAGAGATCTATGTAAGAAATGCTGATCATGTAAGTAATATCAGGTGATTAGGACCTGGAACCATGCCTTTCTGAAAGTCCAATGGACCTCCCACCTATAAGAGTCTATTTTTCTTTGTTGCTGTTATAGCTCTTATTTCTAGATGAAGGAGTGCTTTTTACAGAACCTTGCAACAAATTGAAATAGTTAAATTTCTCGAACACTAGAGGAATAAAATGACACTTGTAATTTTTACATTAAGGTTAAAGTGGAAAAGAATAAGTATAATAATTACATTAGAAGTTCACTTAAATATATTAATAGATTAAAAAAGTGCTTTTGTAACTAGAGATACAGTGTTTACCTTTGTATAAGGGAAATGGCCTAGGCCAGCTTATGTTTAGAGCAACATTTGATAACTTATAAAGATACTCAACTACGCTACCTAAGCATCCTCTCTTAGTGCATTGCAAAGCAACTCCTACTGTGAATAGGATGTTCCCTTTTGCACCTATATTTGCTAATTAATTTATCTATTTTAGCAGAATTTAAGTTTGATCTTCACTCATACACAAATGCCTGTAAAATACCAAAATATGGAAGAAATTGATTTAGTCATTGCCAGTGAGGTATATCTTCTACACTGAGCTAGAAAATACATATTACAGAGCAGTTTCAGCTCTAGTCATCCCATGAATCATTTGTTTGTCATGTGAAGTGTTAAAAAATCCTGTAAATGTGTTATAAAAAAGCATGAAAGATTTTATAAGTCAAACTAATAAAAAAAAGTTAGCTGTGTGACTTTTAGCAACTTTCCTACCTTATCTGATCCTCATTTTATCATCTTTCAAATGAGAAGATTTGACTTGATAATTGCTAAGGTCTCTTTTACCTTCAAAATGCTATGCTTCAGTGATTCTAAAATAGATCTATAATATCTTACTTTAACCTTTTTTTTTCTCAAGGTAGGCCTCATGTGCTTTAAAAAAGAAAGATTCACTAGATATTTTTAACACATATACTAGGATTTCCTGTGAGTGAGTAGCCCCTTTTACTGACAATTTTACCCTGATTCCTTTTAAAGTTGGTTCTACGGTAAGGAAAAGCCTGGTGGAGATAGGCCATTACAACCATAAGTGTTTGCTAGTCAGATTAATTTGCAAATCATATTTTGAATTATTTAAGTTAAATGCAAAATGAAATTTATATTTGCCTTTAGTTTTTACTAGACTTTCAGCCATGCAAGGATTAAGCAGAGGACCGCTTAATATTTGGTTTCTCTGAGGTAGTTTTTACTTAAGGAACTTCAAGAGAAATTAACATGCTAGACATAGCAATACCATCCTAGAAATACTTGAATTTATATGGAACTGGTCCCATGACTGCCTCAACAAATTAAGATCCTACTATGTCCTGGTCATTGTGTCTCTAAATGGATATATTAATTGAAATATAATCTTTTGTTCCAAAGAAGTTATTTGTACAAGACATTAGGTTAGATATCAAAGATACCAAAACAAAACAATCCTTGACGTCCAGGAGCTTGTATTCAATTAGAATACAACATTTACAAAGGCAAGAAAATGAGATGTAATTTTAAAAGTGAAAGAGCTCTCCAAAATTATGATGGAATTTCAGCAAAGATAGCACCATGAAAGATTTATCTAGCTAAATCTTCTCCCTCTAGAAACACCTGAGGAATATATAATATAGTTCTAGATGAAGAATGGTAAAGGAGACAGGAGTGAGATAACAAGAGAAAGACAGGGAAAGACACAGAGATAGAGAGATAGCCACACAGCAAAAAACAAGAGACTGAGGTTATATGGTACAAGTTTAAGTCAACACATAGAGAAACCTGGTTCTTCTAGTTTTACTCATATCTGAATTGTTGGAGGGAGCAAGGTTGAAATGCCTCAATCCCTTCCTGAGAATCATTGTATGGATGACCTTGAATCTCAGATTCTCCAATCCTTTGAGGACTATGCTAAGAAGTAAGTTGAGGGCAACTAGGTGACACAGGTTGGTATGTGACCCTGGCATGTCACTTAGTGTTGTTTGCCTCAGTTTTCTCATCTATAAAATGAACTGGAGAAGGAAACGAAAACCACACCCAGAATCTTTGCCAAGAAAACTCCACATAGGGTCACAAAGAGTTGAACACAACTGAAACAACTGAACAGCAAGATAAAAGTTCTATTTCTGATGTTTTTGTATCATGGTCTGGGACATCTAAGGAGCCATTTTTAGTTCCTAAGCTGGGATGTTTGAAGTTGGCAGAGTCTATCGTCATAAAACTTCACAATGCAGGTCTGTGACAGAGGCTTGGGTTTGGGTTTAATCACCAAGGCCTGGATTTCAGTAAGGGTAAGAATCAAGGAATGTGATCCCCATCTGAGAGCTTTGGTCTAGCACTACTGCATGGGTCAGGGTGTTAGCTAAAAAGGCCAATTTAAGATGGCTAGAGAAATTAGGGCCTGTTGGGCTATGTTGTTGTCTTAATAACGCAGTCCAAGATGATACCAGGGCAAGAAAACAAATCCCCGAGATCACTTTGATCTCAGCTAGACTGCCTTCACTTGGATCAAGGGAGAGAAAAGGAACAAGGACCTATGTCAACCAGGGTTTTTGGAGGATCCATTCTATACTGAAGACCAAGAGTAACTAATGGCTACCTGATGCCCTCTACTCTTCTTTTGGGCCCTATACTGGAGGAAATGAATGACAATAGCTCCAGCAAGGACAGGGCCAAGATTCATAGTGAAAAGCCAGAGAAAATGGTGAAAAGGGGAGCAAACAGAAGCAAACTTTGAATAAGATGAAGAAATGCTATAGTTTAAGATAATTCCAAGATAAAGTTTGAAGGAAAAATTGAAATAATTACAAATAGAACCCAAAGGAAAAAAAGAATGCCCTTAGAGAATGTTTATATTTCTAAAAGTTTTACACTTTTCATATAAAAAAAGAGATAAATAGATTCATGAATGGAACAAACAAAAAAAAACCTAGAAAATAATACACACACTAATAAAAATTTGAAAATTAAAAATGTAAAACAAAATTTTAAACAGCAAAATCTCCATTAAATTAATAAATAAAACTGAGAAGTATTTTAAAACAAAATGATAAGTCTTTAGGCATTCATAATAGGCGCCTTCCCTCGCTCCCCTCTCACTCTTGTTTAATCTCTTATAATTCAGTTTCTAATGTCAGCATTTCAATAAAACTCCTCTCTACAAGTATACTGATGATGTCTTAATTGATAAATCCAATGACCTTCTATCAATCATTGTTCTTTTTTACCTTTGACTCTTGCTCCTCCTCTTTTCCATAATTCTCTCTAGGCTTTTAGAATACAGTGCTCGCCTAGTTCTTCTACATATAAGACCACTCCTTTTCAGTCTTTGCTGGATTCTCACTCAAGTCATGCCCTGTAACAGCAGATGCTACCAGGCTTTTGTCTTTGGCACTCCTCTTCTATGCTACTTGACTTGGTGATATCATCAGCTTTCATCAATTTAATCAGACTGACAATTCTCAAATTTATCTATCTTTCCCTAATATTTTGGATGCCCTCTAGTCTTGTATCTTCAATTTTCATTTTCATACTTGCCTGAGTTCTGGATTATAGATAATGCTCTTACATGTTTTTTAAATGATGTTTCCAGCAATGTTGTCAGATTCCTTCAATGAGGATAAGTATGACATCAAGGTAAACTACTATATTGATGGTAAATTATTTAACTTGAAAAATCTAAAGTGTAGGGAGAGTCGGTGCATGATTTTTTTGTTCGCAGATGATTGTAAACTCAATGCAGCCTCTGAAGCTGAAATGCAAGGAAATATGGATTGATTCTCTGTTGCTTGTGCTAATTTGGCCCAACAATCATGGGCAAGAAAATAGGTGCTTCCCCAGCTATCCCTACACCATCCATATGTGGAACAATAGGTTACAGCAAATGGAAAGTTCTGAATTCTGTGGATAAATTTACTTACCTTGGCAATATACTTTCCATGCATGTACAAATTGATGATGAGGTTGATACAGTCATTGTTAGAGCTAGTCAGTGTTTAGGAGGTTTCATGTGAGAGAGAAGAGGTATTAGATTGAGTACCAAACTGAAAGTCTACAAAGCAATTGTGCTGACCTCATTTTTGTATGCCGTGAAACCTGGACAATATATCAGGGCCATGCCGGGAAATTGAATCACTTTCATTTAAATTGTCTTAGGAAGATGCTGAAGATAACTGATAGGATAAGTTACCAAACACCGAGGTCCTTTCTCAAACTAAACTGCCAAGCAACCAAACTCTACAGTAGAGAATGTAACTTCAATGGGTTGGCCATGTTGTTTGAATGCCAAATGCATGCTTACCTAATAAACTATTTTGGAGAGAACTCACACAAGGCAAGTGCTCACATGGTGGTCAGAAGAAGAGAAACAAGGATCCTCAAGTTCTCTCAAGAACTTTGGAATCAATTGTGAGACATGGGAGACCCTGGCATAAGACTGGCCTAGCATGGGGTGCCTTCCTCAAAGAAGGTACTCTGCTCTATGAGCAAAGAAGAACTGAAGCAGCTCAAGAGAAATGTGAGTTACATAGATTTAGAGAATCCATTTCCAATGTTCACATGGACTATTTGTACTTGACCTGTGGTAGAGACTTCCTGGTTCACATTGGTCTGATCATTCACAGTCAGACACACACTGTAACTTTTTTCTCTTTTCTTCTGTTCTCTCTCTCTGTCTCTCTCTGTCTCTCTGTCTCTCTCTCTCTCCTCATAAGTAGTATTTTTTCCAATTGCATGTAAAAATGGTTTTCACCATTCACTTTATAAGGTTTTGAATTCCAAAATTTTCTCTCAACCCCCCATTCTCAAGACAGCAAGCAATCTTGTATAGGTTATACATGTGCAATTATGCTACATATATTTCCACAATATTCATGTTGTGACAGAAGAAAACAAAAGGAAAAATATATGAAAAACAGAACAAAGCAAAAAAGTGAAAATGATATGCCCTGATCTGCATTTCTCTGGATGTGGATAACATTTTCCATCATGAGTCTTTAGGAATTGTTTTGAATCATGCATTGTATTGCTGAGAAGAGCTAAGTCAATCATAGTTGATCATCATACAATGTTATGTTATATATCATGTATAATGTTATCATGTATAATGCTCTTCTAATTCTGCTCACTTCATTCATCATCAGTTCATGTAAGTCTTCCTTGGTTTTTCTGAAAACATCTCCATCATTTCTTATAGTACTCAATTTCATTCTTATACCACAGCTTCTTCAGCCTTTGCCAAGTTCATGGACATCTCCTCAAGTTCCAATTCTTTTGTGTTTTAGTATGCTTTCTTTAGAATACAGACCTAGTAGTGGTATTGTTAAATCAAAGAGTATGCACAGTTTGATTGCCCTTTGGGCATAGTTCCAGATTGCTCTGCAGAATGTTTGGATCAGTTCACAACTCTGCCAACAATGCATTAGTGTCTATACACACACACACACACACATATATGTGTATATATATATATGTATATATATATATATCCAACATGTATCATTTTCTTTTTTTGTCATATTAGTTAATCTGATAGTCAGAAGGGTAGTACCTCAGTGTTGTTTTAATTTGCATCTCTCCAATAAATATTGATTTAGAGTAATTTTCATATGACTATAGATAACTTTGATTTCTTCCTCTGAAAACTGCCTGTTCATATCCTTTGGACAATCTATCAATTTGGGAATGATTTATATTCTTATGAATTGGAATTAGTTCAGTATATATTTGAGAAATGAGACTTTTATAAGAAATGCTGGCTGTAAAAAAATTATTTCCAATTTCCTGCTTTCCTTCTAATCTTGATTGCATTGGTTTTGTTTAAAATACACTGTAATTTGACATATACATAGTGACATCATCTTAGTTCTTTTTTGTGAATGAAGGACAGCAACCAACCAACCATCTCTGACTACTTTTAAGACATTTCAAACTGGATGTGCAGTAGACAACTTAATCTCAACATTTCCAGAACTAAACTCTATTACCTAAATGTTCCACTTCTCCAAACTTTCTACTATTATCCAGAACAATTTTGTATTCCTTCTCCTGCAGGCTAATGACCTAGGTGTCATCTTTAGCTCTTCCCTATTTCTTACTCATCAAATACAATCTTTTGCCAAGCTCTGTTAATTTCACCTTACCAACATGTCTCGAATATACCACCTCATCGCCTCCATTATTGCTGTGATTCTGGAGAGAAACTTATCACCTCAGGCTCCAACTATTGCAATAGCTTGCTGGTGGTTCAGCCTGCCTTAACTCTTTTCACATTCCAATCATCCAGGTGCCAAAATAATTTTTCAAAAAACATAGGTCTAATCACCTCATCCCACTTTTTAATAAACTCCAGTGACTCCATATTGCTTCCAGGATCAAAAAGAAAATCTTCAATTTGGTTTGCAAAGCTCTTTATAAGCTAACACCCTTTCATGAAAAAAAATCTTTTCCATCTCCTTATATCCTCATCTTTGCCAACCACTGTTTGATCAAGTGACACTGGTCTTTTTGCCATTATGTGAACAAAACATTCTATTTCTTAACTCTAAGACTTTTCTGCACCTATCACCCCACTCCCACCTGGAATAATCTCTCTTCCTGGATTTGTCTCTTCAATTTTTGCACTTCCTTCAAGTGTAAATGAAAAACCCACCTTCTATAGGAACCCTTTCTCAACACTTCTTAATTCTGGGGGCTTTCATCCCTTATGTACTTCCTATTTTGTTCTGTATTTAGCTTGTTTATGTATCTTTGTTGGCTTGTTGTCTCCTCCATTAGATCATGATCATCTTCAAGTCAGGGGCGTTTTCTTTATTTTCCTAGTGCTTGGCACAGTGCATGATGCATAGTAAGTATTAGTAATTGTTTATTGTTTGAAAAGGAAGGATATTCTAGTCATGGAGAACCTCTATTGTAAAGTCATAAAGATAAGAAACTAAGTGCTGCATATGAAGAAAAGTAAGCAGACTAATATAGCTGGATTATTGAAGTATTGGGGAGTAAAAGATAAGAAAAATGGAAAGTTAGGAAGAGCACAAGTTATGTTTGATGATAGACATATTAGAGCATCACTAGACTTTATTGAGTATGAAATATTGCATGGTCATATCTGTGCTTTAGGAAAATCACTTTGACCACTGAAAGGAAGATAGAATGGAGTGGGGAAAGACTGAGGACAGGCAGGCCAATCAGAAGGTTGTTGCAGTTGTTCAAATGATAAGGAGTTGAACAAAGGTGGTGACTACGTGAACGGATAGAAGAACATTTGTTAAAAGAGATAGGGTGAAAGTGGAAAAGATGATACTTAACAATGCATTGGACATGTGTGTTAAATGACAGAGGGGATTGAAACATGACACTGAGTTTGAGAGCCTGGGTGGATGGGACAATGACAGTCTTCTGTACTGTAATTGAAAAATTCAGAAAAGGAAGGAATTGGAGAAAAGATATATTCTTAAGACGGATCATTCCGCTATTGGAAGAAAGGATGAGTCAGAGGAATGAGAGAGAATGTAACCAGCAAGTTCTAGCAGGAAGCCATTTCAGCAGCTTACTAGTGATGACTAAGTAATGAAGACCTGTGTGTTCTAAGGAACTGGGAATGAGATCAGAAAAAAGCAGATGCTTCAATAAATATTTCATCTATATAGTTAGGGAAACCAGGCAATTGATTGGACATAGGAGGGGAAGGAGAATGAAAAGACAAAGATAACCCTGTGATGATGAACTTTCAAGATTGGTAGAAACTTCTGTCATAGATAAAAATTGTGAAATTAGAGGAACAAATAAGTTTTAGAGGAAATTAAATTTCAGATATGTTGTTTTTGAGGTTCTTATAATTAGTATAAATAGAAATGTCCCATACAGTTACTGAGACTACAGTTGTAGGGAGATATGAATTCAAGGCCTTTTTCACATACCTATAAGTTATATGACATGCCACTAAAAGGTAAGCCACTTAAACTCTAACTCTTATCCCTAAAATGAGGGTATTGTACTTAAAGACAATTAACATCCTTTCTGACTCTATTTCTATTATTGCTTACAAATCTGAGGGTCATATTCATAGAGGTTGTAGTTGGAATTGTGATAGAAAATGAGATCACCAAAGGAGAAAGTGTGGAAAAAGAGAGGCCACTGATGGGCCTTTGGAGAAATACCCATATTAAAGAACCAGTAGGACCTAGAAAGATAGAGAAATGACTAGAAAGGCAAAAAGAAAATCATAATGGCATGGTATCTCTGGAGCTGAGTGAGGAGATTGAATTGGGTAAGGTATGAGCAGCATAAAATGTCTTCAGAGAGGTCAAAGAGGGTGAGAATATATATATATATATATATATATATATTTGGTATATGCATATATACATATACATACATATATACACATACACACACACACACACACACACACACACACATATATATATATATTTACCAACAAACAAAACACCACTGGATTTAGCAATTAGGAAGTCAGCAGTGAGAACAATTTCATTAAAGTGGTCTTGACACAAATCCAATTGAAAATATCTGAAGTGGATAATGTGGAAGTGAAGGCACGGACTATAGGAATATTACCCCACTGTCCCCAAGAAACTTGGCTTCTTGGAAGGAAAGAGAGAAATGGATAGGGAGATTTATAGGCTGGAATAGTCAATGGAAGAGTGCCTTCCAGAATTAGAGAGGCTTGAACATGTTTGAAGTTATTTAACTTAATATAGAATGAACTCCTTGCAAGTAGAGCTCATTTGCTTCTTTTTTTATTTTTATCCTCATTGCCTAACATAACATCTGGCACGTAGCAGGTGCTTAATAAATGCTTGTTGACTGATCGGTCAAAATAGCCTTTGGTGAGAAAGATAGTATTGATGCATGAGAAAGAAGACTTCTCAATGGATTTAGGTCCTAGCTGAGACATGTAGAAATGAAATCAAGAGTACAGGTATTGGCATTAGTGTTAGTGAATAGTAGAGAAATGAGCCCTCTTCTGTGACCTGAGGGAAGAAAAGAGAAAAATGATAAATAGTATTTACTCCTGCACCCCATCTTTTACACAGAGGCTATTTCAAGGCATAATATAATATTGTTTATTTGTTTTTTTCTTATTTAGTGGGAAAAAAAGGGAAGCTTGAGCCCAGAATGTATTTCTAGCTACCTCTATATGCTGTCGAATTTCTAATGATTTCAACACATGTAAAGGGGCTAAAGAAGACTTCATTTATGCCATGTGAGGATTTTTTGGTTGGGTGAAAGAAGAATTTAAAAAAATGTGTCTTGGATTGGCATGGGAAGTGTATGATCTTGGCATTTCTATTTTCCCCACCCATTAAATCCTTCCTGTTAACCTATAACAGCTGAGTTCTCTGTCTCAGTCTCTCTTTGTCTCTTTCTGTCTGTCCCTCTCTCTCTGTCTTTCTTTCCCCCCATTTCTCTCTCTCCTTCCACCACTCTCTCTCTCAGCCCACTTTTTCTTCCTTCTTTCTTTTTGTCCCTCCTGGCTTCTTCTCCTTTCTTCTCCCCCTTCTTTCCTTCCATTCCCCCTTCCACACAAATTACTACATTATACACAGTTTTCTGTGTGCTAAGGATGTCCAATTTTCTCTACTTGCCATCACTCTCAGTGTTTCAAATCATTGCAAAGCCGGTTTATAAGTGTTTTCAGCGCTGGGCCCACTGCTGTCATTGTCTTGATTCACTCTTGTGGTCTAAAGGGGAGTGAGAGGGAAGCTTGAGATATCTACTGTAGAACTGACTCCTTGAGTTATTGTGTCTGAGTCACCTATGAGCAGTATGCTACATGAAATGGCAAGACAGGTCCACTAATAATAAGGTACTGGATCGCAGCCAAACTCCCTTGCTGTGAAGTGATGCTTGCTTTAATATAGCTCCACTGGGCTGGATACATGAGGAGGATGGATGACAGTGGGAGACTGAAACAGCTGCTGGGTGAGGTGTGAAAATGGGTCAACCTCAGGTAAGCAGGAGAGGGGAAAGGAGAAAGGGAGGGGGGGCATTTGCTGAAGAAACACGCTAGTAGATAAGTAGAGTTGGATGTTATTGGAAAAACACAAGCCACAGAGCGGTCACATCTGGGCTGGGGTGGTCCTTTTGGAGTGATCTCACAGCTGGTAAGGCAGAGGCTCAAATGACTCCCACAGTGGCATCTGACTTGAAAGACCAATAAACACATTCTTATTTCAACTAGTACACCTCACTACTTCACTAGTCCTCCCTAAACATTTAGACAACAGGCATGATTTGAAATGTTTTGATTTCTTCTCCATAAAATCAGCAGTGTTCCACGTTCCCAGCTTTCAAAACATGTTTTTTAGCTTCCCTTTCTGCTTCCATTAGTCAGCATGTGAAAAGGTACAAAGCAGCTAAAGCGAGGTAATAAAACAGGAGGACAATTAAGAAATAAAAAATCTGCACTAGTTTCCTTGCAATTAAGCCTTCTCCTGGAGGGATCTGCATAGTTTGGAGAGGTTAAATTAGTCTGAAGTTGGTATAAAATAATTAGCTCCAAGACTTGAAATTGTTGTTTGAAAGAAGACAATGTGATTTGTAAAAGAAATAAAAATAAATAAAAATAAATAAATGATGGCACCTTAATTTTTTTTCAGAAAATAAAACATATTATAACTCAATGTACACATGGCAAAAGTTCTTTACCTGGGGTCTGTGAACTTTGTTTTTTTAAAATGTTTAATAAAACCAATTTCCTTTGTAATCCTATATATTTTATTATATGCAGTTAAAAATATTGTTTTGAGAAATCTGTAGATTTTGCCAGAGTGTCAAAGGATTCCCTTGCTCCAAGGATGCTTTCTTTTTCCAAAGAGAAGTATTAGCCTATAAGCTGAGTTGGTCACTTTCTGACTATTTGGAGTTATCTACTGGACAGGTAATGACTTGAATACATCTTCCTAATTGTGAAGCATCTGGTTTAATGACAACATACATTTGGTTCAGAGTACTACATGTACTTCACAAAACTCTTACCAATAAATCATCTCAATGCACTGGGGAGCCAGTTAATGTCAATAAGAGTACATGAAGCAGGAAATAGAAACATATGAATGATAATTATATTCAATTCAGCAACCCTTTATTCAGTACCTACTTTGTGTTAGATCCTGTTCTAGGTGTTGAGAATACAGAAATGTAAATGAGATGATTTCTTTCAGAGATTTGGATCTCATAATGTCAGATTTAGAGGAAATCTAGGCTCAAATCTGCTCCTTATCATTTCAAATCAACAACAGTCTCATGAGTGGGGTTGTTCACAGAACAAATCCACAGATTTGGATTCCATCAAAGGGCAGCATTTAAGGACTCCGAGGGCCACATGTGGCTTCAAGGCCGTAGGTTCACCACCCCTGAATTGTAGATAATGCATTAGAACAAGAAAAAGATGTAAAAAAATATTGCCATAGAGTAATTTTTATTATAAAGATAACAGATCATTTCATTGATCCATTACTCTGGGCTTTGTCTTGTAGCCCTCCCCTTATACATGCTGGGGCCTCTCTGTATCCCTAAACGATAGCTCATTGCTAGGCATCAATTCTTATACTCTTGAATCTTTCTTATTTGCCATGTAAATCAGACCAACCCTGGGTCTCTGGATAGGGACAAGTAAACAACTGAGGAACAACTGTGGAAGAGCACAACGGAGATGAGGCACAATCTCCAACTCCCCAGTGACTTTGACTGGAAAGCCCCCATACGCCTCAGTGATTGAGGACCATGAGTTGGATGGCAACTGAGGGATGAAAAACCCTTGTTATTTTTAGAGGGAGAAAGGACACAAGAAATGAAAATATGATACCACTGTCTATCACACTGAAGGAAGAAATAGACAACTTGCAAGAAGATTGAGAAAAAAGATGGAGAAAAAATTATTTCAAAATGCTCATTGAGTTTTCTTTCTTCAGCATCTTGTAGGTCCTCTCTTCTACTTCTTGAGTTTTGAAGCCTATATAACTGACAGTCTTTATGGTGAAGAAAGCTGGCCACTCTGGAAAGGAGAGAGCCTAGAGTATTTAGCCTCAGAAAAGTGGATAACTGATTGAGCTATTATGTCCTGTCAGAGTCTTTCTCTTCAGAGTGACCCAGTCAGTAACCCCACCACTCTCACCCCTCAAAGGCTATTGATTATAACCAAATCGCATTGCCTGGGAAGTACAGGGCACAGAATCAAAGACTGAAGAAAGTGCAGGATAACACTGGATCTATTCCAAAAGTAACTGTTACAGAAGCAAAGGTATTGATAACAAGAAAAGTGATTAACAGAAGAAACTATAGAAAAAACCTTCAGAGAGAGGGGAAAAAAAACAAAAAATGACCAAATATTCTAGGAAAAAAGGAATTTAAAGTCCTTTATTATATAGAATCAACCTTTTTTTGTTCTTCCCAAACTTAATCCACATTAATCTGCTATAAACACAATCCATGTCAGCCCAACTGAACTGTTGACTGTTCCCTATACATATCATTCCATCTCCTGACTGTGGAAAGGCTGGCTCCTATGCCTGCAATGGTCTTCTTCCTCAGCTTTTCCTGTTGGAATCCCCAGCTCCGATCAATGTTTAAATTAAGTACTATATCATAAAAGATAAATATAAAAGTGTGGCTATTTATGATGTGTGTGCATACATACGCACACACATACACACATGTGTATGTATTTTATATATATATATATATATATAACATTATATATATACACATCTATACCTATATCTGTCTATCATCTATCTATGAATTAGATAAAAAAAGGAGAGAAACAAGAATGTGCTAAAGCCAGGTTGTATGAAATTGTCGGAGTTGATGGTTAAATGTGTAGTATGAATGTTTATAGCTTGAAAAGTGGCAAAAGCTACAAATCAGCGTTTTTGGTTTTTTTTGTTTTTTGTCTAATCTCAAAAAGGTAATGGAGAAGACAACTTTCCTGACCACCTTTTCCCCAGTTAATGTTCTGTGCCCCACTATTCCTATGGGCTACTACACACACACACACACACACACACACACACACACACACACACCACACGTATTCATGTCTGCACGTATATTGAGAAAATATTAATAAAATAGATTGAACTTTAAATGTGTCAAGTATACTTTCTTTCTTCCACCAGAAAGTCAGTTGTTAAACATTTTCCCAAAATCTTCTTGTTAAGAATTATCTTTCAAAACGTCTAGAGTCTAAGTCTCACATTTTACATCTATGTAGATGCGCCAATCTGATAAGATATAAATTGTCCTGATAGGCCAATTGTAGAAGGTCATATGTGCAAGAACTCTTTAAATAAATGTGTTCTGTTGGGTAGTTTTCTCTCAGGTCTCTTACACTGATTGTCTCCCATGAATGGAAAGCAATCTTTCCTCATCTTTAGCTCATAAAATACATCTCGTTCTTTGAGATGCAATTTAAATATTTTCCTAATTTCATCAACTACTAATGCTTTCTTTTTCCAAATACACAATCCCCATTCTCTTCATATTTTTGCACTTGTATATGTCCTTGCTTTCTCCTTTATAAATTCTATATATTTTCTTGTGAATAAAGATTATCATTTATTTTATTTCTGCCTCTAGCACCTGATGTATAATTAGTATAAAATAATTCCTTATTAATTGATATACATTTCTTTATATTAATTTCATGTTAATAATTACTTCACAGTAATAATTTCTTGGATAACTGGTTATAATTGTGACATCAAGGGTTTGAAAATACTTCTTCCTTTGAATGAATGAATAAGTGAATAACCATTTAACCATTATTAAATAACCATTTAAATAGCTGGAAATGCCTTCCATTTCTACATTTATTTCTTGAAAAATGATGGGAACTGTTACAGAAAGATGTATCTATAGGATTCTACCTGCCCAACAATATCTTTATAGGTGCTAGGTAGAAAACTTTCAAAGCTTCAAAATTTATACTCCCTCAGAATTGTAGCAAAATCCTTTTTGACTTTTACCTTTGCATTCTATGACTAATTTCTTCTGAAAAAAACAAACAATCTTTTAAAAATAGCAGAACAATCACAAAGACGAAAGTCAGACTATTTAAATTTGTTATTTTACCAAAATTCCTAAAGTTTCCATTTTCATCCCTATATTACTGAACTATTTATTTACTGCTTTATTATATAGAACATCCTGGTTTGATATTTAAGTAGAATAAATCTTTCAGATAATTTAAGTATTGGACCAGCATTTTAAAAATCTATAATGGAGAGTGGAAGTGCTGTGTTGTGAAGAATTGCCATAAGATTATTCATTCCTGCCATTGGTACTGAACCCCTAATGACAAATGGAGAATTAAGGTATAAATCAATTTAATTGTCTACCTAAACAGGGCTAGAATAATAAGGATACTTTTGTCATTACGCAGAAGAGTGATTGGTCTTCAAATAGTGATTTCTTTAATGACAAGTATTTGGGGGAAATGTTTATTACAGATTAGAAAACAACACTAGGGGTCCCTTTTCCTGTATTCATTCAGCCAGTGGATTAATGATTCTATCTTTCAATTGCCTAGAATAAAAAAAAAAAAAAAGAAAAGAAAAGCTTTGCCTCTAGCAGATTCATACTGTTTACCTGTGCACATCTGCTATCTCTGAAAGACAGTTTGGGCCCCAGACTGATAACTCACATTTACAATGTTTGTAGGAGCTTGCTGTTTGGGAGTGAATCTTTAAAGAGACTTATGGCAATGTTCATGACCCTTTCTAGTTAATAAAATGGAGCAGTGGTAGCATTTCAGAAGTCACATTCATTCTTCAGAGAAGGAAACAGGACATCTCTCAAAACCTGGGGTTGTAATGGGAGGGAAAATGTCAGACGTACTGAAGGACATTCTAGTGTCAGACGTACTGAAGGACATTCTAGTGGAGTCCTTTTCACAGGGAAGAGTCAAGTGAATGAACATTTATCTAGCGGGCCAGCTAGCTAGCTATCTTTCTGCCTCTCTATCACAACCTATTACATTCCAGGTACCCTGGTAATTACATTACAAAGGTTATCTCGTTTGATCCTTTCAGCCCTGTAAGGTAGATTAGTCTTATCATCCTCATTTTATAGTTGAAGAAACTGAAGAAAAGAGAAGCCAAGTAACCGGCCCAGGACTTACACAACTAGTAAATGTCTGAGGTCCAGCACTCTTTCCGCTACAGCATTCACATGGATCACAGTCACCTGCATGAAAATAAGCTGGCTGGAAGAGATGACCTCATCAGACTCATTCCTGGTACCAATTTAAATTCTGGCCAATTAGCAATAGCAGTTATCTTTGCATTAATTGAGCACAGTCTTGTAGTTTTTTATATAGCTCAGTTAATGTTTGTGGAATTGAGCTGAACTGAATGTAATCAAATTTTCCCTCTCTCTCTCTTTTCAACTTCAGAGGTAGGAGTATGGGTTAAAGATTCCCCCAGTGATATCTATTCAGGAAGAAAAGGGAAGAGAAAGTCGTCTCAAGTATGCACAGTAACTTCCCAACTTTCTCCCCCATACTTTGTCATAAGTGCTACTTGGCTCTTCTTTAATACTCATCCTCTAGGAATCATATAGCATTATTAATATTGTTATTGTGACATCCTAGAAAAAGGGGCATATTTATGTTCCTCCATGTTTCCAACCTCACTGGAGGTCCTAAAATCTCAAGCCTGACCTAGTCATAATTGCATAGAATGATGTAACGATTCTAATTTCTTGGTCCACTCCCTGAAGTCTTATGTCTGATTACATATTGTTATGTGTCATTTAGGAAAAGTACCAAAAAATGCAAACATATAAAATGGTAAATTTAAGTTTCATAATCAATCCCTTTACACAGATTATTAAATTTGTGAAATAATTGACTGCAGAGTTTTCATAATATTTTATTGTGTCTTTCTATAAATTTAAGGTATTATTAGAATATTGGATTTAGAGGGAAAAGTGCCTTATGTTCATTTTCTCAGAAATATATATGTGTGTGAGTGTGTGTGTAAAGGAGATGAAGAAAAAGATAAAAACTTATGTATTTCTTTGACCATTAATCAATAAATCCACACCATTTAATAAGCATTTACTGTATGCCAGTACCTATGCCAGTCACTTTGGTAGGCACTAGGGATGCAATGAATGAAACAGTCCATTCTAAAAGTCTACATTCTAATAGAGGCAATAGCAAATACATACAAAGATTCAGAAAATTTAAATAGAACAAATACATGCCCCTTATTAGGATCTTATCACTCTGTATTGTTTAATCTTTGTTAATTTCTTCTTATAATTATTATGTTGTTTTTATTTTTGGTATAAAACCATATATGGAAATTAACAAAGATGTTGCTCCATGAATTTTCTATAGTTAAGAACAAAACAAAGGTAAAAATACCTACAAAAATTATATGATATATAGCGTTCAAGTAGGACAAGAAAATGGATCTTCAATTAAATAAAACAGCATCACTTTCAAGGAATCCTATTATTAAAAATTCAAGAATAGATACATTAGTGAGGATACAAGATCAAAGTAGCATCTTTCTGCAGAATTTTTGGCAGTAAGCAACCATTAGAGAAAGATAAATGAAATGTTGAAAGAAGAAGCAATCCAACAAGCTGAAAAGATTTGAAGAACTCAAAGATATTTTTTAGATAGCAATTTGTGAACTATAAGATAAAAGAAAATCATAAAGGGGGAAAATACTTAGAAATACAGTGACCATTTTTCATCAATAGAGAGGTCATACTCTGAATCATTTTGGTATCTGAAAAGAAAGAAAAAATAGAGTTTTCTCCAAGTATTTCTTGATAGTTTAATATAAAAAGGACATTGAAACTGAGGGGTGGAGAAGTGACTAAGTGATAGAATTAAGGAAAATAGAACAAGCGTATTAGAGAACTAGAAGGACTCCAACTCTCTGTTTTACATTTAAGGAAACTGAGGCCTGGAAAGGTAATTTGGAGGGGCAGAACCAAGATGATGGAGTAAAAGCAGGGACTTCCCTGAACTCTCACAAAGCCCTCTCAATACTTGCAAAAAAATGAGTCTAAACAAATTCTAGAGCTACAGAACCCACAAAATGACAGGGTGAAACAAATTCCCAGACCAAAACAACCTAGAAAGTCAACAAGAAGGGTCTTTCACACTGGGTAGGGAGCAGAGCACAGTCCAGCATGGGCCACACCAGCATGGCCAAAGCAGGCCTCAGGAGACTGAATCATTGGCCTCTGTTTCAGTTTTCTGACTTGTCAACCCACAAATGCCAAAAAGTTCAGTGGGAAAACTCTGTGTGACCTGGGTGAAAGAAGAGCAGGAGGTTGAGTGAGTCTAGCTGTTGGCAGCAGCAGCAGTAGTGGCAGAGGCTATTTCCAGAGGTCTGGGCCAACAGACGGGGGAGGGGGGGATTAATCAGTTAATGCAAAATCCCTGAAGGCTAAGATAGTACACCCATCCCCACTGTAATCAGAGTTCTATCTTTACGAAGAGTTAGAAACTCAAGTGTTTGTCTGAGAAGATGAGTAAACATTGTAAAAGAACTCAGACTATGGAATCATACTTTGGTGACAAGGAAAATCAGGGTATACAATCACAGTATGACAGCAGAGTCAAAGCTCCTACATCAAAAGCCTCCAAGAGGAATGTGAATTGGTTGCAGGACATAGAGGAGCTCAAAAAGAATTTGAAAGTCAAGAAAGAAAAATAGAAGAAAAATCGTGAAGGGAAATAAGAGTGACACAAGAAAATCATAAAAAAACAATTCAACTCTTTGCTAAAGGAAACCCAAAAACACTGAAGAAAATAACACATTAAAAAATACACTAATCCAAATGGTAAAATAAGTCCAAAAAGCCACAGAGGAAAAGAGTTCCTTCAAAAACAAGACTGGCCAAATGGAAAAGGAGGTCCAAAACCTCACTTAAGAAAATAATGCCTTCAAAATTAGAATGAAGCAGATGGAAGCCAAAGACCTTATAAGAAATCAAGAAACTGTAAAACTGAATCAATGGAATGAAAACAATAGAAGACAACATCTAATATCTCATTGGAAAAATCACTGACCTGGTAAATAGATTAAGGAAAGAAAACTTAAAAATTATTGGACCAACTGAAAGCCACAATCAAAAAGAGATCCTAGACATTGTCAAGGAAAACTGCCCTGTTGAGAATCCACTGATTACCTCTGGGAAGACAACTTAAAAAAAGAAAACTCCTAGTAAAGTTGTAGCCAAATTCCAGAGTTCTCACATCAAGTAGAAAACATAGCAAGCAACCAGAAAGAAACACTGAGTGTTGTGGAAATACAATCAGAATAACATAAGAACTAGCAGCTTCTACATTGAGGGATCAAAAGGATTGGAATATGATATTCTGGAAGTCAGAGGAGCTAGGATTAAAACTAAGACTCACCTACCCAGTAAAATTGAGTGTTATCCTTCAGGGGAAAAAAAATAGACATGCAATGGAAGAGGACTTGCAAGCATTCTTGATGAAAAGACCAGAGCTGAATAGAAAATTTGACTTTCAAACACAAGAATCAAGAGAAGAATGGAAAGGTAAACAGGAAATAGAAATCATAAGAGACTTATTAAAGTCAAACTGTTTGCAGGAGACAGATAGATAGACAGATAGATAGATAGATAGATAGATAGATAGATAGATAGATAGATAGATAGATAGATAGATAGATAGATAGACAGATAGATAGATATTTAGATAGATAGATAGATAGATATTTAGATAGATAGATAGATAGATAGATAGATAGATAGATAGATAGATAGATAGATAGATAGAGGTAGATAGACAGATAAATAGAGGGATGGCACAAGAGTGAGTTGAATATGAAGGGATGATATCTAAAAATAAAAGGGTAAGAGAGAAATATACTGGAAGGAGAAAAGGAGAGATAGGATGGGGTAAATTATCTCACATAAAAGAGGCAGGAACAAGATTTCATAAGAGACGAGTGGAAGGGGGAAATGAGAGGGAATGAGTGAACCTTTCTCTCATCAGATTTGGCTTAAAGAAGGGATAACATACACAGGAAAGTGTGGGGGTTGATAAGATGGGGCTTGAGAGAAGGGAGGGCAGACTGGAGGAGGGGTAGTCAGAAGCAAACAATTTAGACAAGGGACAGGGCCAAAGGAGAAAATAGAATATTTGGGGGGCATGATAGGATGGAGGGAAATATAGTTAGTCTTTCACAACATGACTGTTATGAGAGTGTTTTGCATAACTACACATGTATAACCTATACTGAATTATTCTCCTCAATGTGGGGGAAGGAGAAAGAAGTGAGAGAATTTGGAATTCAAAGTTTTGAAAAAACAAATGTTAAAAAATGTTTTTACATGCAACTGGGAAATAAGATATACAGGCAATGGCATATAGAAATCTATCTTGTCCTTCAAGAAAGTAAAGGGGAAGGGGATAATAAGGGAGGATGATAAAAGGAAGGGAAGACTTGGGGAAGCATAATCAGAATGCATGCCATCTTGGGGTAAGGAGAAGAGGAAATATGTAAGAAAATTTGGAACTCAAAATTTGTGAAAATGAATGTTGAAAACTAAAAATAAATAAATAAAAAAGAAAGGTAATTTGCCCAAAGTCAATGGTCAATGGATTCATTGCTGCCACTACCATTCTCCACATAAATAATATTAGAATCCTAAGTGCACTTGATAAAGTTCTCTTTCATGGTTGCCTGTGGAAAGCTGTCAAACATCACTGCCTTTTTACATCATCATCTGAATTCTGGCCCCTCTACTAGTTTCCGAAAACAAAAATGAAACCAGTATCTTGTCCTGCTCAATTCTTGACAACTCTATTTCTATTTCTGGCATCACTATAGTCTAAATCATTCAGATGAGAAACCTCAGAGATCTCTTTTGATTCTTCCCACATTTCGACACAGAAAATAAATTGTGTGTTCCTACTGAGTGTTCCTTGGAATCCACTCTTGTCTCCTAAGAGGCATTTTTGTCTCTCAGCTCAGCACCACTGTGATTCATGCCCTCAATTCTTCTCACATAGATTATTTCATACTAACTTGACTAGATGCCTTGCATCTCTCTTTTGTCCAGTCAATCTATCACCTGTCTGTCAAAAGAAACTTTGCTGCCAATATCTGAGGTGTGACTATGAAATGTTCACTGGATTTGAAGACAGAACTTGTCATTCAAATCATGGTTCTATTATTTCTTAGTTTGTTGACTTAACATTTGTTGACAATGCAGTGCATCTCTCTGGGGCTCACTTTCTTCATTTATCAATGGAAGACCTGGGCACTATGACCTCTGATGTTCTTTGAAGCTGTCGATGATTGATTCTATATCATAACCTCCAATAAAAACCTTAAGTGACCTACTGCCTACAGGATAAAATGTAATTTCATTATTGTTGTTGGCCATTTCAGTTGTGTCTGACTCTTTGTGACCCCATTAAAATGTTTTTCTTGGCAAAAGTATTGGAGTCATTTTCCATATTTTTATCCTGCTCATTTTAGAGATGAGGAAACTGAGGAAATGGATTTAAATGATTCACTTAGAGTCACATAGTCAATAAATGTTTAAGGTCAGATTTGAATGCAAGAAAAGGATTCTTCCTGAGTCTAGGCTTATTCCTCTCTACACTGTGTCAACTAATTGCCAATTAATTCATTAGGGTTATTTAAGGGAAGAGGGTTGTGTTCATGGTTTCAATGATGGGGGATCTTTTGATTGAAAAAAAAAAACTCCTAATAATGCAGACTGATGTTTTTCTGAAACTTGCATCATTTCAAAATTCTTAAAACACTAAGTGGTCCAAATGACTTGCCCAAGGTCAAACGACCAATGTATGTGTCAGAAGTCAAAGGCAATAATACTTCAACCCAAGTCTTCTTGATTTCAAGGATTACTCTTTAACCATTATAATACAATGACTCCTTAGTATTTTGGGTGTTCCAAAACCTAATGCTAACCTACTTCTCACTCACATGTCAGTAAAACTGGTAATTTAAGTGAAATGGAAAATTATTTACTAAAATATAAATGGGCCAGATTATCAGAAAAGAAAATGGAATACTTAACCCAATCAGAAAAATAAATTGAACAAACCATAAATGAGATTCCTAAGAAAAAATCTCCAGGACCAATGGATTTACAAGTAAATTCTATTAAATATTTAAGGAACAGATTAATATTAATATTATATAGACTATTTGAGTAAATAAGTAAAGGTAGAATTTGATCAAATTCATTTAATAACACAAATAATGACCTAAACCAGAGAGAGCAATAACAGAGAAAGAAAATAATGGACCAATTTCATTACAAATATCTATGCAAATATTCTAAATAAAGTGATAGCAAGAAGATTGCAGCAATTTGTTACACACTATGACAGAGTGAAATTTATACCAGGAATATAGGGCTGGTTAGTGTTAGGAAGACAATCAATATAATTGACTATATCAATATCAAAACATATATAGAGAGATAGAGATGATTGATAGAGATATAGATAGATGGTATGCATATGTATGTGTATATATGTATACATATATATATGATTATATCAATATTCAGAAAACCTTTTGAAAAAATGCACCATACTTTACTATCAAAACAAGACAAAATAACAACCCACAAAGTATATGAATAATTTATCTTAAAAAGATAAATAGGAAGAATTATTTGTAACAAGGATCAATTTGAAGCCTTCTCAATAAGATCATGGGTGAAGCAAGAATGTCTACTATTATTATTATTATTCATTTTTTGTTAAGAATGCTTTCTACAGTGATAAGACAAAAAAGAAAGAAATTAGAGGAATAAAAATGGTTGGAAAAAAATTTAAAAAAACTATTTTTCTTTGCAGAAGACATGATAGTGTATACCAAACAGATATACCATACAGGTACACCAAAAGGTTAGAGAACCTTAGGGAATCACCTAAAAACAAAACAAGTTGAAACAATAAAAAACTTCAGGAAATCTACAGGACATAAAATAGATCCACACAAATCATTAGCACTTCTATATACTACCAACTAAATCCTGCAGGAAGAAATAAAGAAATTCCGTTTAAATAAACTTCAGACAATGTAGAATACTTGGAAATCTAACGGCCAAGGCAGATGCAATGACTCTATGAACACAATTACAAAACACTTTTCACACAAATGAAGATCTAAGAAACTGGAGAAATATTACTTGCTGATATGTAGGCTGAGCCAATATAATAAAAACGACAATTCTGCTTGTCTATTTATTTAGTTCCATACCAATTAACTACCAAATAATTATTTTCCAAAACTAGAAAAAATAATAAGAAAATTCGTCTGGAAAAACAAAAGGTCAAGAATATCAAAGGAATAAATGAAAAAAATGTGAAAGAAATTAGCCTAGAAATACCAGATTTTAAACTATATATTGTTTTTGTTCAGTCTTTTCTGCTATGTCTGAACCATGACTCCATATATGGAGTTTTCCTACAAAAATTGGAGTAGTGTACCAATAAGGAAAAGGAATCAAGCAGGGTTAAGCGACTTACCCATAGTTATTAATTATATGGGCTGGATTTGAACTCAAAACTTCCTAACTCTTCTTCCTGTGCTACATCTACTGTGCCACCTAGACACCCCAAAGCAGCAATCATGAAACATTCTGCTACTAGCTAAGAAATACTGTGGTGGATCAGTGGAATAGATTCTATACAAAATACACAGAAGTAAATGCCCATCGTAATATAGTGCTGATAAACCCCAAAGACAAAGACTTTTGGTATAAGACCTCAATGTTTTCTCAAAAATTGGTAGGAAAATAAGAAAGTAGTTTGGAAGAAGTAATGAATAGGCTGACAGCAAATGGATGAAAGATCATAAAGGTGACAGCATAAGCAAATTAAGGGAGCACAGAAAAATGAATCTGTCAGATCTCTAAAGAAATAGTTTAAGACCAAATAAGAGATAGAGAGCATCATAGAAAATAAATGGTGAAAAAGTAATTCATTGAGGACATCTACTCTATTCCAATAAGTATCAATCATTTTTATATGATTCTTTTACAGTGATTATAGGTTCTGTATCCTAGGCCCCAGAGCTGTGAGCTACAGATTGTAAAATCATGTGTTTAGTCATAGAGCTAGCTAATGACCCTCCATCCACGTTTCCATCCTGTTTTGCTCAAATTCCATGGCCAAACCAAGCATGGGTGGTGGTATGGTATGGCAAGTCCATCCCTGATTTATTCTTGGAGCATATATATATCTCCTGTCTAACCTAAGGAGAAGCCCCTCCAACTTCTGATCACCTAGTTAGTGGAAATATTTCCTGTTTTGCTCAACCTGTGATCCTGCTTGTTCGCTTATTTTAGCCTATGCATCATATGTCAACCAATGTAATTATTCTGTAATAGGTAGAACTACTCTTGAATGCCAAAATATATCTTATAAATATATCTTGTAAAAATCATGTGTAGGAAGGAGGGGATTTCTCAGATTATGAGGAAGATCTGATGTCTACTTCATTAGAAGGGACCATGAACATTTAACAAAGTACCATTGGATCAGAACTTTGCCTTGGTCTATTTTATTATAGGTTGGACAATCAAAATCTCCACAATGGATAATTTTGATTGCATGAAATTAAAAAAAGTTTTGTGCATAGAAAACTAATGCAACCAAAAAGAAAAGCAAAGCAAGAAATGGGAGTGGAGGTGGAGAAATTTCCACAGAAAGCTTATCATTTCTCAAATAAGTAGCTATCTGAGCCGAATTTATAGAAATATGAGACATTCTCCAAATGATCAATCGTCAAAAGATATGAACTTGCAAGTTTCAGAAGAGGAAATTAAAATTATCATTAGTTACATTTTAAAAAAATGTTCCAAAACAGTACTAATTAAAGAAATGCAAATATAAAAAACTTTCTTTCAGATACTGCCTCACAACTATCAGGTTGTCTAACATAACAGAAAAGGAAAATGACAAATTCTAAAAAGAATGTGAAAAAGACTGAGCCATTGAATTCACTGTTGGTGGAGTTATGAACTAGTCCAACAATTCCGGAGAACAATTCGGAACTACAGCAAACAAGCCATAAAATTGTGCATACCCTTTGACTAAGAAATACCACTACTAGGTCTGTATTCCAAGGAGATCAAAGAAAACGGAAAAGGACTTATATTTATAAATACACACACAGGTGTGTGTATGTATGTACATGTGTGTATACATCTATTATGTGTACATATAGTTATGTGGGTATATAAATAAATATCTAGATACACACATATGTATGTATGCATACATGTACATACATATACATATATATGTCAATTCTTTTTGGGGTGGAAAAGAAGTAGGACATGAGGGGATGTTCATCAATTGGGCAATGGTTGAACAAGTCCCGGCATATGACTGTGATGGAATATAATTTTCTATAAGAAACAACAAGCAGGAAAGTGTCAAAAAAACCTGGGTAGACCTATATGAACTCATGCAAGTGGACTGAGCAGAAACAGGAAAACATTATACACTGTAACAGCAATATTGTCGATATGATGAACTGTGAAAGACCTAGCTAGTCTGATCTAGACAAAAATCCAAGATAATTCCAAAGGACCCATTATGAAAAATGTTCTCTAGCACCCAAGAATGTATTCTGAATGCAGATTAAAGCATACTTTTTAAAATTTCTTTCTCTTTATGTATGTGTGGGTTTTGTCTTGCACAACATAACTAATATGGAAATGTAAAGTTGAAAAGTAAATAAAATTTGAAAATTAATTTGAAAAGTAAATAAAATTACCTTTTTTAAGGTTTTGAGACCCTCTGCAAGTATTCAAGGTAGCACTATATATCAGGCAAAGTATAGCCTTCATTTCATCCCGAAAATTGCAAAAAACACAAAGGATAAAGAGTACCTCACAAATTATTTATATAATTCTTCCTCTGGTTAATTACCCTGACTCATAATACTACTCTGTGAACTGAACTTTCTTGGAAATGAAATGTTCTGGGATTGACTTAAATTGCATCAAAATTGTACACAACACCCCCCCCCAAAAAAAAGTAGCCAAGAACTGTGTTAGGGAGTCTGGGCCTGATCTCTCAGGCCCACAGCGCCTGCAGGCCTTGGTGGAGTGAGCTGTAAGCAATGACCGAGGTGGGAGACAAGATAGTGAAGAACTCCGTTTATTGTAACAGCAAGCAGTGCTTTTGTCTCTTTCCTGACACCAGAGCCCTTAGTGGACCTATCAGCAAATAGTTTGCCCTAATAAGGAAATCCTATACCTATGACCAGGACTGCCCAGGATTGACACATAGCCCTAGAAAGAAAAGCATCTTGGGCCTTCTTTGTTCTCCCAGGGCCCGGGGAAATAGCCTTGAGCAAAACAGGGGTGGAACCCTTCCCCCCAGAGCCATCTTGTTCATGCCTTACCAGTCTCCCCTCAGTTTACCTGAGTTGTGACCAGTGAATGCCATCCCAGAGGCTGGGGGTTGGAAATTTCCTTACAGAACTGTATCTTAACTTATCTGTGGAGTCACATATCTGTTACTCTTTTCTCCAAGTGTCTTCCATTGCTTAGGAATTCCTATGTCCCTCTCTAGAATATTAGGTCACCAGGCTTCCAGGAAATTATTGGCTCAGATATGCCCCATTCTGTTTATGGTACTGGGGTTTAGGAAATCTCAGAATGTCTCCAGAAGACTGGTTTTCAGGGACTAAACATAGATTTGGACAAGACGATCAGCAAGGTCCCTTTTACTTTTAAAGCAACAACCCTAATGCTCATTGCTCAGCCATGTGAAACTCCTTTCCATAACTGTCATCTCTCCTCACAGAAAGTGTTCCACTAACAATTGACTAAGTTCAGTTTATCTGTCACTAACCTATAAACTATTTCATGTACTATGCCCCTAACTCCCTAATTATGCCACAACGGGTCCTAGCATTTCAGGATCCAGAAACTATTCTCCCTCAGTGGGTGGATGAAAATGTCCAAAATGTTGTCACTGCCTCAAGTCCACTATGAGTGACTCTCCATGCTGGAAGTCTTTGGACATGGACAAATAGGCTTTTGCCTGTCCAGGCCCCTGATTCTCCTTTTTAATGTCAACTGGATATGGTCTATGTTTTGAGCTCTTGAAATTTCAATGAATAAAAGGGAGGAGTCACTTCTGAAACTGAACTTTTCATTTTTTGAACCAGCACAAAAGTGTGTCTCTGACTCACAATAGTCTATCTCAACCAATTTATTCCCAAAGTCTAAATGTACTTCATCTTCTCAATGATATTTTTTTCATCCTCAAAAGGGAGCTCATTTAAAATCTTCAACAAAAGCTCACCTACCTAGAACTTCATCATACTTAGCAGGAAATTCCTCTGATTGATCCCTTACATTTATAAAGCTAAACGTAACATTGCATTGATTGATTATCCTACACTACCATTGCCCATTGTCAAGTTTATCAATTGAAGTTGCTCTGGAAGCTGAATAGGAAATGTTCCTTTTCGTAGTGTGGCTTCAGTGTCAAAGTTTTTGTTAACCCAAGAAGGAATATACATGAGATATCTACATGCACAAAGGGAAATGGAGAACTAAAATAATTTTCTGCCTAACTAAGCCACAACAATTTTTTTTACACAACAGATATTTTTACCCAATGCTATGAGTATTTCAATGAAAGGCTTTATTTTTCCTAATCAATTATTTAATTATTAATAATTTATAATAAATAAATAATATTATTTTTACAATTTAATTTCTAAATTTATAATTTATAAATAATATAATTACTAAATAATTAATTATTCTATTTTTCTTAATTATCTTCCTTACTTTTAGTTTGGAAACAGAGTCTAATTAAATTAAAAAAAAAGATTGGGACCACATAGTTTTGAAGTGAAGAGAAGAGAGATTTTAGCATATATTTTGACAAAGAAAAGGATCTGATTTCGGTAATTTAGGCTAAAGGATCCATGCTGGATTCCGTCATCATTTTTAGAATCATTTTTAGTGGTAAAAATGAGAAAGGATGTTGTTTTTCCAGTGTTTTTATCATGACAGAGAAGGTACCAGAGCTTGCTAAAATTTAAGTCTACCACTAACATCTAGTGATTTATGTAGGGGTAAATGAAAACTGTCAGGGGGAAGTTAGAGAGCATGGCTAAGGAAAATGAAGTCTTGGTTCTAAAACCAAAGACAATAGGCACATGTTCTTAACCTGGGATGTGAGCACTTGTTTTTGAAAACATTCTGAAGCCTGTATTTAAATAATTTGTTTCCTTTTTAGCACTATTTTTTGTCTGTTTTAAAGCACCATTCTGAGAAGGGATCTATAAGCTTCAACGGATTACCAAAGGGGCTCACAACACAGACAAACATTAAGCATCTCTGCCGGAGAGACACAGGTGGTATTCTTATCACTGCCACCAATTACAGATAGGTGTTTCAGAAGAGAGAGGTGGATTTGCAAAGTGAAAAACTATCTAAAAAGAATAGTCTAAGAAAATCACTTGAATTTTTAAACCATGTTTGAAAATATATGAATGTTGTTTTTAGGTCTATTGTGAACCTAACAAAGCTGAGTAAAATATGTTTATCTGGTAACATGGTATGATCAAGAGGGCCTTAAATCGAAAATGGTGAAGAAGGATTTTTTTTTCCATTGCACATCTGCCAAGTTAGCACAGAAAGTAGCAGGTGCAGCCTAAGAATAATAATTTCAGTGGAGAGGAACGGTGAGTCCCAGGAGGTTAGCATCCAAGGGGAAGAGCAGTAATAAATCCATTTCCTCAGTTATCTATATACAATTATGCCAAGTATGGGTAATAAACAAGGTTAACTGGAGCTTTCGTGCAAGGAAGAAAATCTGATCTCACCAGTACCACGGATACTTGGTAGCATGAGTCATTACTAGACTAATTATGGAAGAACATGTACTACATAGAACTATGATTTCATTGATGTGGATATTAATTTTCATAAGACTTAGCACATTAGCCTTCATATCTTCACCCTCTCCTTTCCTCAACTCAACATAGTAATCAATTTAATATTCTTAATACTGAGATCTGACCATGTCCCTCCCAGAGCTTCTGCTCAAACGTCTTCTCTCGTTTCTCACTGTCTCAAGGACAGATTATCAACACGTCATATAAAGCTCTTAATGGTCTACAGCCCATCTACCTTCCTATTCTTATTTTATGTTAATCCGCTTCATACAAACGCTGTTCTTGTCCAAGTGATTTCCAGCATCTCTCTGTGTGTTCCATTCCATTTCCCTTTTTCTTTGCCTTTGCAGATATGGGGACCTGATGTCTGGAATACTCTCCCTCCCTATCTCTGTTTCGGGGAATCCCTAGCTTCCTTTCAAACACAAATCAGGGGCCAGCTCCTACATGTAATCATCTTTGATTCTTCTATAACTAACATCTCCTCTTTTGAAAGTCTCTGTATATTTCGTTTCTGTTTCAACCTGTGATTTGATTCATATAGAGAATTACCAGGGAGAAAACACCTCATCATTACAGATGGGTAAATTCTCTCCCCACTCTAATGCATTCTTCACTCACCTCTCATTAATCTTCTTAGGGCACAAGTTGGAATATGGCACTTTTTTTCCAGTCAACTCCAGAGGTTCATATAAGATCACATATAAAATCCTGGTTGGCTTTCAAAACCCCCATAATCTGTGTCCCTTCCTATCCTTCCTGTGTTTCCTATACCATTCATTCCCTCCGAATCCTCTGCTCATGGATGACATTAGACTCTTTGTGTTTCTCACCCTCTATCTCTTTGCTCTGTACATTTTCATTGACTGTTCCTTATACTTAGAACTCTCTCCCTCCTCATCTCCATGTGCAAGGTCCTTTGGTTTCCCTCAAGTTTCAACTAAAATTCTATCTTCTTCAAGAAACTTTTCTTGATTTCCCTTAAGGTTAGAGCCTTTGTTTTGTTGATTATTTCCAATTTAAATTGTATATTTTTTGTTTATACATAGTGTTGTTTTCTTGCATGTTGTCTCTCTTATTAGACTGTAAATTGAGACCAAGGGATGTCTTTTACCTTTCTTTGGAGGTCCAGATCTTATTACAGAGTCTAACACAGCTGACTGACTTTGCCAAGTGGAGTCTTCATAGTATTGGAGAACATTTTTTTTTAGTGATGAAAGATTAAGTAACTTGAACAAAGTCTGAAAACAACTATGATTCAGAGATAGGACTTGAATCTAGCTTTTATGCCTCCAAGTATAGCTCTTTATCCATTATATCACGCTGCCTCTTCAAAATAGAGGGTCATATGGATCTCTCTCTCTCTCTCTCTCTCTCTCTCTCTCTCTCTCTCTCTCTCTCTCTCTCTCCCCCCCCCTCTCCCTCTTTCTCAGAAACAATAGGTAGATCTCAATCTGGCACAGGCAGATATTACCTGAATTCTGGCCTTCCATCAAATAGCAGGAAGAGGCTCATGCCACTACTGTGAAAGGCCTACATTAAGATGCCAAGCAAAGAAAATACAGCATTGCTGAAGTTGGACAATCTCTCCGCCAGCTTCTCAAATATTTCTAGTTTAAGGGTACATTTTTGCAGTGTAGTCTAACAAAAAAAGCTGCTCGCCTGATCAATGTTAAGGTGAGTATCCTTTTTTACCTTACACTTACCACTTTAGCACTTTTCTACCAAATACCAGCTACACAAAATATCATCATAAATAGTGAATAGTGAATAAACCAATTAAGTCAAACAAATAAAAAGTTAGAGACTTATAGAATTTGTAGAATATAATAGAGAAAATATAGGACTAACTGAGCTCTTCAACTAACTGAGCTATAATCTCAGTGCAAATAAGAATAGAGAAAATAGCATCACTGAGAGGAGGTACACTCTCAAAAGTCACTAGACTTCCCAGCCTTGAGGGAAAAGAACATTAAGGAGCTGGATTCCTATGGAATTCTGTGTACTCCATTAAAAATCTCATGTTGCTTAGAAGTCTCTCTGTATTGTCTACCTGTTTGTTTGGTGGATCTCTCTCATATATGTGTCTCTATGATCAACTAAATAAATACTTTCAGATAGGTATATAATGTCACAATTAGAATTCTCATCTTCTGCATATGTGGGGTCAAGTAAAGAGCTTTCTTTCACAGCACTGCTCAAGGGCAATATATATATATACATACATATACATATATGTGTGCATATATACATGCATATACATACATGTATATTTAGATGTATATGTGCATATATACTCACTATGTATACATATATAAATATAGCACAAGCTATATACACACACATACATATATATGTAAACATATATGCAGTTAATAGATACATGATAAATGTATCTGTATATAATATTAATTTGTGTATGGTTTATATGTTCATATATATGTATATATATGCTATATTTCACCCTCTACCTACATATTCCTCCACTAAGAGAACATAGGCTCCTTGAGGGTAAAGCTGTTTCATAGAATTACAGAATAGCATGCAAAATTTGAAGTTTGGAAGACACTGCAATTGACATCATTTGAAACCATACAAGAAATGAATCCCCACTAAAGTATCCTTGAGATATGATCACCAAAGCTTTTTGAAACTCCACAGAGGGGAAACCCAAATTCATCAGGTAGCCCATTTAATTTTGCAATTAAGTTTAAATTTTTAGGATGGTGCTTTTTGTTTTATTTTTCCCTGATATTTTCCTTAAGTTTGCCCCTTTTCGTTCTTTTGCCATTTATTGTAGTTCTTATTTTGGGGTCAAATAGAATGAGTAAAATCCCTCCTCCACATGTCAACCTTTCAAACATTCAAAACGAGATATCGTATCCCACTTGAATCTTCTTCGATTCAGGAAAATCTTCCCTGGATCCTTCAGCTCATAATAATATAACATGAATTCAAGGCTTATAGCCTTTCTGGTTGGGCTACTTTAAACACTCTTCAACTTAATGAATTTCTTTTTCAGTTTTGGTAATCAGAACTTAAAACAAAGTGTCAAAGGAAATCTGAAAAGAGAAAAATATGGAGTACTTACATCCTTATGTTCTTGGAAGGCATACCTCTGTTTTTGATGTTTAAAGCCAATTAATTTTTTTTCCTTTTTTTGCTGTTTACTCATATTGAAGTTAAAGTCCACTGAAATCCTTAGATATATTTTAGAACAATTGCTGTCCATGCTATTGAATTTTGCTATATTAGATTCACTGCAATATCTTATGCTATAAAATACATTTGAATTCTGACCCTATATGCCAATGTAATAACTTCCCTCCTCATTTTGTGCTTTTTGCAATTTTGATGAGCATGCCATCTATGACTTTTCCTCATCATTGAAAAAAAAAGCAAAATAAAACAAAAACATTGAGTTTCTAATGCATCTTTAGGATACTCCACTGAAGATCTCCTATCACATTATCTTTGAAATTTTCATGATTATTATGTATCTGGTCATCCAACCAATTCTAAATCTATTTATTTTACTCTTTAAAAAAAAAGGATTTTTCGCACTCTAATTGCCTTGCACAGTTCCTTCTATATGGTCAGTATTTATCAATGTTTGTTGAATGAAATTGAAGCTATTTATTGCTGCCCAAGCCATGTGACTCTTATTCATGTATAACCATAAATTTGTCACAGAGGTCCACCCAATATATTATGAGACCTTTCTTGCTTTCTCTTGACATATTAATAACAACAATAGAGGACAGTAGCTTCTAAGAGTTATTTGTGTATCTTTTACATTGTCAAACCATCATTTGTTTTTTAACATACTTTAAAACATTTCTTACTCAATGTGTTTTACTCTGCTTCTCGTGCATAAATCCTTATATTCAACATGTTGTAGCCTGTTTACTCCCACCATTGCCTTTTGCAGGATCTTTAAGTACAGTTCTATAGAGACAGCTCACACCAATGTAATATTTGTGTTAGCAAAGTGGATCTTCATTTTAAAGATAGTGTTGAGGTCATTAAGAAGTTTGGAAAACTTCCAATGAATATCTAGTTCACTCTTCCGTTTGCTTCTGGTTTAAATCATGATGCACTTGCAACGTTCCAAGACTGGAGGTAGTTGTTATCATGTCACTGGCACCATTAATAGAGAATCCCTCTTTGATTTGGACACTTAGTTGGCTCTCTCTTATGATAATGACAAATGACTTTGGCAGATAATCATAGGATGGTTCTACTGTCCTTGATGGTTAAAAAAAAAAAATAATGTGTTTTGAAAATAAATTTCTTTGAAGATATTTCACCTGTTTGTGTTTTTTTAATTGAATTTTATCCTTTACATTCATTGAAACAATTTTCTCATAAAAATATTCTTACACTGGCTTTTTCCACTATATTGCCCAACATATTCCATCATCTTTTTCTGTAACATTTCAGGATGAGTATATATTTTAAATTGGTATTTCCCTTGAATATAATATTTCCTGCTTTGCAAGGAAACCAGTGTTTGCTAAGGTGGTTTTTAAAGGTTTGCCCCCTCTTTTTATGAAAATGGATTTATACTGGTTAAACTTATGTATATATATATATATATATATATATATATATATATGTGTGTGTGTGTGTGTGTGTGTGTGTGTGTGTGTGTGTGTGTGTGTAATACTAATATCCTTTCCTTCATCTACGTCTCAGCAATCAGATTCAATAACTTATTTTAAAATATACTAGATTTTTTTAAAAAAATGATATACTTTATTTTTTTTTCTCATTTCTAGTCTTTTATTTATTTTTACCTTTACCTCCCAAAATCAGTGTTTTGATTGCCCACAGGCAGTTTTGTCAATAATCATTCCAATATTAGTAATGACTAATTTTCCAGAATACTGCAATCTTTTTCATTTTGAATGTGTTTGATTTTACCTTGAGCTTGCCATATTCATTGCCCTGAGATTTTTTTCCCAAGGGTTATAGTCATGCGTCATCATAATGTATGATCATGTGATTTATGAATGATATACCAACTTTTTGGTCTCTGACTTTTACTCCTGATTCATATTTTCCACTCTATCCTATGATTTTTGCCTGTTCCCATGTTATCATTGAAGTCTCCAAATATCAAATTATATTTTGAATTAGGCTAGTTAGTTTAGGGAATCCTATCAAATTCTGCATAGAATTCATCTAATTCATATGCTGGCACATAAGTTGCTACCTTGTTTGTGCTATTGTTGTTATTGTCACTGCTATTTTTTGTTTAATGCATATAATGAACTCTGCAAGATGAAAATGACAGAAGATTGTTTATTTTTCAAACAGCAAGGTAGCTGATTTCAATGTTTCAAGTAACCAAGGAAGTCATAGTAGATTGAATAATAGAACTTAGAGATTCATCATTACAAGGTCTGAGTCAAATCAGTATGGATAGAAGACAATGATGGATTGCTCCAAGGTTCTTTTCTGGTCTTATTTTATTTGATATTTTTTCAAGACTTGGGTAAAGAAATATATGCCATGATAATTTAATATGAATTTGACAGAAATCTAGCAGAGCTAGCTAACATCCTAAAGAATGGATTTAGGATCCAAGAAGATACCAACAGGATAAAATGAAATTTTATAAGATAAAATGTAATGGAAATAAACATTAAAAGTTCACATTTGGGATCAACATAAACAGTAAAATTGCATTTGGCTAGGTACAATTTCTGGAAAATGCCTGGAGGCTGTCTTGGATTGTAGACGAGTAAATAATGTGGCATGGCACACACAAAAACACTAGAAAGTTGAATTAATAGAGGCATATTGTCCACAGAAAGGTAGTTGTAGCCCCATTTTATCTTGCTCTGTTTAAGACACCAACAAAATAATTCATCATGTTCTACATACCACATTTTAGGATGCTGGATGATTATTGGGAGCGTGATTTAGTAATCCTATTTATAGATTCAGAGAATCATAAACTTCCAGATTTGGGTAGTGTTATAAAGACCATTTATCCCCATCCATACATGAAGAAGAATCTCCTCTAAGAGATATCCAACAAATGATCAACTTTTCATTGAGGAATGACCTCCAGTGAGGAGGAACCTACTATTTCCAGTGACAGTTCATTCCCTTTTGGCATAGCTCTAACTGTAATGAAAGTTTACTCTATGGAAAGCCTGCGTAGGACATTAAGTGGCACAGTGGATAGAGTGCTGCGTCTGAAGTCAGGAAGACTTTTCTCATTCTGTAAAATGAGCTGAAGAAGGAAATAGCAAACTACTCCAGAATTTTTGCCAAGAAAACCCTAAATGGGGTCAGGAAGAGTGAGACCTCATTGAACAAAAACACCTAGCCTAAGTCTGTTTTTTTTTTCTTTCTTTCAGTTTTCACTCACTAATCTTTAATACAGTACCATAGATAGGATCTAATGAGGGCGTACTACAGTAAGAATGTTACAACTCTAATTATAGTTACCATGTCATATACAGGTTAAAATATATGATTTGGGGAGACTCTTCCAACTCTGAGATAATGTTATTTTCTAATTCAATGACATGATATTTTAAGTTCTTGCAAAATGCTTCATATATTGTATCATAAAATTTGGCAGCAAGATCCCTGTTGACTAGATAGTGGTATTTTGCTATTTTACTGTCAACCTAACTAAAGCGTGCCCTGCACTTGTGCTTGGCTGCAGTTAGCCTTGATTTACACTCTTCTTTCTCATTCTGTTCCTACTCACTCAGCACACCACTCAGATTTCCTTGTTATTTAGCATAACAATTTGCAATACTTGCAATATGCTTAGCAATCACCTTCATTAGTAACTCCTTATGGCAACCCTGGGAATAGATTGGATCTTTTATTCCCATTTTTCTGAGGAGATTATTGAGCCCTAGAGAGGTTAATGGAGATGCAGATACAAGGTGACCCATCTATGATTAGATTTCTACATAAAAGATTCCCAGCTATGGTTACATTATGCAACTTTGCAAGTTTTTTTTTCTTATATTAAAGATTCATGGAATTATTGGAAATTAATGTAAACAAAAGAAATTTAAAATCACTTCAGTATAAAATACATTGATATTAGCTATAGAAGGGCACCAAATTAGTACCAATAGGAGGTCATAATTTCAAAACAAAAAAGTTCTGAATTTTTACCTAAACACTTTGCTTACTTAGCTCCCTGGGCTCAGTTGTCCATCTAAGTCACTTGTATTGATCAAGCTAGCCCTATGCATTTTGGTATTTTGCTTTGATGTGAACCCCAGTCATGCATTGCTGTCCTCAGGTTTCTTAGTGGAGAGGTTGCTGAGCTATGTATTCAGTCTATGCTGACTTGGTGTGGATTAGTCACATAAATAAAATGTGTGTTGATGCAATTTGCTTTCGGAGACATTAATGGTTACAATTTGTTAAGTTATTTATAATGTATGATTAATTTTGGCTGAAATTACCTGACTTTTTTTTTCATTTGCCTACACAGTAGGGTTCTTTATCTTAGCTCCTTTGTAAATTAGGAAGGGTTCATCCCTTTTGTTTTATGAATACTTATTTTGTATTACTGATGATGGTGTTCATCACCTTTAGCTTAATTGGGATCTTGCCTTAAAATAAATTTCCTCTGTTCTCCAACTAGACTCAGTAATGAAAGTTTAAACTTTGCATTATGCAAAAAAATCAAAAGTTCTATTTTTGAAGGAAATCAAAAGTTAATGTCATCATAATCCTAAATAGATGAAGCAATGGTGAAGAAAACTGCAGAGCAAATATGAAATTTAATAATGGCCCTCCAACAGCTTGCCTTTCAAATTGTTAGGAATTCATTAAACAATGGTTGAGCAGCACTGACAATTAAATTACTCTCATATGAGGTATCTAGCCATATTATGAATATTACATACTACATAGCTCACATTTCTAAAGGGATGTCGTCAACAAATTGCATTTCAGATAATTAACAGGAGGTTTGAATTCGGTCTCCAGATACAGCCCACTTTGTTTCCTAGTGAAAATAATTGGGATGCAAATGCATAAAGAGGGTTAACATTAAGAAGCTTAAAGGGAAAATGCTATTCTGTCTGTGGATGCATTAGGAGGAATATTAGGACTCTGTATTATAGCAAAGGGGCAGGAAACAGGGAAGGACTGATAGCCTGGGGATCATAATAAAGGCAGAATTCAAGAATATTACCTGAATTCTCCCAACTGGACAATCCATTCAAATACAAGGTTAGGGATTGAGATCATATAATATTCTCACAAACACTCTTATACACCCTCTTCCTCCCCAAAAAATCCCCTAAGAAATCTAAAAATAAGCAGTAAAGGTTGCATTCAGGGGCTTTTGGTTCACATTCTTCTCTTTGGAAAGTAGAACATCTATTAATTGTAAGAGGCATGCTTGGAAGGGGACCACAGAGGTCCCTTCTTGGACGAAATTGGTAACTTTGGTTATAACATATTAACTTGGAGGATTCATTAATGAGGATTAGAAATGTTTGGAGATGTTACATTCCAGTTGTAAATGGTCTTTTAGTACACAGGTTTTTCCCTTGACTTCGATTAAGGCCTCTATTCAAATGACTCCCAAATCAATATTTCCAGTCCCATTTCTTTCTCAACTACAGACCTTCATTTATAACTCTATGCAATCTTAATTACTTTATCCAGGCTCCTCTGACCAAATATGCCCCAAACTGAACTCCTGATTCTTCCTCTTCCTCTTAACTCTTCTCTCCTGATTCTTTTCCTTGATGACTCCACTGTCCTCCTAGTCATTAAGGCTTCAGTCTTCAGAGTAATCTTTCACACTTTCCTCTCACTTACATTTTCAATTAGTTGCTGGTACCTGTCAATTCTACCTCCAAAGTATCCCCAGATCAATAACTACCACTTTATTCATACTGCACCATACCAGCTGAGACATCTTGCTAGAACTATAATAGTCTCCTACTCATTTTCTCTCTCCCATTTACCCTCTTTTCAATTCATCTTCCATACAACTGCCAAAATAATTATCCTTGTTGCAGTTCAGACAGTTTTCAGTTGTGTTTGACTCTTTTTGACCACATTTGAACTTTTCATGACAAAGATACTGGAGTAGCTTGCAATTTCTTTCTCTAGCTCATTTTACAGATGAAGAAACTGAGGCAAAGGTAAGTGACTTTCCAGTGTCACCCCGCTAGTAAGTATTTGAGGCCAGATCTGAACTCAAAAGATGTGTCCTCCTGACTCCAGGCCCAATGCTCTATGCACTGTGCCAACTAGCTCCCCCATTTTCTTCATTACAGGTTTGAAAATGCCCTTTCCCTAATCGAGAATTTTCGATGGATCTCTATTCCTAATGAAGACTTACAAATTCCTTGGCCAGGCCTTTTAGTTGCTCCATAGCCTGGCTTAACTTGTCATTTTTCATATCTTCATTCCATATGGCTTGTCTTCCTATACTATGGATCCAAAGTATGTATGTGCACTTTAACCTACCCATTTTATCATCTCTATTTTCAGTTTGTACATCTGTGAAATCAGGACAACAATAAGTCCTATCTCTTAGAGTTGTTGTGAGCATTAAATAAGATTGTATATATAGTGTTTTGAAACTTTTTAGAACAACATAAATGTTGGCTATTAATTTTTTTTTATTATTTTGTAATCTCTTTCTTCAAAGCATAACTCAAATGTAACTTTATAAAGCTTCACTTAATTCATCACAGTGGGAATTTCATAGCTCCTTTTGTTGCTTGAGACAATTTCCAAAATCTAAAAACAATGATTTTAGCAAGATTTTTAAAAGTCATTTTGGCAGAGAGGAGAGCCAGGAAAAGACATGGCTCCTCTAAATCTCTATTAAGTCTAACTTTTTGGAGTTCAAACAAGGGTACAAGCTGAGGGGACTGCACGTAGGCAGTTTCCGAAAGGGACAGCTTCCAGATGTTGCTTGAGATGTTTATCACAAGATAAGCACAAATATTCAATAAAGCTTGAGTGAAACCAAAACTTAAACTATTTGAGCTGATTGCTTGTGTTTTGGATGGAGCTATGCCTGGATGGATCCAACATAAGACCTAGGTTATATCCAAATATTCCTAGCAGCAATCTCTGGCTTCCTTGGAGGGTCTCTGTGGTCACAATGGTCTACATTTCACATTCTACATTAAGAAATATCAAACCAGATAAAACTAGATTCAAACAATATTAATACACAATAATGTATTTTTTTTACACAATTGTTGTCTACAAGTCAATTTATCTTTATTTCTTCTTGGCTTATATATCATAACCTATCTCAAATTAATTTTTGTATGCATAATTTTACTTTTTTCTTTTAGTTTTTAAATATTTTCCCAATTATATGTAAAGGCCTTTTTTTAATAATGTTTTTTTTAAATAAAATTTTCTGCTCTAAATTTTCTCCTTTCTATTCTCTCTCTCATCCCTAAGATGGTAAATAATTTTATATGTAAGTTATTTATGGGCAATCATGTTAAACACTTTCCATATAGGTAATATTTTGAAAGAAGAATCAGAACAAAAGGGAAAATACCTCAAAAATAAAGTGAAAATAGTATAATTTCTGTCTGCATTCGCACAATAGTTCTTTTTGCGGATGTGCATAGCGTTTTACATTATGAGGCTTTCGGCATTGTTTTGTATCATTGTATTATTAAGAAGGGTTAAAGCAGTCATAATTGATCATCACACTATGATGCTGTTATTGTGTACAATGTTTTCCTGGTTCTGCTCACTTCACTTCTCATCAGTCCATGTAAGATTTTCTAAGTTTTAATTTTTTTTTTCTGAAATACACCTGATCATCATTATTTATAGGACAAAGGCTACAACTTGTTAAGTCATTCCCTAATTGATGGGTACTCCCTGAATTTCTAGTCCTATATCACCACATAAATATTGTGACTGCATATAAATATTTTTGTCCATATAGGTCCTTTTCTCTTTTTCTATGATATCTTTGGAATACAGAACTACTAGTGATATTACTGAATCAAATAGTAAACACAGTTCAATTGCCCTTTGGATTTAATTCCAAATTGCTCTCCAGAATGGTTGGACCAGTTCTCAACTCCACCAACAATTCACTGGTGTCACAATTTTTCTACATCTTTACGATTTATTATTTCCTTTTTCTGTCATATTAGCCAATCTGATATGTATGTGGTGATACCTCAGAGTTTTTGTAATTTGCATTTTTCTAATCAGTAATGATTTAGAACAATTTTCACATGACTATAGATAGTTTTAATTTCTTTTTATTTTTAAAATTAATCAATTTATTTTAATTTTCAACATTCATTTGCACAAGATTTTGGTTCCAAATTTTCTCCCCATCTCTCTCCTCCAACCACCTCAAGAAAGTGTGTTCTGATTACCCCTCCTCCTATCTGTCCTCTTTTCTATCACGCCTCTCCCTCCTCTTATGCCCTTCTTTTCGATTTTCTTGTAGGACAAGACAGATTTCTATAGTCCATTACCTGTTTGTCTTGTTTCCCGGTTTCATGTAAAAACAATTTTTAACATTTGTTTTTAAACTTTGAGTTCCAACTTCTCTCCCTTCCTCTCTCCCCACCCACCTCCATTTTGAAGGCAAGCAATTTGATATAGGTTATACATGTGAAGTCATGCAAAACACTTCCATAGCATACATGCTGTGAAAGACTCAATTTCCCTCCATTCTGTCCTGACCCCATTTACTCAATTCTCTCTTTTGACCCTGTCCTTCCTCAAAAGTATTTACTTCTAATTACCCCCTCCTCCCATTAGCCCTCCCTTCTATCACCCACCACCACATGCTTATCCCCTTCCTTCTTACTGTCCTGTAATGGAAGATAGATTTTCATACCAAATTGAGTGTACATGTTATTCCCTTAATTCCTTAAGTCAAATCTGAGGAGAGTAAGTTTCATTCTTTTCCTCCCACCCTACCCCCTTTCTCCTCCATTGAAACAGCTTTTTCTTTCTTTTTTAAGGTGACAGTTTACCTCATTCTGTTTTTCCTTTATCCTTCTGCCAATATATTCCTCTCTCAACCCTTAATTTTTTTTTCAGATATCATCCCTTCATATCCAACTCACCATGCACCCTCTGTCCATATGTATATAATCCCTCCAACTACCCTAATAGTAAGAAAATCTCAAGAGTTACAACTATTATCTTTCCATTTAGGAATGTAAATAGTTCAACTTTAGCAAGTCCCTTACAATTTTTACCTTTCTTTTCATTTTTTCATGCTTCTCCTGATTCTTGTATTTGAAAGGCAATTTTTCTATTCAATTCTGGTCTTTTCACCAAGGATACTTGATATTCTTCTGTTTCATTGAATGACCATTTTTTTCCCTTGAAGTACTATTTTCAGTTTTGCTGAGTATATGATTCTTGGTTTTAGTCCTTGCTCTTTTGACCTCTGGAATATCATTTTCCAAGACCTGTAATCCCTTAATGTAGAAGCTGCTAGATCTTGTGTTATCCTGATTGAATTTCCACAATATTCAAATTGTTTCTTCCTGGTAGTCTGCAATATTTTCTCCTTAACCTGGATGCTCTGGAATTTGGTGACAATATTCCTTGGAGTTTTCCTTTGGGGATCACTTTCAGAAGGCAATTGGTGGATTCTTTCAAGATCTATTTTACCCTCTGGTTCTGGAATATCGGGGCAGTTTTCCATGATAATTTCTTGAAAGATGAAGTCTAAGCTCTTTTTTTGATCATAGCATTTAGGTAGTCCAATAATTTTTAAATTGTCTCCCCTGGACCTTTTTTCCAGGTCAGTTGTTTTTCCAATGAGATAGTTCACATTGTCCCCTATGTTTCCATTCTTTTGGCTTTGTTTCATAATGTCTTGATTTTTCATAGACTTGTTACTTTCCTTCTGCTCCATTCTAATTTTTACAGAATTATTTTTTTTCATTGAGCTTTTGGACTCCTTTTCCATTTGTCTACTTCTGCTTTTTAAGGCATTCTTCTCCTCATTGACTTTGTGGACCTCTTTTGCCATTTGGGTTAGTTTATTTTTAAGGTGTTATTTTCTTCAGAATTTTTGTGCTCCTTTAATAAGCAGTTGAATCCTTTTTTATGATTTTCTTGCATCACTCTCATTTCTTTTCCTGATTTTTGCTCTTCTTCTCTTATTTGACCTTCAAAATACTTTTTCTGCTCTTCTTTGGTCTGAGACCAAATCACATTTTTCTTAGTTTGGATGGAGGAGTTTTGACTTTTTTATCTCCTTCTTGTTGTGTCTTGATCTTTTTTGTCACCAAAATAAGATAAAATAATCTGATTTTTTCTTCTTTTTGCTCATTTCTCCATCCAATCACTTGACTTTTGAGCTGTTTCTCAAGGTAGTTCTCTGCTCTCAATGAGTGTGGGGGTTCTACTGTCACCTGCTTGATCCCCCCACAATCTATGGGCCTAGAGCTCCAGAAACTGCCACTACCATTACCACTGCTGCTGACGTGGTTGCTTCAGGCTCCTCCACTGTCTCTGCCACTCTGAGGCTGTAACTGGACACACAGGTCCGACAGGTTTTTTTCCATTGACCTTCCAATTTTTCCTCAGCATTTTGGGGTCATGAAGTCTGGAAATCACCACATGTGCCAGTGATTCAGTGAGACCTACTCCTGTCCTGTCTGTGCTAGCACAGACTGCACTCTCCTGCCGGCCGGGTGTGATAGATGCTTCCACTGGACCTTGGCCTAGAGATTTGCTTCACTCTCATTCTTTGGACTCTGCATCTCCAGAATTTGTTTAGAGTCATTTTTCACAGATATTTGGCTGGGTTTATGGGTAGAGCTCTAGGAAGTCCTTGTTTTTACTCCACTACCTTGTCTCTGTCCCCAGTAGTTTCAATTTCTTTATCTGGAAACTGCCTGTTTATATCTTTTGACCATTTATCAGTTGGGAGATAACTTGTATTCTTATACATTCATCTTCATTCTCTATATATTTGAGAAATGAGGCCTGTATTAGATACATTTGATACAAAAATTGTTTTTGAGCTTTCTGCTTTCCTACAATCTTGATTACATTGACTTGTTCATGACTTTTCTTAAGAATTTGTTACTTCCATGAAGATGAATATTATGTTGTTTTTTGTTTTTTTCCTCCATTGTGTATGACCAGAAAGATGTGCTTTAGCCATGGAGAGAGAATGAGGCAGCATTGGTGAGTGTCCAAGAGCAACACTGGTTCATCAATATATGAAAAGAACTAGATGAAAACCTTCAGACTGTGACAAAAATCTTCCCTGGTGGGTTAATGGGCAAACATAAACAAGCTTCACACATGGTATGATATGCATACTTAGTTATCTGCTCCGATGAAGAAAATCTTCACATAAATTGGATCAATTATTCATGGCAGTAATTATCTATAGAAACTTGCTTAGTGTTTTGCACAGGATTGATATTTAATATATATTTTTAAATTATTGAATTAACTCCAAACAGAAAGACATAATCAAACCCCTAAAATAATAAACAGAACAATATGTTTTCTTGACATTTCTCCATAAGAAATCAAGTCTCCATTCAGCTTAGAAAATTTCAGAGATGGATGAGAAATTCATTATTGTCCAGTGAAGAAGCCTCATTTCCCTCTGATCTTTTGAGCTATGATATGCAAGCCAACTTTTCACTAGAATGAAAAACAAATCTTTTCTGAGGACATGAATTGATTGATTTAAGTACTGGATATTAGAAAAGTAGAGAAGAGAGCTCTTTGATGATTTGAATTTAAGCAAACTGCAATCTGAATTGTTATTTTTAGAGCTGGAAGGCACTTGACAAACTAATTCAACCCTTCATTTTATAGATGATAAGACTGATTCAGAATATTCAAGTTGAAAAAACTGTATACATTAAAATATTCAAATAAACATACAAATGGATACCTCTTAGATTTACCCTCTAGTGACCAACATGGAACTTCTACTCACCTCCTTTGTAGTAGGGTATGGGTTTGAGTGGTTCTCAATTATAGATTTAACTGTAGTTACTCTCTTTGGTGATGTAGTTGCTGTGGAGTCAGTTAACAGCAAGTAGGCAGGTAGAAAAGTAAATCCTTCTTCCTCCTCTTCTCTCTTGTCCTCCTCTTTGTGGTCAGGGCAATGCCTTTCTTTACCCATGACTTTCTCCCCAGGGACTGCATTGGCTTTCCACTCCCTCCTCCCAGAGTTTCATCCTTCCAAACAAATATGGGAAAAGTGACATCAGTCTTAACTCCATATCAACCTTGTTGGTCATTGCAGTCCTGCTACAATTTATTCCATTGTTTATTCAGTTGGTTTATTCAGTTGTCTAAACTTTATAACCATGTAAGTGTTCTCTCCAGCTTGGGAAATTATAAAATGAATCCACAACTCTTTTCTATAACTCTCATTCCCTAATCAGACACCATCTTCTGGGAAAATACTAGAAGTATAACCTTTTCCCTCTTTTGAGTTGTTTCTATTCCTTGCATTTTGAACAATTACAATATACACATAGATTATCAATGTGAGTGTTTTACATTTTTTATCATAATTTCTGGATTAGGAGACAAAATAAATGTTTAAACAAAAGAAAATGAACAAAAATTTCAAGAACCAAAGGATGTCTCTCATCTTAAAAAAAAAAAAAAAGTATCAGACTGAAAGGTGAGGCATTATCCAGAAAGCATGATCAAGAGAGAAGGGTAAAGAAATGAAAATTACTAGGCTCCATCAGCACCTAGAAGATTTTCAGAAGTGAAAGACAGGACCCAAGTAAGCCTCACACATCTTCCTCACCCCAATCCCACCCCCATCCTCAGTCATCCTTTGTTTTGTGGGTGGAACACCAGAAATCAAATGGCAACTTTCTGTGGCTTCACCTCTCCAGGATATATATGCTCTCTTTCCTTGTTCCTTCTCTTTCCCCAAATCTTTTAGGGTAGGAGGAGCTAGCGTCCTAGTAAAAAAGACAGATGCTGTCAGTCCCTGGAACTGGGTCAAAATTCTTCATTTGCTTAAGGAAAGAAACACCAGGAGACCTTTTGCTAGAACAGGAGGCATCCATCTCTATGGTGCTGTTCCACTAGGAATTTTCTAATCCCTAGTAATATAATTGTTAAGGGTCAAGAACCTTAAGTCATCATAAAACAAAGTCAATTTTAGCCTCTGTCTGTGTGTGTTCATGCACATGTGTGCAAGTGTATGAACCCTGTGCACATGAGGATTAAAGTGGGGGGAATGAACAGATGCCCCATAAATATGAAAACTTCCTTTAAAATTGAAGAGTCTAAAATGTTTTTAAATGATTTTTAAAATTCTGACGTGGTCTTATCTAAACATATTGAAAAACAGGCGAGTTAGTGATCTCCAGCTCACTACCTTTCACATATTTAAATATATCTGTGATCTCAATCAATCAAATAAACATTTATTAAGTACCTACAGTATGCCAGGTGTCTTTAGACACTGGTGATGCAAGTACAAAAATGACATTCTGTCAGAATATGAATACACATGTAAACATAAATGAAATATATGCAAGTAAATAAAGATATTCTTGAAAGAGGGGTGCTAGTTGCTAGGGGAGGAGCTGCCAGCATTTTATTAGAAGGTCATGCTTGAGTTGGTTTTTGAAGAAAGCTAAGGATTTTAAGAAGCAGCAAAGATAAGAGAGTAGAATGGGAGGTAGTCTGTGCAAAACAGATAGGAGAGATAGAATACAATATGTGAGGAACTATAAAAAAAGCTAGTTTGGCTACAACAAAGAGTTACATAAAGAAAAGCAATGGTTAATAAATTTGGAAAAGGTAGGTCGGAGCTGCCAGGTTGTAAAATGCTTTCAAAGCCAAACTGAGAAGCTGTTATTTGATCCTAGAGGCAATGGAAAGCTGCTGGAATTTGCTTGATTATTTGTTTTCACTGATGGGTGCTCTCTCCAATTATGCAAATTGCAACTCATAGATGCCTTCTCACCTTGCAGGACTCTTTCCCATGCACTCCTGGCACACCTGTTGGCGCTGTTTCTCAGGAACTCTTAATATTATAAGGGTTTGAATTCAACATGCAAACTGCCCATCTGCTATCCTTTGTTCTCAGTATGTGATTGGTCTTTTTTTTTCTTTTTCTGATTATATTGTTAATAATAAAATCTTCCTTGTCACTTCTTACACAAAGTTTTTCACTGATTATTTGCTAGAGCTTACCTATACCTACCATGGGTCATTTCATTGCCTTTTGGGTAAGTCACAATTTTGATTTTTTTGGAGACTCTGGCATCCAAAAATTTGCAGTCAGAAGAATATTATAATTTATGGAAGAGTATTTCTTCCTGGGAGAAATTCAGGATCCTTAAGGTCCTCTACAAGTTCCTAAATGCTTTCCATACTGTTCAATTGGCACTTAATATACATGTGGTGAATTGAATTGAACCTAACAATTTCAATGTCATTAAGTAAAAAAAAAAATAGCAATGATTTCTCCAGCAAAGGCTTAATTTAAAAATTAAAAATAAAATCTTCCTAAATGTCCCCAAGTTAGGGGGCAAACTAATTCTTTCATATGCCATATAAGTTATGGCTATGAATCAGTGTCCCTGGTTCTGGGTTTTCTCCTTTCTAATTTTTTCTAGTGCACATTACCATATTGGTCTTCAGAAAGGATAACTTTATTCCAAGCAGTTCTTGAAGTAAAAGCCTTCAATGACTTCCCATTAAAAGAGAAAGAGTGGATTTGTAGGGGGAAAAAAATAAAAACAATAGGCAAACCTATCTAACACATTAAAAATATGAACCATACATTTTTAACAGTTGCTGCCAGAATAGTTACATTTGAAGGTAAATCCTTGGTCAGTGATTAAGGCAGATAACTTTAAGGTGTTGATTTTCAGCAAATGAAACCTGTCTATTTTCTGGAAAATGTTTAGAGATTATATTATTTAACCAGCAAATAGCTTCATCTTCTTTGTCTGAGGTTAAAATGGCAATGGGAATACACCTGAGTGTTACCATTTCTCTGTGTTTAGAGTAATGATGGTCAATGTATAGCTCACAAAATAATTACACTCTCATTTGTAGTCTGTAAATTAATAATGGATATGCAATTTAAGGTTCCGCACCTCCTCTACTTCTTACATGAAACTTCTCTATCATTTCCTCCCATTAATTGCAGTGAATTAGTGTAATCCAAAGCTAATTTGCCCACTCTATCCCTCCCAGTTACATGGACCCATCATCTGTCAAAATTATTTTAATTTTATTTTTAAAACAAATCTTCAGAGACAAACTTCATGAACTTTGCTATTTATCCTGTTAAAATTGATCAGTTAGGTAATTTCTTGGTCTAGCAAGGTCTTGCTTCTTTCACTTCATATTTACTTAGCTCTAAATTGCAGTCAGTTAAATGTTCTGGTTAAACATTGAGGGATTGGTACAAAGGGCTGGTTAGAGTGGAAAAGCAAGGACGAAACATGGGTAGAGAGACTTCTGCACAGCAACAGATGCTGATAAAGGTTTATTAACAAGCTGCCCTTTGAGAAAAAATATGCATGAAACATTTGGAATTTTTTTAATCATATGGTGCATAAAATATTGAATATTGTTATATAAATACACATGTACACATATACACATACACATGTGTATATGTTAATACTGTAATAAGTTTTTGAATGAGTTTTGTGTGTGTATAGCACATATATATAAGTACACATACATATGTACTCATATCCTTATTTATATTTGCATATATGTAGAAAAATCTTGCATTATAGGTACAGGTATGCATATTGTATTTATATTATATATTATATATGTATACATATATGTCCACATACATTACAATTCATATGTGTATATTATATATGCATGTACATTATTTAGCAGTCCCATTTAAAAACAGAAGTTCTTTTAGTTCTAATTTCTCCAGTAATTTATTCATTTCTATATTTCCCCCATTGTTCATCATTCTTACACTTCTCCAAAACTGAGAAAATTTATCATCATTGTGTTACTTGTAACTCATTCAGGATGTTCATAATTCCTTTAGGAATTTAGATGAAAAGATATTTTGAAAAAATATGTTTAATATTGGCATTGCTTTACACACACATTACTCAGTAACATATCGATCTTTTATAAAAATCAACCATGTTTTATGGCACAATGAAACTAAATGGTTAGGATAAATCAACATATCAAAATTTTTGTGATGCAGAAAAATCAGTCCTTAGGGAAAAATCAAGAACCTGCAAACATATATTAATAAAGAAAAAGATAAATAATTAGTTGACTAGGCATTTAAAATCATAAGACTAACAAGGAAACAACCCATTCCCAAATGAGAACAAAAGTGGAGATATTAAATATTAGAGGAGAAATAGGTGAACTGAAAACAAAAAAGTGTCACAATGGAAAACCAAAATGCATTTCTTCAGAAAAAAACTCATATAATTGATCAACTTTAGTCAATCTCATTAAAAAGAAAAGGAAAGAAAATCAAATGCATTAAATGGCAAAGTGAAATTACAACTAAACAAGAAGAAATTTTTTAAAAAATCTGAATATATTATTTAGAGATATATGTTGAAAAGAAAAAAAAATCTGAGAACCCAAAAGAAATAGAATTCTTCAAAAATATAAAATACAGAGTGCAACAGAAGACCGAATTTAGATCTTCAATTACCCAACATGAGAAAGTGAATTATAGAAATACACTAACAAGTCCATAGTTTTTGATCTACAGATTCTAATACAGAGTTTTTACCTGAAGGAGGCTATTGATAAAAGTTTCCATTTACACCAAAGTATTTGAAGTAGCACCTTTTTTATGATAGCACAGATGGTGGGGAGAAAGGAACACAAAAGGACACATTTATCTTCCCATGTATACTTTCCTGTTTCTAAAGGCTTATTTGTTTATGCACACAATAATTCAAAGCAAACTATTTTGTGTGAAGTCTTTTCATCATCATCATCATATCACTAGAAATAACTTATGTACAATTCATTCACATACTAAAATGGTCTCTCTGGATAATCCCACCTCCCCACCCTCTGCAGAGACTTTGGCAGAAGTATACTGGGTTCTCATTGATGTGGATACTATATAATCGCACAGTTCATAACCCATCAGTTCTTTATAATCCTATGTACCTCTTCATGTATACTTGTCAAAATCCTTCAATCCATTCTTCAACTCTTGTAATCTTGAAGATTTTTTTTTCAAAATCATGTTGATTTCAATGGAGTACATTAGTTTTCTGTTGACTATGTTTTATTCTGGAAGTAACTCGCCCCGCCTTTTGTTTTTGCCTAATCATATATCACTGTAGTGCTATCCTTGATAGTATTTTTCCTATGCAATTTGTTTTAATTTGGTAATTTGATGAAGATTTATTGGCCTCCAAAATATAACTCTGCCTTGTGATTAAGATGAGCAACAACTTTTATTCTTTGTATACTGCTACATTCGGTGACTTATAACCTTAAAATATCACTGGCATAACATTGATATTAAAAAAGACCTTTGTCTGTGTGAAAGATTTCAATTCATTAAAATCAATACACAATTTTTTTCTGATAAATTCTGATATTCAAGATATATAATGAATTCATTCAAATGTATGAGAATGAAAGTCTTTCCACCATAGATAAATGACCTAAGGACATGAAGTAGTTCCAAAATGAAGAAATGTCATAGAAAAAAGTGCTCTTATAACTAATAATTAGATAAATGCAAATAAAACATCATTGATAATCTATCTCACATCTACTATATTAGCAAATATGACAAAAAAGAGAATGACAGTTATTGTAAGGGTTTTGTGAAAAAGGTATTCTCTAATATTTTGTTTATTAGTGGATGAGTGAATTGATCTAGAATTCATGAAAGTAATTTGTAACTTTGTGCCAAAAGACACTAAGCAATATAGATCATTTGTAACTAGAAGTACAACTTTTATTGTGATAGGTTAAAAAAAGCAACAAAATGGCAAATATGTATATAAACCTTTATGAAAAATTCCTTCTACTTTTGTAGCAAAAAAACTAGAAAAAAAGTGGTGTTCATAGGTTGGACAATGTACAAATTTAGTTATATAATTGTAATGGCATATCACTGACATTCACATATGTAATGAAAAAAGAGGAATTCATAGATATCTATGAAAATTTGCATAATTTACTGCACTTAGAAATTAAGAAAATCTGTACATGTCACCTCCGCAAAAATAAACTCTGTATTAGGGAATAGAAACCTTACAAACACATGCAGAAAAACAGAAATATGAAATGCATCCTTTTCACATGATAACACAATAAAAATTACATTCAATAAAAGTACTATGAAAACAGATAAAAATCAATTGGAAATAAATAATCTTATCCTAAAAAAAGAGTAAATCATAGAAACAATAAATATATTCATTAAAGAGAATGACAAAATAGAAAAGAAAACTATAGGATAAGAACAAAGCAGTACTTAGAGAAATACACACATATCAATAAAATAGAAAAAGTAGGAAGTAAATTGAGAATTCAATTAGAAATGCAAAGAAAAGGTGAAAAAGTTGCGATTTATGGTAGTGATGGAATACTACTATGCTATAAAAACGATGAGCTCAAAGTTCTTAGAAAAACAAAATAAGATTCGCATGAAATAATAAACAAAATAAGCAGAAGCAAGAAAACATTGTAAACAGTAATAGTGATATTGTTTTAAGAAGAATGTTGAGTGAATACATTTGTTTAACTATTATAAATATTCAAATTAACTATAAATGATGCATGAAGAGAGACGTCTGAAAAGAAAGAAGTGTCAAGTAGAAATATGTATATAATTTTACACACACATGCACACAGGAATACACATCTTTCTGGGTGTATAAATATATATAATAATATATTATATATGCTTATATATAGATATAGGTATAACATATATATCTATATATAAGCATATATAATATATTATATATTTATACATTATACAAATAATTATATATAATACATATATATTATATATATAAGCATATATAGTATTATATATATTTATACACCCAGAAATATGTGTGCATGTATATATATACATACATACATATGTATTTGTGTCTGTCAGTAAGCATCTCTAAGATGGGGAAGGGAAGGATAGAAAAAAAGAAGAAAAATGATGTTTACATGATAATTTGGTTGTATATTTGAAAAGAATAACTTGTTATGATTACTAGATTTTCAATTTTACGTATATTCATTTTTTTATTGTACCATATTATGGAGTGCTTGTTTTGTTCCATAAATATTTATTAATGTTTAAAAGGAAACAAATATATGAAGATAACATAATATCCACAATTAAACAGCAACTTGAAATCCTAAAAATCAAAGGACAGATAAATAACATTGAATGTAAGAGAACCATTGAACTAATAAAACTAGGAACTGGTTTTTTGGGAAAAAGAAATGAAATTGATAAATTTTGGTTAATTCAATTTAAAAAGAAAGAAAAACTAAAAATTATGAAACAGGTAAAAAAGAGAAATTATCTGAAAGAACAAAAAGTCAACAATATTAAGGGAATAAATGAAAAAATGCAAAGGATGCTGGCCTAGCAAGACCAGATCTCAAACTATATTACAAAGAAGTAATCCTCGAAACTATCTGCTATTAGCTAAGATAAAGAGTAGTGGATCAGTGGAATAGCTTAGGTATAAGTAGTCAATGACCATAGTGAACTAGCATTTGATAAACCCAAACACCCCAACTTTTCAGATAAAAAGTCATTATTTAACAAAAATAACCAGGAAAAATGGAAAACAATAGAAATAAACTGGACATACATGAACATCTCACATTGTATACCAAGATAAAATCAAAAGGGGTGTGTAGTTGAGACATATATGGTGACACATAAGCAAATTAGAAGAGCAAGGAATACTCTCCCTGTCAGATCAATGGAGAAAGGAAGAATTCATGACCAAAGATGAGATAGAAATCATCAAAAAATATAAAATATATAATTTTGCTTATATTAAAATAAACAAATATTTTGCACAAACAATTCCAATGCAACATAAAATTATAAGGAAAATGGAAAGTGTGGAAGCAACCATTATAGCAAGCATATAGACTTTATTTCACAAATATACAGACAACTGAGTAAAACTGATAAGACTACAAGCCATTTCCCAATTGATTAATGACTATGAACAGGCAGTTTTCAGAGGGAGAAATCAAAGAATCTATTAGGAAAGGGAGAAGTGCTCTGAATCACTTTTGATTAGAGAAATGAAATACTCTGAGATACCTCTTCTCATCTATCAGATTGGCTAATATGACAATAAAAGGAAAATGATTAATTTTGGAGAGGATGTGGGAAAATTGGGACATTAATGGACTTGGTAGAGTTGTAAAGTGATCTACCTATTCTGCATGGCAAATTGGAACTATACCCAAAGGTAACCAACTGTAAATATCCTTTTATCTAGCAATACAACTATATCCAAAAGAGATCATAAAAATGGGATTGTGCAAAACATATTTATAGCAAACTTTATTTTTTAATCTGAGGGGATGCATATGAATTGGGGAATGACTGAGCAAGCTGTGGCATGTGAATGTAGTGAACTATTATTGTACAATAAGAAATTGTGAACAGACACATTTCAGAAAAACCTGGAACGACTTATATAAACTGATGCAAAGTGAAATGAGCAGAATCAGAAAAACATGCACAGTATTAGCTACAGTGTGTAATGATCAGTGATACAGCTCTTAACAACACAGTGATCAAAGATAATTACAAAGGGCTCAAGAAGGAAAATGCTATCAACATCCACATAAAAAATGTATGGATTCTGAATACCAATCACGGCATATTATTTTCACTTACTTCTTTTTTTGTCATTTTTTCCTTTTGATTATTTCTAGAGAAAAATAAAAGAAAACCTAGATTTTTTCCTTTAATTTTATTTAGTGCACTGCAAATGTGAAAGTCTGTGTGCCAGAGCCTAGATGCTTTTTTTCTCTAAGTCTGTAGATGTGAGTTGCAAATTATGTTCAATTTAAGTCCTATCTAAGAAATAAGTGACTTTTGTACCTGTTCATTATGTTGTGACTAATTATAGATCAAAAATAGCATCAATATTCTTTGCATCAAACTTCTCTGAATACAAAATTATAACTATATCATTCATTTAAATTTATATTTTGAAAGATTAAAAGATATCATTCAGCATGCTCTATTAATACCCATAAAGTAGTCATTGTTGTTGAAGATGGTCTTAAAAATCATGAGTAGATTCCCTGTGGAGAATTTACGAGAGGTCATAGATAAGAATCTCAAAGGCATGAAGGAGTTGTAGTCTGGATTGTAAGGAGAGAGCATTCATTTTGACAAGGTCACACTTCCATTAAAATATTAACAAATGTTGGAGGTCTTAAATCAAATAGCTGGAAGGTGAAATAAAAGCAGACACTAGGGCCCAGGAAGCAGAGATACCAAAGGACTGAAAGCAAAACACAGACGTCCTCACTGACGCTTGCGTTCATGGTAGTGGTTTTTCGAGATAAAAAGACTTTCCATATTGAGAATAAAATATTGTGCAAACAGGGAGGAAGTGGATTTAATGGGGAGAATAAAAAGCACTCCATGAAGACTGGCATGTAACTATCCTCTTGGTTACCAGACCAAAATATAATTTTCTCTAAGCTGTTAATTTTTATTCACATGTAATAATTTTACCTAAGTTCAAATACTTTAGCAACTTTGACTGATAGGAGAATAATTAAATATTCTGGGAGAAAACTGATGTTGTTGTTTAACAATATTTTATGTTTTCCAAATTATATTTCAAGACAACTTTTAGCATTCATTTTTACAAGATTTTGAGTTTCAAATTTTTCTCCCTCTCTCCCCTCCACTACTCTTTTCCAAAAATTTTAGGAAATTTGATAAAGTTTATGCATGTGTTATCATGAAAACATATCTCATATTGGTCATAGTTATAAAAGAATAAACAGAACAAAAGAAAAAAATGCGAAAAAGAATAAAGTAGGTGAAAAAAATATGCTTCTATCTGCATTCAGTCTATCACTTCTTTATCTGAATGTGGATAGAATTTCCTTTTTTGAGACCTTTGTACTTGTCCTAGATCATTGTGTTGTTGAGAAGAGTTGAGTCATTCATAGTTGATCATCACAAAATGTTGCTGATACTGTAAATAGTGCTTTACTGCTCATTTTACTTTGCATCACATTGTACAAGTCTTTCTAGGTTTTACTGAAATCTGCCTGCCCATCATCTCTTACTGCATAATAGTATTCTTTTATAATCATATGCCATGGCTTGCTCATTCATTCCCTAATTTATGGGCACCCCCTCAGTTTCCAATATTTTGCTACCACAAAAGGGGTGCTATGAATATCTTTGTATACTTTGACCCGTTTCCCCTTTTTTATCATCTTTTTGGGACATGGATCTAAAGAGTATGGCAGTTTGGTTGCCTTTGGGCATAGTTCCAAATTGCTCCACAGAACAGTTCCACCAACAGAGCATTAGTGGCCCAGTTTTTTCCACATCCTCTCTGACATTTATCATTTATTATTTTCCTTTTTTTCTTTGCTACATTAGGCAGTCTGATAGGTGTGAGGTGGTATCAGAGTTATTTTAATTTTCATTTCTCTAATCAAAAGTGTTTCAGAGCACTTCTCTCTATTCCTATAGATGTTGATTTCTTTTTCTAGAAACTGTTCACAGCCTTTTATCATTAATCAATTGGGGATTGGTTTGTTTTCTTATGAATCTGACTTAGTTTTGTATATATCTGAGAAATGAGACTTTTACCAGAGATACTTGATATAAAAACTTTCCCAGCTTTGTTCTTTCTTTCAAATCCTGTGTTGCATTGGTTGTGTTTGTTCAAAAGATTTTATTTTAATACCATCAAAATTATCTATTTTACATTTTCTAATGCTCTCTATGTTATATATGCTCAAGAATTCTTCCCTTCTCCATGGATTGGACAAGTAGATATTCCTTGTTCTCCTAATTATGCTTATGAGTCATCCTATATGTCTCCATCATGCATCTCTGTTGACCTTAACTTGGTACACAGGTTTAGATGTTCATCTATACCCAGTTTGTTTCCTATTTTTTTCCAGTTTTCTCAGCCATTTTCTCAAATGTTGAGCTCTTATCCAAAAAAGCTAGCATCTTTGGGCTTATCAAATACTAGGTTACGATTGTCATTGATTATGGTGCTTTGTAAACCTAACCTATTCTACTGATCCATCATTCTATTCCTTAGCCAGTACCAGATTTGATGTTTACTGTTTTAAATTATAGTTTGAGATCTGGTATTTCTAGACTTCCTTTGTATTTTTTCCATTAATAGTCTTGATGTTTTTTACTTATTGTTTTTTCTGATTAATTTTTCCTCTATCAAATAAATTTTTGGTAGTTTGATTGGTATGGCACTGAACAAATAATCAGTTTAGGCAGAATTGCCATTTTTGTTATATTGACTTGGCATACTCAGGAGCAATTGATTTTTTCCAGTTGTTTAGATCTGACTGTATTTGTGCAAAAAGTATTTTGTAATTGTGTTCATATGATTCTTGTATTTGTCTTGGCAGGTAGACTCGCAAGTATTTTATATCATTTACAATTATTTTAACTGGAATTTGAATTTCCATCTCTTTCTGCTGGGGCTGGTTCATCATATAAAGAAATGCTGATGATTTATGTATCTTTATCCTACATCCTGGAACTTTGCTAAAGGTGTTAACTATATCACATAGTTTTTGTTTTAAGTTCATTCTCTAGGGTTCTCCAAGTATATCATCATATCATCTACAAAAAGTGATAGTTTTATTTTCTCATTCCTCATTCTAATTCTTTTGATTTGTTTTATTTCTCTTATTGATGGAATAAAATTAATTGGAAATTGAACAATCTAATCCTAAATAATAGGTGGTTCTAAGAACAAATCATAAAAACAATCAATAATTTAATTAAAGAGAATGATAACAATGTGACCATGGTTCATACCACATTTTCATACCAAAATTTATGGGATGAAACCAAAGCAATACTCAGGGAAAAATCTATTTCTCTAAGTTCTTACATCAACAAAATGGAAAAAAGAACAGGTCGATGAACTGGGCTTGCATCTAAAAAAAAATAAAGAAAGAACAAATTAAAATCCTCAACTGAGCAACACATTGGAAATCCTGAAAATCAAAGTTGAGATTAATAAGATTGAAAGAAAAAACTAATAACCTAGTAAATAAATCTAGGATGTGACTTTATGAAGAGCAAATCACAATAAGATAGATAAGTCATAGATTAACTTGATTTAAAAAAAAGAAAACCAAATATCCAGTATCAAAAATGAAAATGGTGAAATCAACACCAAAGAAGAATAAATTAAAGCAAACAATACGGAATATTTTTGCAAATACATGCCAATAAATCTGACAATCTGAATGAAATAAAATATTTGTGAAAATATAAATTATCTAGATTAACAAATCAGAAAGATTGCTTAAATAATCCCATCTTAGAAAAAGAAATTGAGCAAATCATTAATGGACTCCCTATGAAAAATCCCCAGGGCCATATGTATTCACAAGTGAATTCTACCAAACATTTTAAGAATAATTACATCCAATACTACGTAAACTATTTGGAAAAATAGGAGAATTCCTAACAAATTCCTTTTGTGACCCAAATATGATACTGGTAGCTAAACCAAGAAAAATTAAAAAGAAAAAGAAAATTATAAACCAATGTCCCTAATAAATATTGACACAAAAATTTTGAACAAAATACTAGCAAAGTGATTACAGTAATATATCACAACAATTATACAATATGATCTGGTGAGATTTATATGAGGAATGCAGGGTTGATTCATTATTAGAACAACTATCAATATATTTGACCATGTCAGTAACAAAATCAACAGAAATCTTGTCACTATTTCAATATTCTGAAAAATCTTTTGACACAATGCAGCACACATTGCTATAAAAATCACTAGATAACATTGAAATAAAGAGAGAATTCTTTATAATGGTAAGCAGTATCTATATAAAACATCACAAGTATTATCTGCAATGGGGATAAACTAGAATCCTTCCCAGTAAAAGCAGGAGTGAAATATCATGACTCTTATTCAATATTGTCCTAGAAATTTTAGCTACAGCAATAAGAGAAGAAAAGGTGATCAAGGGAATAAGAATAAACAATGAGGAAATGATACTATTGGTCTTTGCAGATGATATGATGGTACACTTAGAGAACCCTAGAGAGTCAACTAAAAAAACTACATGCAATAATTACCACCTTTAGCAAAGTTGCAGGATATAGGATAAACTCATATAAATCATCAGCATTTCTTTATATGAACAATCAATCCTAGCAGGAAGAGATGGAAAGATAGCGTTCTATGTTATTCTCTAGAAAGGCTGAATCAGTTAATGACTTTAGCAATAGTGTTACAATGTTTAATTTTTTCCCCATCCCCTTGAAAACTTTTCATTTTTCTTTTCTGTCAAATCATTTAACCTGACAGAAGTGAGGTAGTAGCTCAGAGGTATTTTTATTTGCATTGCTCTCATCAATAGTGATTTAGAGCATTTTTCATATACTCTAGATTACTTTGATTATATTGTCTGAAAAGTGCTTGTTCCTATCCTTTGACCATTTATCAGTTGTGTAGTGACTCTTCTGTAAACTTGACACAGTTATCTATATGTTTGAGAAATGAAGAGAAACTCACTGCAATATCTTTCACCTTGACACTTACCATTTCCCTCCATTCTATTTCCCCATTTATCCTACTCTCTCTCTCTTTCTCCCTCTCTCCTTTTACCGTGTCTGTTCTGCAGTGATTTGATTCTGACATTTACCTTCTCCAAACTGCCCTCTTTCCTATTATGACCTCCCCCTCTGCCCCACATCTCCTTCACCTTCTACTTTTCTTTTTGGTAAGATTTCTACCCACAACTGAGTGTGCATATTATTCTTTTTTAAGCAATTCTGATGAGAGGAAAGTTCATGTACTCCCCTCCCAACTTCTCTGATTTCTCCCTTCACAGTAAAATCTCCTTCAGTCTTCTTTTATGTGAAACAATTTTTCCCACTCTACCTCTCCCTTTCCCAAACGCCAAGTTCACTTTTCTTTCTCATCCATTAATTTTGTCTTCTTAAGAAAATCATGCTATCATATTCAACTCCCATGAATGCCCTCTGTCTATATATACTCTTTCTATTTGCTTAATACTGAGAAAATTCTTATAAGTTACAAGAATCATATTCCCATTTGGAATGTAAAGAGTTTAACCTTATTAAGTCCTTTGTAATTTTCTTTTCCTGTTTACCTTTTTATTCTTCTCTTGAGTCTTGTGCTTGAGAGTCAACTTTTCTATTCAGTTCTGGTTTTTCATCAAGAATGCATGAAAGTCCTCTATATTATTTATTGTTCACTTTTCACATGGAGAATCGCACTCAGTTTTTCTGGGTGGATTATTTTTTATTATGATCCTAGCTCCTTTGCCCTCCAGGGTATCATATTCCAAGTCCTCTTATGACAATGTAGAAGCTGATAAATCTTGCGTTATCCTGATTGTTGTTCCATGATATTTGAGTTGTTTCTTTTTGACTGCTTGCAATATTTTCTCCTTGACCTAGGAGCTCTGGAATTTGGCTATAATGTTCCTGGGAGGTCTCATTTTGGAACCTCTTTAAGGAGGTGAATGGCGGGTTATTTCAATTTCTAGAATAATAGGGCAATTTTTCTTGATAATTTCTTGAAAGATGATGTCAGCTCTTTTTTGATCATGACTTAGGTAGTCTCTCATTAAATATCTAATTTAAATAGTCTCACATGAAATCTCTCAACTAGTTGACTGATATGACAGAAAAAATGACAAATGTCTGAGGGGATGTGAAAAACTTGGGAAGCTAAATTACTGTTGGTGGAGTTGTGAACTGATCCAACAATTCTGAAGAGGATTTTGGAAGTATGTCCAAGGGGTTATAAACTACGCATACCCTTTTACCAGTAATACAACTACTAGGTCTGTATACCAAAGAGATAATTAAAAAGGCAGACAGAGACCTATATGTACAAAAACATTTATAGCAGCTCTTTTTGTGGTGGCAAAGAATTGGATATTGAGGAGATGTCCATCAATTGGGGAGTGGCTGAACAAACTGGATTATGTAATTTTCATTGAATACTATTGTGCCATAAGAAATGACAAACAGAATGGTTTCAGAAAACACCTGGGAACACTTGTAAGAACTGATGGAAAGTAAAGTAAAGAGGACCAGGAAAATATTGTACAAAGTAATAACAATATTGTACACTGAACAAACATGAATGACAGCTATTCTCAGCAATACTGTGATGCAAGGCAATTTTGAAGGATACATGATGAAAAAATACTATCCATTTTCAGGGAATGAACCAATGGAAGTATACGTTCTTTACTTTTTGTTTCTTCTTTTTTGTCCATATTTTCTTGTAGAATATGACTGATGTAAGGAGATGTTTTGAACATGTATAAACTATAGCAAATGGCTTTCCTTCTCATGAGGGGGAGCAATGAGAGATAATTTGCAATTAACAACTAAAAATTCTTGCTAAAATTCTTATAAATATTTTTAAAATGTTATTGAGGAAAAATAAATTGAAAATGTTTCTATTTTGAATATCAACTTTATTTATGCTATATCATGATCTCTTGGGAATCCACATCATTTTCTTTTAGCTAGAAATATGATGATGATGATGATGATGATGATGATGATGATGATGATGATGATCTTTGTGGATATGCACTTATCTTAGCATGCTATATAACCAAAAACATTTTGAAATATTCTGAATGAGTACTTTCCTCCTATGGTTAATGTTTGGTAGACAACTGAATAGTGGAAAATGGCCTATCTCTGTATTATTTCTCTCTGAAACTGTTAAATGGGGTAAAAATGAAAAAAAAAACCAGAAACAACAATCATCAATATTTCACATAATCACAGAATTTCAGGTGTGGAAGTGTCATCGGTGGTCCAACAGGACAACTTGTACTCTCCAAAAATTCCTCACCATGACATATGTATTAAATGGTTTTTTGGGACTTTATGAGAACTGAAGTGAAAGTAAAGTCACTATCTCCTAGGCTACCTATCCCACCTTTGAATTGTTTTAATTGATTAGAATTTTCCCTTCACTCAGGCCTGCTGCCTCCTACCAAACTTAATGATGCCTCTCTAAAGCTTTCAAGTAATACTCCTACTCCTGCCAAATGAGGCTTAATCATCCAATTGTCTCAAAAATTACAATCTTTGAAATATCAAGTAATTCACAATATCAAATATTTCAGATACGATGTAAGCCTCGAGACTTCTGTCTTGCCAACTAAGCATTCTCAATTCTGCATGCCAATTATCAAGGCCCTTTGTACTCATATTCTCTTTCCCTTGGATCTTTTCTATATTAGAAAAGTCTTTTCTCAAATAAGGTGCTTCAAATGGAATACACCAGACATTATCTGACTAGAGGAAAATACAGCATAACTATTATCTCCCTATTCCCATATGTTATTTGTCTTTTAATATGACACCTTGACTTTTTTTATGAGTGTGCATTTTATTCCTTCCTTTAATCAAATGTGATGAGAGTAAGCTTCATGTTTTTTCTCTCATCTCCCTCCTTTTTCCCTCTACTGAAAAGTCTTTAACTTGCCTCTTTTATGAGAGATAATTTGTCCTGTTCCATTTCTCCCTTTCTTCTCCCAATATATTTCTTTCTCACCCCTTAATTTCATTTTTAGGATATGACCCCATCCTTTTCAACTCACCCTGTGCTCTCTGTTTCTCTCTGCATGTGTGTGTGTGTGTGTGTGTGTGCATATAATCCCACCAACTACCCAGATATTGAAAAAAAGTTTTAAGAGTTATAAATATTGTCTTTGCATGTAGGAATATAAACAGCTCAACTTTAGTAAGTCTCTTATTATTTCTCTTTGCTGTTTATCTTTTCATGCTTCTCTTTAGTCTTATGTTTGAAAGTCAAATTTTCTTTTCAGCTCTGGTCTTTCCATCAAGAATGCTTGAAAGTCCTCAATTTCATTGAAAGATCATTTTTTTCCCCTGAAGTATTATACTCAGTTTTTCTGGGTAGGTGATTCTTGGTTTTAGTTCTAGTTCCTTTGACTTCTGGAATATCATATTCCATGCCCTTCAATCCCTTAATGTAAAAGCTACTAGATCTTGTGTTATCCTGATTGTATTTCCCCAGTACTTGAATTGCTTCTTTTTAGTCACTTGAAATATTTTCTCCTAGACCTGGGAACTCTGGAATTTGGCCACAATTTTCCTAGGAGTTTATTTTTTTTATCTCTTTCAGGAGGTGATTGTTAGATTCTTTCAATATTTTGTTTTGCCCCTTGGTTCTAGAATATCAGGGCATTTTTCCTTGATAATTTCATGAAAGATGATGTCTAGACTTTTTTTGATCATGGCTTTCAGGTAGTCCCATAATTTTTAAGTTATCTCTCCTGGATCTATTTTCCAGGTCACTTGTTTTTCCAATGGTATATTTCACATTATCTTTCATTTTTTCATTCTTTTGGTCTTGTTTTGTGATTTCTTGGTTTCTCATAAAGTCATTAGCCTACATCTCTTCCATTCTAATTTTTAAAGAACTACTTTCTTCAGTGAGCTTTTGAACCTCCTTTTCTATTTGGCTAATTCTGCTTTTTAGAGCCTTCTCCTCCTCATTGGCTTTTTGAACCTCTTTTGCCAATCAAGTTAGCCTATTTTTCAAGGTGTTATTTTCTTCAGCATTTTTGGGGTCTCGTTTAGCAAGGTGTTGACTTTCTTTTCATGATTTTCTTACATCTCTCTCATTTCTCTTCTCAATTTTACTTCACCTTTCTTACTTAATTTTCAAAATCCTTTTTGAGCTCTTCCATGGCCTGAGACCATTGAGCATTTGTTTTGGATGTTGGGGATACAGAAGCCTTGACTTTTATGTCTTTCCCTGATGGTAAGCATTGTTCTTCCTCATGTGAAAGGATGGGAGAAGATATCTGTTCACCAAGAAATTAACCTTCTATAGTCTTATTTTTTTCCCCTTTTTTGGGCATTTTCCTAATCAGTTACTTGACTTTTGAGTCCTTTGTCAAGAGTAAGATATACTCTGGGAATCTGTAAGATCTCAGTTCCTCCAAGGTGGCAGAATCTAGAGTGCACACTGCTCTGGGAGAATAGGGAGAGATTTTTGTGCCCAGAATCTTAGCAGTTTCCTTTCCACAGTTCTACCAAGCCAGCATGGGCCTGAGATTCAGATAAGCTGCAGGGACAGGGCTACCATTCAGTGTGAGATAAAGATAAGCTGCCTCAGGACCTCTGCACAGGGCTGAGGTGAGAATGGGCTGTTCAGTGCCCCCAGGGGTTTTACGATCCAACAATGGATGTGGGCTGCTGTAGGGGCTGCTGTGGGAATTGCTGTTGCCTGCACGATGTGGCCTCTGTGTCCATTGCCTAAAGCCAGAGGTATGGGAAGACCCTTCTGCCTTCTAGGCCAGTGAAAAAATCCCTCTCACTGACCTTTGGTGCCTGTGGGTTGAGGGATCTGTGAACTGCTGCTACCTGGACTGGGGATTTCCTGCTACTGTGACTGGAGATTCTGCCCCCTAGGTGTCCTCCTCCTAGAGCCATGCTGCACTGTGTGACCAAGGCTGGACTGGGCTCTGCTCTGCATCTAGTGCAACAGAAGTTTCATGTGGGCCTTTGAGGTCACCCTGTGCTGGAAATCTCCTCCACCCTGTTCTCCACTTCTGTTCCTCCAGAATTTGCTGAGAGTCCCTCTCTACAGGTATTTTATGGGCTGTGTGGGGAGAACCCACATGTGTGTGTCTTTCTGCTCTGCCATCTTGGCTCTGCCCCCACCTTGACTTTTTTTGACTACATCTACACATTGCTAGCTATTTTTGATCATTCAGCTAATATTCCTAGATCCTTTTTAGATATCTGTTTAACCAAGTTTCCATCAATACTAGTGAAGTTGCTTGGTCAGACACAACTGTAAAATTTATATTTATCCTCTTTGTTTTCATTTTGTTAAATTCAACCAAATTTTCCAACATTTACAGCATTCTGACCGCTATAGTTATCACTACTATCTTTGAGCCATTTGGGAATTTGTTATGCTTGCTATGTATACTTTTTTCTAAGTCTTTAATAAAATGGTGGAGATGTAAGGGGTAGAACATCATAGGGCAAAACAAAGATTTTTGAGGCAGTGAAGCAGAGACCTCCTTACACGCTGACTTTGGAATATTATTGACTATTCTTTGGGTCAAGCTACAACATAAGCTATGAATACATCCAATTATAGCACCATCTATAAATATGAATTAAAAATCACATCTCTCCATCTTTTCCAAAGATGTGATGATGGTGGTGGTGATTAATTTCCCCAAATTATTTTTACTAGAATATAGATCTTGAATAATTATTTGTTCACCCTCAATACAAGTGTTAATGACAAAACCTACAATAGTAAGTTAATTTCCCACTTTAATAATTTGCTAATTTTCAGGCTAAATATATTTCTTGCTCCTACCAAAGTATACTTTGTAGATCCTTTAAGATTACATTTCTCTTTCAGTTGTGCCAAAGACATGAAAAGTATAAAATCCATCCTTGACAAAAACGATGATAAGCCAATTACTTATAACAACAGTATTAACCAATCACCACCACAACCACTACCATAGATGATTTTATATTGCATGTTGACAATGGCAAATCAAAGGTTGCTCAGTTATGTCAATTGAGTCTCACCAAAACCCTATGAGTGATATTAACTACATTTAGCAATCTAAACTCTGTTTTGTTATTTTCTAATAAATATATTAATTAAAAGTCCTTGTGGTAAAGATGAGTCATACTAGTTCACGATTTTGGCTATTGTATTTTTTTTAAGTTCACACATTTAAATGGAAGGGAAAAAAATAACAACTGGAATTTGCTTTACTTGCAGAATTAAATACTTGGTCTGTACACACGTTTACATTACTGTTATTGATTTAACCATTAACAGCCTCAATATGGAAGCAGTCAATGATATTTATGGTTCAAGCTTTCATAACATAAATGACTGCTGCTTCTGAGCAGATTGCTGCTATTATGAATCTTTAAACGGGCCCAACTCTTTTCCCATAAGCAAATGTTATGCAACCCTAATGCTATAGCTCAGCAGGGTCATTTATTTTTATAGGCCTTTTTGGAATCAAAGAGTGGATTTTATTGGTGGATGAAAAATCTACTACGTAAAAATGTCAAAAACTTCAGACAGATTGATGGAAATAAATGCTAAAAACAATTATTTAAAAGGGTTGGGCCATTCACAATTTAGCCATAACTATTTTGGAAATCTATTTTGCTCCTAGGGGAGTTTCCATTTCTTCAAAACAGGGGTATATATGGATATATGAGCATTACCAACCTTATAACTATTATGACATTTTTATCAAATATTATTAGTCACTTTCCCACAGTTGATGTGTAACAGAAGGTTCAATCCAAGGGCGACCTGAAAGTTTCTCTTTAGGTAATAAATTGTCCATTATTTTATGGAGTCACTTGGTATCTTTCATTTCATTTAATATTGGTTATTAATTAATATGATTATTAATTAATAATCAATTAATAATCTCCCAATATTATTCATTTCTTTTCTCTAAGCTCTTTCATTTTATTTTGATTTATTTCTAACTGGCCCTCAGAGGAGTGATATTAACAACTTTTTCCCCTTACAGGGCAATATGACTAAAATAAGCTATATCCATTCTAAACCATATTTCGAGTAAAATGCTTACCAGTTAATAAAATGTCTTGAATTATTTAAAACATTTTTTTGTTTGGTAAAGAACATTACTTTGTTAGTATTTACCCATGCTTTTCTTTTTCATTTTTGCTTTGCAAAAGAAACTGGACAATTTGTAAACATTTTATTTTTTAAAGGGTGAATTCTATTTTGGAGGACTTTGTTCTTGCCTCAGGAAAAGGAATTAGAATAGACCTTAAAATGAAACAAAGCAACAAAGCTTCTATGATTGTGCGATTACCATATAACGTGAAAAATTTATACGTTTGAATATCTAGAAGTTGTTAACTAAGTTGTCATAAAGTTATAGCAACCTAATAATGATTTGTGTATATTGGCCCCAAGAACCTTGTAGGGCTAACGTCTATTTAGGCAAAATTGAATTTTAAAATATTACATATTTCCCATGAACTTTTAAATAAGTTTCATAGGGGTCGTTGTCATTATAAGAGGGCCTCCTGAACAATAGGACACGTATTTCTGGATGTTAGAGTTAAGGACATGAATGAATGAATGAACTAATTTTTGTTTTAGTTCAATTCAAACAATATTGACAACATTATAAATTAATTAATTAAAAATCAAAAGTGTAATGAATCCAAGGTGATTCTGGTAGTGCTTGCCCATGTTGCATCACACAACTTCACTGAGGCCTTGGTTCTGAACAAAAACATGAGCTCTTTGCACTGTGCATGCCCTCAGGCCATGCAACACCAACAAACACTACTGAAACAGAAAAAGTAATAGTGAGTGGAAAAAAGTTTAAGATACCCTTTTCTAGAGAAGCCTTATGTTAGAATGCAGGTATCTAATGTGAAAAAGTAACAGTTCAATCTAGGAAACTGAGTTAATGATATTAATGCCTGTACCATAACATAGGAAAACAAAAGTCTTTAAGAAACTGAACAAGTGACAGAGCCAAAATGGAACAGAGAACCCAAGAAGTTCCCTGAATTCTCCTCAGCTTCCCTCGGAAACAACATTAAATTCAAACTAAAAGAATTATGGAGGAAGAAAATCTCAAAGAGATGGAGTGAGACAATTTTTTCAGCCAAAGATTACCTGGGCTTCAGAAAAAGTCTGTCTCACTTGGACAAAAGGGGAGCATAACCCAGCACAGGTGGTGTCCAGTCAAACCAGTGGGAGATTCTTAACTACAACACAGATGAAACTTACAATCCTGGCTCATGGTTGCATGATTTAGACATAAAGGGTGATACCATAAGCAAAAGAGAAGAGCAAGGAATACTCTACTTGCAAAATCTATAGAGAAGGGAAGAATTTATGACCAAACAAGAGATAGAAGGCATTAGGAAATACAAAAGAGATACTTTTCATTATGTTAAATTTAAAGAAGTTTTGCCCAAGCAAAACCAGCCAACCAAGATTAAAAGGAAAGTACATAGAAAACATTTTTACATCAAGTGTTTCTGATAAAGATCTCATTTCCAAAATATATGGAGAATTGAGTCAAAATTTATACGAATGCAAGTTGATAAATGGTCAAAGGATATGAACAGGCAGGTTTCAGAGGAAGAAATCCAAGCTGTCTATAGTCATATGAAAAGATGTTCTAAATCACTATTGATTAGAGAAATGCAAATTAAAATGTTGGAGAAGATGCAAGAAAATTGGGATTCTAACACACTCTTGGTGTAGTTAAGTGATGCGATCATTCTGGAGAGCAATTTGGAACTATGACCAAAGGGCAAACAAACTGGGCATACATACCCTTTGATCCAGCAATGTCACTACTAGGTCTGTATCCCAAAGAGATCAAAAAAAGGGAAGAAGACCCAGATGTATCAAAATATTTTAGCAGCTCTTTTTGTGGTGGCAAGAGCTGGAGAATAAGGGATACTCATCGATTGGGGGACAGTTGAACATGTAATCAAATACTATTATACTATAAGAAATGATGACCAGGCAGAATTAAAAAAAACAAACAAACTTAGAAATAGTTATGTGAGCTAATGTTGAATGTAATGAACAGAATCAGGAAAACACTGTACACAGTAACAACATCTTGTTATGATTAACTATGATTGACATAACTCTTCTCAGCAATACAATGATCCAAGACAAGTCTGAGAGACTCATGATGTACCATGCTATCCACATCTAGAGAAAGAATTATGGATTCTGAAAGAAGGCGGAAACATGTTATTTTCATTTATTTTGTGGCTTTTCTGTTTTGTTTTTCCACAACATGACTAATGTTGAAATATTCTTTAAAAAAGGATGGAACAAGTAACAGGTATAAATTTAAGATACAGAATAATGGTGTAGAGGTTGCTAGAAAGGTTTAAAGAGCATCGATGTGTGGAAGTGAATGGAGCTTTAGTGTTGGTGTAGCTCTGCAGTGGAATTCTGGATGCGCACAGTGAAATGGATCATTTCACTTTATCTCAATTTCCCCATGTGTACTTGGTAGAAACTTAATACATGGTTATTATGTGTTAAGGCAATTTTCTCTCTGTCTCTAATATACTTCCAAGTACAATCAGTTGCCAGTTCTATCAAGTTCATTTTCCCTACTTTAATCTCATGGTTCTCTTTCTGTCTACATATATTTCATAGATAGAGACAAAAAATCCTAAATTAATACTTGATAAAAATTGAATTGAAAACACCCTAAAATAAGAAAATTCAAAAATTTTGTTGTTTTTAATGTCAAGATAAACTCACTCTCCTTGCCATAAATTTGTCCCTCCTCTCAAGTTCCTTATTTCTTGTAATTGTGCCTGAAAGAAGCCTAAGGGACAAACAGATTGGAAGAAAGTAATTCAATAAGTCTAAGTGGAACTTTAAAGAAAAGTATATTAAGCTATAAGCACAAAAACTATTCTGATATAAATAAAAGATTCAAAATAAAAACTGAAGGAGGAAAAAAGAAGCAAAGGCAATTTATTCAGTATAAAAGTCAGCAGTAAAATTTAATCAAGAATCGAACTCCTTGAAAATTAGAATGAATCACTCAGAAAAAAACTTCACGATACAATAAAATACATCAAAAGAAAATCAAAAGAATAAAACAAGATACAAGAGATATATTATCAAAATGATTAGATCAACTTCCAATTATTCAGGCATCAAATCTTTGTGTCATCCTCAGCTCATTGTCCTCTTTTCCCTCTCTACTTCCCACAAGCTGTAAGTTGTCAAGTCTTATATGTTCCATTTCTCCTACATCTCTCCCATTACTCAAAACCTGTCCTTTCATTAATTATTGACTAGACTATTTCACTAGTCACCTAATTATCATCTCTGTCTAGTATAGCCCCCCCATACAATTTATTCTTTATACAATTTTCTGCTATATCTCTTCTCCATCTATATCAAATCTCAGACTGGGTCTTCTATACTCATTGCCTCCATTGGTTTTGTTTTTTGTTTTTTGTTTGTTTTTTGCCTCCCATCTATTTATCAACTTTTACAATCCAACTTCCAATCCTGATATGAGACAGAAACTGCTCATTAACATAATAAACAGTCTCTTATTCACTCTGCCCAATACTCTTTCCACACAAATACATTATTCTACTTTATCTTTCTTAAATTTTGTATACTATCTGCTTCCCTCTTGGATATTTTCTTCTCCCTTGACTTCCACTTCTTCCTTGGTTATCCTCTCACCTATCTGACCATTTCTTATCTTCACTCTACCCATTATGTATAAAAGCTCTTATACCCATGTCCTAATACTGTTATTTGAGCCCTATTATTTTCTCTCTCTACTCTTTCTCCATAAATCATCAGCCCAACACCCATACATTCACAACCCACTTTCTTCTTCTCTGGTCTGTTGAAATAGCCTTTATATTGGTCATCTTGCTTCTAGATTCAGTCATTCCATATCCATCCTCCAAACAATTATCAAATTAATATTTCCATAATGCAAGTATGATCCTCTTATTTCACATTGCAAAATCAACAATGGCTCCCATTGTCTACAAAAAGAAATCCTCTTCATGGAAGCTAAAATGCTTTATAATATGGTTCCCCTCTACCTCTCCATTTGTAGTTCACCTTGATCCCCTTTAAATATTCTCTATTCCTGTCAAAGTTGCCTCTTATCTATTTCCTCAAAAGATCCTATGTCCAGCCAGAGCACTTCATATAGAAGGGTTCCTCTATTTATAATGACCACTCTCTTGATACCATCAGAATGTCTGACATTCCTCCTCGCACAATTCAGGCAGCATCTTGTAAAGGAGCCACATGCCCCCTCTCCCTCCATGTTAGTTGTCTTTCCTTCTGAATACTGTTTTGTATAATTTTTGTTTACTTTTTCTATGGACACGTTACATTCCACATCCCAGTATAGCATAAATTACTTCAGGATAAAAATTGTTTCCATTTGTCATTTCAATTTGAATATCTAGCACCAAACACAGTGTCTAACATACGGAAATTTATGTATGTTTGATGAATTGAATTGAATCAAATCTGCAATATGCAAGGATTGGAATAGGTGATCTCAAAAATTGCTTTTAGATCAAAATACCATTATTCTATAATCCCACGAGAACAGACTCCAGATACTTAGAGGATGGGGAATATTATCCCCAGTAGCAGTAATATCAGTAGGCATAGTAACAGTAATAAAAAAATAATCTTTTTTAGGACTTCAATTTTTGTAAAGCATTTTTCTCATTGTAACTATATGATATACAATCTCTTTCTTCTCAGTCTCTTTGTCTCTCTCTCTCTCATCTACATCTATACACATAGATATAGGATGTGTTTATATGTGTAAATATGTATACTAATATTCATAAATATATGACACAACAATATAGATATACCCTGTTTATAATTATATCACATGTATTCATAATTATCACACATGTTTAGGTAAACTTGCATGTACATATACATGTGTACACCTGCGCATATACATGTGTACACCTACATATGTATGTCCATGTGTAACCTTTTATCCCATTTTATTTGGCAACAAAAGAAAAATGAAGTATTAACAATATGTAGGTTGCCAGAAATAAACTTTTCTTTTTGGGGGATTTTTTAAAATAAAGCCTGTCCTACACAGAAATAATGTTCATTGAAAAGATTACCTCAACTGTAATTTATACAGAAAATATATTTCTCTTACATATATGTATATATATAAACATAGTGATCTAATAATATTTTGATAGTTTCGAAATAAGATTTTCATTGCTTTTTTAAAATAGTAGACACTAATCTACTTGAATTCTAAATTGCAGTTGTAAACTTGAGCAGATTTCTCTTCCTCCATTTTACCCTTGTCCTTGCCTGATTTGTTCTTCCATCTGTTTATTTACATTATGATGATTTTTGTATTTTACCTGAGGGTACTATTGCCAACCAGGAGTGTCTGGAGATGTTAACTAACAGCTCTAACATTTTTTGACATGGCAAGATCCCTAAGGAAAAATGTGGCCATGCATTCAACTTCTACATTAATTATGGCTTCTACTTATGAAAAATTGACAAGCCATTGGGGCGGAAATGATGATTAAGTTGGATGTAACTTGACGTTCTCTGTAGTTAATTGGCACTCTATTTGTTATACTGCATTAAGTGAAATTGTGCAATTAAGGTATTTAGCTAAACCCCAATTCACAAAGTTATTTGATTTCCTCTGATCTTTTGCTCAGTGGGTCTTTTCAACATGTATTTCTCTAGTTTCATATCATCAGCTTCTGCTTAGTACCTTCCTTCTTAATTCTATGTTCTCTTCTCATTGATTCTCTCCACTGACATAACATTGTAATTCCAAAGATTTTTATCTATCTCTCCTTAGAGCAATAACAGAAACACAGTCATTCCTTTTAAATGAATAATTCTGCATATGAAACTAAGAGATTTGTGAATAAGGCACTCATGCATATTAAGGAACTTTTTCTATATCTTAATTCTATTAGTTTTTTTAGGGGACAACTTCAACTTTTAAAATCATATTTTTGAGGGGAGAAGATATTTCAGTGAGTCTAAAATTGAAGTTAGATGATTATCACAAAGTCTGATCTATTGGAATTACTTACCTGAGTCAGAGTAATTCAGGTGTAGTGGAACACTTCTAATTTTAAGTTCAGAAGCACTGAAGAGTAATGTGCATTCTTGGCTCCAGCACTTAGTTGATACCACTTTCCCTGTTGTCCTTGACTTTTCAAGTCTGGCCTTTTTCAGTGTGCTTCAGAACCCCAGGTGCTCACAAGAATTAGGATCATTAACATGAACGGAATCTTGCAAAAGTCTATCCATGTGAAGTTCATTTCTACCAACTGCTCAAACTGGAGTCAAAAGTAAAAGAAAGAATTCTGGGCAATGTTGCCTTGCCATTTCAATTTAAAAGTGAAAGAAAGACAAAGTAACACATGATTTTCAACAGGTAAGTCTTAGTGTCAGTAATTGGCAAGGTGGGAATGGAAATATACTGTATAATGGAAACCATAAAATGGATTGAGCAGGGGAAGGAAGGTTACCTAGTCAAGCAAAGACAGCATCGTTGTGCTGATATGTTATATCTAAGGCTTGGTTGTTGGTTGGTCATTTTCATTTTGTTCCTTTTGGGCAAGGGCTTACAATTGTTAATGAAAAATATATTTAAGTTCTGACACGAATCTCTTCTACTAGAGGTTGCTAAATGTATTTTCTTCTAATGTGTCCTTTTGTCATGCATACACATATAGCACATTATATAAATACATACACACATCACATGTACTTGATAATAACAATAATGAATACACACAGATGGCATTTATACAGTACTTTATATACATTATGTCATTTGAGACTCACAATAGCACTGTGAGGTTGGTACTCTATATGTTTTGTCTCCATTATATAGGTGTATAAACTTAAACTCAGAGTGATTACGAGACTTCCTCATTATCATACAGGTTACCACTATCAGAAGAAGAATTTGAACACAAGTCTTTCTGAATCCAAGCCAAGAAAGATTTCTACTATATCACCCACTATGTTCAATGAAGGGAAGTGAAAAGCCAATCAAGAACACACCCCTAAAATGTAGAGTATTTTTTAGAAATAATTCTATTGAGTCAGTTTAGCAGAAGGAAGAATCAGAAAAAAGTATGGCTGTCTTCCCCCATCTATGTTAAGTTTCATGCTATATGGATTTCAAACCAAGTCATAAGTTCAAAGACTATTACATGTAGGCAGTTTGCTTATGATATATGCCAGCAGGTAAGTATGGACATGCAACAAAATGGGTCAAGTCAAAACAGAAATTATTGGGCAGATACAAAGCATATGCATTTTGGATACACCAAAAATAAGACCTGAGTGGGGTTTAAGCATCCCTGGAAGAGATCTTCAGCTTTCCTGAAGGACCTCTGACATCACTATGATATACAGTGATCTTTGGGCTAGAGAATTTTCTATCCATAAAATTCTGGGTGCAAATAATATAATAGTTAATAAGATTTTATTTTTCTTTTGCAAACAGTATAATACAACTTTTCCACATAAAAGTAGATGAAATTTATGCTTCAGTGACAAAGCATTGGAAAGAAATAGAGGATGACTGGAAATTGATCTTGATTATGCTTACTTTGATTTGCAGTCAAGAAAATACACGGCTCTTGCATTTTCTAGCACTTGCTAAATCATTGGTAGTTAAATTTTTGTTGCTCTCATTCCTCTGATAAGTTAGATTGTGGCATCATTACCCTGCCTGAGATACTAACTTCCAGAAAGCTCCATGCTTTTTCAGATGCCTGGTAAATAATGTTTGGTGAATGTAAGGTAACATGTCCATTAAAATATTATGCTCTATTATCAATAAGGTAAGTCTATTACTAATCTAATTCGAGTGCTTTGCAGTAGTAAGTGCTAATGGTTCTTGAATGCAGAAATGAATAATCATGTTTTCATTGGGTTAGAGTTAAAGAGAATAAGTAAGTTTATATATAAACAGTATGACATAAAGAATAATGCATGTTGATAATGATAAATTTATTCCAAGGAATTTAAATTTCTTATGATGTCTTATTTCTCATACAGGAAAATCCTTACATCTTGAAAAAAAGTGATATTTTGAATAAATGAGATTGAGTTTTATAAAGTGAACTTGAACAAACAAACTCAAGGATAATTAGCCAGTTGAAATAAAACAAAATTAGAGGTGGAGCAAAGATGGCAGAGTTAAGGCAGAGACTTACCTGAGTTCTCACCCAAACCATTCCAAATACTTTTAAATAATTCTAGAGCAGCAGAACATAGAAAAAGATGGAATTAAACAATTTTCCATCCCAAGACAACTTAGAAGATCAACAGTTAAAGTCTGTTACCCCAGGATGAAAAAGAAGCATAGTCCAGCACAGTCTGTGCCAGTGCAGACCTGTCCCCAGCAAACCAGGAGCAGGTCTCAGGGCACCTGAATCTGTAGCATTTTTCAGACCTCTCAAGCTACAGAAGTCAAAGAGAGCTAAGAAGGGAGGAAGGAAAGGCCTATTATGTCTGGGTGAGAATGGAGCACAGTCCTGGCAAAACTGAGTATAAAACTTGAGGGGAAAAAAATGCACATTCAGTGAAATTGAGGACTTTTCAGCATTCCTGAGGCAGACGCCAGAGCTGAATAGAAAATTCAACTTTCATGTACAAGACTGAAGAGAAATGTAAAAAGGTAAGCAGGAAAGAAAAATCATAAAAGATTCAATAAAGTTAAATAGTTTACATACCAAATGGGAAGATGATATTTGTGACTAATGAGAATGTTCTCCTTATTAGGGCAGAAAAGAGTATCTATGGACAGAGGGCAAAAGTGTGAGTATGAAGACACAGAATATGAAGATAGAATATCTAAAAAATAAAATTAAGGGATGAGAGGAATGTACTTGGAAGAAGCAAAAAGAAGTAGAATTGGACCTCATGTAAAAGATGCAGGAAAAAGCTTTAACAGTGGAAGGGAAGAAGAAGGAGGTGATGGGGAGGGAGCAGAGCTTACTCTCATCAGAACTGGATCAAAGAGGAATTCAATTGGGCAGAGGAATGTATCTTATCCTACAGGAAAGAGGGAGGGGAAGGGATAAAAAAAAGGTTATGATAGAAGGGTGCCCTTCATTGGGGAAGTGAGAAGTCAGAAGTAAAACACTTTTGAAGAAGGACAGGGTGAAAGGAGAGAGAGAACAGACTAAATGGGGCAAGGGTAAAATGATGGGAAATATAGTTAGCAATAGTAACTGTGAAAAAAAATGAATCAAGTTTCTCTGATAAAGGCCTCATTTCTAAAACATATAGATAACTGGGTCAAATTAATAAAAATTATAAAAATAAATGATGAAAAGATATGAACAGTTTTTTTCAGATAAAGTAATCAAAGCTATCTATAGCCATATGAAAAAATAATCTAAATCAATATTGATTTCAGAAATGCAAATTAAAATAAATTCTTATGTACTACCTCATACCTATTAAATTCACTAATAGGATAGAAAGGAAAATGACAAATGGTAAAAGGGATGTGAGAAAAATTTTGCATGTGATTATGATGGAATATTGTTTTACTATAAGAAATGATGATCAGGATGCTATCAGCAAAAACCTGGGAAGACTTACAGGAGCTGATGTGAAATTAAATGTACTGCGTCCAAATTATAGCAGTATTGTAAGATGATCAGCTGTGAAAGATTTAGCTGTTCTCAACAATCAATGATTCAAGACAGCTCTGAAGACTTTTTGGTGAAAAATGCAATCCAGCCCCAGAGAAAGAACTGAAGCATACTTCTTTTAAACTTTATTTTTGCTGAGTCTTTTTATGTCTATGTTTTCTTTTACAACATGGCTATCTATTATGGTAATGTTTTGCATGATGGCACATGTGGAACATATCAAATTTCTTGCCTTCTCGATGAGGTGTGGTGGGAGGGAATACATGAGAGAATTTAGAACTCAAATTTTTAAGAATGAATTTTAAAAATTGTTTTAACATGTAAACAAGGAAAAATAATATACAAAATAAGAAAGGAAAAAAAAATAAACAAAGTAAAACCCTAATGAAGTAGAAGGTTTGGAGTATTCTGGATAATTGAAGTTTTAGCCTAAGAGTTAACTATTTATACCCATGGGGTGAAAAGGTAATGAAACAGAAGTCATTAGTGATAATATTTTTAAAGTCCACAAGATAGGAATGATTCCTCAGAAAAAAGTAAACAGACTTATAAATGCGCTAAATTCAGTCCTTCTCCCTTTCCACATGAGAATATAGGTTTACTTTTTGCTGTATGGTTTCTTTAAAGGCAGAATATTTGAATCCCTATGTTGCCACCCCAAGGTAAGTTTGGTTTTTTTTTTTTGCTTTTTGGTATGATCCAAGCATATCATTTTTTTTTTTTATGTTTGCTCATTTGATATATTGGAGAGGAAGTGGAAGTAAATAAATTAGAACTGTGGCTTATAAATCTGTTCTTTTGCACATAAAAAAAAAACAAAAACAAAAAACTGAGGGTGGTGATTTTATTTCCCTAGTCTTATGGAGAAATTTGCTTAATTAAATAACATCTTTCTTAGCATATATATTTAAGAGATTCTCTTAGGTCCCATTTAAACAAAGATTAAGAGGTACAGATATCACTCTTATGATTATCTCATCTTTAAATTTCAACTGCAATTATATTCCAAAGAATACTGTATAGCCATTTCCATAAGCTTCCAAACAAGCCAGGGGCATTTATGTGCTAAACCATATATGGAGGAAAAAATTGCTCCAGATACATAATGAAAATGCTGAGGATGACTAGAAACTTACTGATAAACTTTATGGACCTTGATCACATCAGCAACAATAATACCCCAAATTCAAATTAATCTTTGATATCATTTGTTAGAATGTTCTTTCCAATAATGTAAGCTAGTTTATTCAAGCCTGCCTATCATTTGGATGCTGGTCCATGTCCTCCTAGAAGTCTGTTACATTTTGCTATTCAGAACTGCACAAGAAGATTCTTGGCTGCTCTAGATGCTGAGAATATTGTGTTGGCAATATAATTGCTAGTTTACTTTTCTTAGTGGTATTTTTGGGGGACAAGGAGATTGTGGACGAGAGGGGGAAGTCACAGGCAGAGCCAGATATAACTTATTTTAAAAATAATCAGTTTTTCCTTCATTCTCTAAGCTTCAACCACTTCATGCCATGAACATTTCCTTTCTCTTCTTCTCACTTTTAATATTAATTTACTCTAATCTGCCCCACTCAGACACTGTTCTCCTACTCTTTCTCTCGCCCCCATTGTCCATTGCTACTCTTAGAACTTTATTCATAACAGGGTGTGAATAAATGATAACAGCTTCAATTTCTCTGTTTCTGTCTAAACATTTATCTAAAGAACCAAGACATTTATTCAAATACCAGAAAGCTGAATCCCAACACCAAAAACCCAAATCTAACATAGCAACAAAGAAATCTATACACAATAACAATGCAGAGGGCACTAGCATCCTCAAGACTTCTCCCTGCTAGGGTCTTACCACAAACTAGCTCCCTTAAAGAAATTACAGGCTCCCTTAAACAAAATCACAAACAAGCTCTTCCACTCATGCTAGCCAACTGACTGCTTTCTTCCTCTTCCTCAGCTCTCACGGCTGTGAATAATTTACTTTCAGCTCTGTTCCACCCTTCCTGCTCCACTAATTCAGGAAACTCCTCCAGCCACAGTCTCCAAGTGAGTCAGATTTCTATGTGACCAAAGATTTTCTGAACATATGGGTGATTCTTTTTCATTTGATAATGTTCTTTGAATTCATTGTGTTCTTTCAGGAAGAATATAGGTAAAATATCTTCCCCTTCCCCTTATGGACTTTGGACCATTTATTGAATATTATGTTGATCAGTTCACTTAACAATAAAATATATGCATTATATTAAATGTGTTGTGAATAGTAATACATATTTTGTATGTATATGTGTATATATGTATACATGTATATACACATACACATATACATATATGTTTCTTAATATCTCCTCTTATATATTGTTCCATTGACGATATGAAAGAAAATGAGTATTAATAAGAAACAATGGGTAAAATTAGGAAACATATTAAGTTGTAGACCTGGGTCAAGTAAAATGTTTTAAATAATAATAATAGCCAACATCTATACAGCGCTTTAAACTTTATAAAACATTTAATGTATTTTACTCAATTTATCCTCATAACAAACCTAGGAGGTAATTGTTAGTAATATTCGCATTTAACAGATGAGAAAACTGAAGCCAATAAAAAGTTAAATGACTTTTCCAGGGTAACAGGCGTAATTATTGTCTTAGCCAGGATTTGAATTCAGATCTTCCTAATAACAAGTAGAGCACTCTATCCACTATCCCACCTAGATTAGAGAAAAAATAGAGGGCATAGACATTATTAATGGTCAGTTTTTCATATGACCATATTCTCGTAGATATGGCACTTATTAAAAAAGACTTGTCAGTGAAATTGACAGCAATAAAAAAGAGATTGATTTGACAACCAGCATTGAAAAAATAATATTAATGAAAAATGCCTATTGTCCAGACTTTGACAAAAAGATTGATGAGAAGCCCATTAAATTAGTATGTTTTGGTCTATCTGTCTATCTATTTAGTTCCATCTTGGACATGCACTATAAATAGGCAATAAATTGAGACAGAATAGAAATAATATAGAACAAAAAAACCTGAATTATATTTAGAATATTATTCACGGATAACATTCCTAAACTCCTGGTTACTTCAAAATCTATCTTTTTAACATTAATGTCTTTTTGCTGATGCTTCTTGGTAAAAGTAATAGAGTACAACAATCTCAAAAGTATAAAAGTTAAAATTAGCTCCAGGGGACAATGTGAAGGTATCTATCAGCAGGCAGTTATTAGGAGATTATAGCATTGCTATTATCAACAAAGCTTATGCAAAATAATGGTATAAATTCTCATCATCATGGGGCTGTGTGAACTGAAAAAGAAAGAGAATATTCAATTAGAGAGAGATCAATTTAGTTCTCTATTCAGAACTTTTAGCTTAGAAGTCTTGAGATATTAGAAGATCCAGAGGAAGGATTCTAGTGCAACAAGTACATATGCTATGGATGCTTATGGAAAGACATGTGAAAGAATCATGTAACATATGAAAACTAAGAAGGAACATATCAATGGATGACAAACACATATTGATATGTTCATCAATGTATTAAATACTCTTAATTATGTTTCATTTTTTGGTAATTAATTTACTGCGATCTTAAGCAAGGTCTGCCTAATTTCAATGAATGCTATATATTTTCTTGACTCTTCCTTTCCCATTGTGTAAAATAAAGAAAACTACTCTTTTCCTTCCCATACTCCTTTCCGTTTAAAGTTATATGAAGACAGAAATCTTTCCTATTTTTTCCAAGTTGGTTGTATTTTAACTATTTCTTATTGATGAAGCCTAAGTCAAGTCCTTTTGAGAATAATGGACATTATAAGATTGTGTCCACTTTTAACAGTCTCTGACTCCATGTCTTAAAGTTATAATAAGATAAATCCAACTTTGTGAAAATAAATAAAATCTATACTAGTTAGAGCAGAACCATAAAGACACCTATTCCAACTCCAACTTAAATAATCTCCCTGAACAACATAAATCCACTCTTATCCCTTTATATAAATACCTATTTATGTTTCCATCAATTTGAAAACATTTCTCTGAAATTAATTGTGGTTTTCATCCATGTAGGGCACTATTTCCATGAGAAGAGAACCTAATATGAATAAAAAAATATTAATCTCTGCTTTGTGATTAATTTATATTGTCCCTAAGAAAGTACTTGTTCATTTATTTTATCTTTAAAAGAATAAATATATATGTGTATTGGTGTATACTAATTTGTACATAATGTCATATAGTAAATATATTTAAAGCACACACAGATATACACATATATCTGTCTATATCAATATCGATATCTATATAATTAACTCTTGGCTATAAGATTTCATGTCAAGAATGGGAAAGAAAGTAGGAAGCACATAATATGTATTGAATGACACTGGAATCCATTATAATATACTTTATATATAGAAATATTTAGCCTATTGATAGTCATAAAAATCAGTCACTGAAATTTAGTGAAAGGAATCAAAGACCACTAGACATATTCCATGTGATTTTCCAATTCCCTTCTCCTATTCCCCCATCCCCCACACTGGATTTAAGTCTAAAACTCACCAACCTCACTTTCTCCTCTGGAGCCATTTTCTTGCATATAAAAAGGTAAATAGTTATATTAAGTGCACATAACCTGTCAGGATATAACTTATGATTGCCTCAAGCAATAACAGATATGTTTGACCCATTACACTTAATAATATTTTCCACAATAAATAAGCCCAGTTATAAAATTATGTTTATGTGTTGAAGTTTCAGATTTTTTTAATCTGTTAGCCACAGGCAAGTTAACATCTCTTAAGGAAAAAAATAATCAAACATAGTCAATATAAATAGGCTAACTTTTTTCATTCTTGCCAGAGATAAAATATTGTAATTTTTAAATCACTTCAATACTAGGGTGCATTTTTTAACTTGTCCTTCCCAAGTGGGTAGTATCTCCAACACTGGGGAATCACAACTTAGAGATCAAAATTGCTCCTCTTGTTAGATTCTTATTTTTGGCTTTCCATAAAACTGCCTCAAGAAGGCTCATTCCATCTGATGATTCAGACTTCTTTTGGGGAGCTCTTCACATTGAATCACTATAATTGAACTTATATTTATATCAGTAAGCACCCTGACATACACAAGGGAGCCTGATGAACAGGACCTTAGATCTGCTTTTCTAAAAGTAAAGCAACTTTTAAGGAATCAACAATCTACTTTAATTACAATCACCAACAGAGAAAATATAAGCAGAGAAATAAAGACCAACATACAGGACTCCTAACTGCCTGACCATAAGCAAAAACATGCATCAGAGATCAACAGACAGATTCAACTGTTTGACCATCACATACATAAATAATTACCAGAGAAAGAAGCACCAACATCTGGGTTTTCAAAGCCAGGGCATAAGGCAGCTTCTTAACAACTCTCCAGAGTCTCACTGGACACATGAACCTTCTTCCAAAGAGTAAGACCTCAAAGTAAAAACTCACCTCAGAGTATATGTACACTTTTCAGAGATGGAGGGCATGACTGTGGTGAACTAGTGCCTCATTAGAAACAAAAGAACCTTCCTACAAAACACGTCTCCTCTAATCAAGCTTCCCTTAATGGGTTTCATCTGAGGCCTATTAATGAGCAAGGAAGGTCTTTAACTATTCCCCCCACCCACCATTAACCTTGTATTAACATTACAATATTCCACACATCAATTATTCTCTGTTCTATGTGATAAGCCCACTCTAATCCCTCCACTATTACAAATACCTATCACTGATCATCCTAAATGATTTTGATTATCTGTGAAGTAATAGCATTATTTTAATTTGCACTGTTTATTTCCACTGGGCTTGAACCAATCACATCATTTTACATAATCATGACTTCTGACTATGAATTCAAATAGATGTGACCATTTAATTATTTGCACAAATTGGAACGTAACATGTATTTATTTCCTGTGTACTTCCTTATTAGTGATATGATAGTTGGACCTGAGCTTTAGAAAAATCACATTGGTAGCTAAATAGAGGATAGCATGGAGTGTAGAGACACTTCAGACAGGTAGACCTACTGGCAGGCTGTTGCAAAAGTCTGTAATGTTAATGTAAGTTTAATGGTGGATGGGGGGAAGAGTTAAAGATTTTTCCCTACCCATTAATAAGCCTTAGATACCTTTTGCTAATTTCTAATGAGGCACTGGGTCACTAGGGTCATGCCCCTCAGCTCTGAAAAGTGGATATATACTCTGAGGTGAAGTTTTATTTTGAGGTTCAAGTTTTGGGAGAATGTTCATGTGATTAGGCCAGCTGAGACTCTGTAACCACTAAGGAGTCTCCCAGCTTTGAAATCCAGATGTTAGTGCTTCTCTCTCTGGTAATAAAGTATGTATTATCTATGGCTGGGCAGTTGGAAGCACTTTTGGTTGGTCTTTCTGTTTGTAATTTCTGATTGTAATTTTTGTTTGTATTTCCTCTGAAGTCCAGAGGGCTGATTTTTTCCCCCTGAACTAAGTGAATGATATATGTGCTTGATTAAAGTGGATTGTTCATCCCTCAAAACTTGCTTTTCTTTTAGTAAAACAGATCTAAAAACCTGTACAACAGGCCCTCCTGCATATGCCAGTGTCCTTGCTGATACACATTTCAGGCATGAAGTGATGAGGGCTTGTATCTAAGTCTTGGTAGTGTCAGAGGAGAGAAAGGTACTTATCTGAGATAGACTGAAAAGATGAAATCAATGAACTTTGGCAACCATTTGGATATGGTGGGTAAGAGATACTGAGAAGCTGAAGGTGACACCTAGACTGGAATCCTGAGGCCCAAGGAGGAAGATGTTTCCCTATATAGCAATAAGGAATGTGGAGTGGGGAGGACTTAGGATGAAAGAAGGAGTTTTATCTTGAACATAACAAGTTCAAGATGTCTGCTGGACATAGAGTTTGAGATGTCTGAAAGACAGTTAGAAATGGGAGAATGGAAGCTAGCAGAGAGATTCTAGGAGGATAGGTAAATTTGAAAATTATTAACATAGAGATGGTAATTAAATCTATGGCAACTGACGCAATAATTAAATAAAATGGTATAGAGGGGAAAGAGAAGAGATTGTAGGACAGAACCCCATGGGACACTTGTGGATAGGTGCTATGATCTGGACCCAGTAAAGGAGACTAAAGAGTAGTCAGATAGGTAGAAGGAGATCCAGGAGAGAGTAGAATCCTCAAAATCTAGGGAGAAGAAAGTGTAAAGGAATGGGTGATTAACAGCATCAAAGGCTGTTGAGAGGTTGAGAAGAATGAAGATTGAGAAAAGCCATCAAAATGGTCACTTAGATTGTAAGTTCAGGTTGAGAGGACTGTGTGAAGAGAGAGAGAAGGCAGATTTTTTCTGATTTATTTTTAAACAAACAAAAACTGAACACTGGTAACTTTGATGAGAGCAATCTTCATGAAATGATCAGGTAATAAACCAGATAGCCATAATTCGAGTTCATCAGATATGATGGTATTCCATTCCTCACAACCATACATCACCAGAAAAAGATTATATTTAAAAGACTGACTTTTCTATCTGATGATGGAGATTAGTATAGTTTGCCTGGGTTGTAAATTTTGAGAAGGATAGTAATTTAATAAATCTGAATTAGAGAACTAAAAAAAGAGTAAGGTACTATCTAATTTTTGAAACCTGGAACGACAAGTAAAACAGTTTAGCACTTACTAAGGTGCAAAAAGGAAACAATTTTTTGAGCAAATGAATGTTATGATCAGTTCAAAGTGTTTGATTATTCTGATATGAATAGGAAAAAATGGAGGCTGGATGGAATAGAATAGACATTTTAAAAAGATTCTGCTGAGTGAATTTTTGCTATTTCATCCTGTGTTTTAGTAAGTTTAGCATCTATTCCAGATTCATTCACCCTCAACCAGGAGTTCAGCTAGAGAGGTGTGAAAAATTATAATCTTTGCCCAAAGTACCTGGAACCAACTTTTGTTAGGTTGAATTCAATATGTTCATTTTACATTTTATGTCTAAATATTTAGCCTTGGGTTCTGAGTTAATCTGAAAATGAATGGGTTCATTTATTATGTAAAGAAATTAAAACCTTAAGCTAAGAAACCTTGATATCACTAGAGCACTAAGGTGCATCCAAGTCTGTAATATATTTTCTTATGCCAACTATAGGAATTCCCTTGCATTCTACTTCACTGTGAACCCAATTCTCTGATTAGTACTGTAGAGCACCATTTTGCGTACAATTCTAAGGGATCTTAAGAGAAAAAACATCCTTTTACCTTTGAAGACATATTCATATACAGTTTACACATTGCTACCTTGAATGAGCCCACACATAAATAAAAGATCCTATTCTGCAGTCAAGTTGTAGGGAGCATGTATGTATGCAGAATGATAAGTCTTTCTTTTGAACCCACTCAGTTTACCAAATGGGATAGTCCTAAAATTTTCCTAATAAGTTCTGTCTATTTACCATTCCCAAGAAAATGTGTGATGCTTAGCTACCTCTATATACCATGACTCTTTTCTGGATTTTAAAATTATACCTGATCCTCAAGGTTCAGTTCAGTTCCTGCTATCTCTGTGAAGTCTTTGAAGATCACTAGTCTAACAATGCTTTCCTAGTCCCTTGATTTTCTATAGCATTTTTGCCAGCCACTATTTATTCAGCATGTATCTTCTGTAGACTTTTATTTATAGTTGGCTATCTTGTGTGTGTGCATGTGTGTGACTGAATTTCAATCTAGGCTATACAGATTATAAAATAGTAGGGAATGCAGTGATTGTATCTTGTACTTACCACATTCTCCCAGTGTCTTTTGTCAAAGGCTATCAAAGAATTCTACTGACTGAATGTTTGGTTTTTCAAGTGCTTATTGCAACTGAGTGATCTTCCATTTTATTCCAGTATCAGAGAAAGGTTCAGAGGATATATAAGTTCTTAAGTCCAAGGAGGGAGTGAGGGAGAACTTGAATTGTATTGGCACTGTGGGATATAAATTATTTGAATTATAATATTTAGTAGCTAGATGACAAGATGATTTTTTCTACCACCTATGATCTCCATACTTCAGCTTTCTTTTTCTCATAGCCATGTGGAATCTGCCCTTCCTGCCATTTGTAAATAACTTGCAAAATGCAATATATCTCCTGTCTGAGAGTCAGAAAAACAGAATTCTAGTCTTAAATTTTCTCTTTACTTGCCAGGTAACTTGAGGTGACTGCTTATCCTTTGGGACTTTTAGCATCGTGGGAAAAGGTCCCACATTTGATGTCAGGAGATCTGCATTCCATTTTTGTTTCTGACACTGATCCATCCAACCATAAGAAAGAAATATTCTCTGCATAGGCCTTAGTGACCTGATTTATGGAATGAAGACATCAGACTAGTTAATTTCTAAGCTCCATGAAACAACACACGGATGTTTGTGTGGTACTTGAAGATTGTAAAGAGTTTTACATATATTAACTTGTTGAATCCTCACCATAACCGTGTAAGGTTGGTGCTATTGTTATCCCCATTTTAAAGTATAGGAAACTGAGTTAGAGAGAGAGATCATGTGATTTGCTCAGCATCATTCACTTAGTAGGATCTGAATTCTAATCTTGCTGTTTGCACTAACATGTACTAGATTGACCATTTAGAAGTTTGCCAGAAGAATTCTTTCTAATAGCTTGGCTAATCGTTAGATAAACAAGATGTTCTACATTGTTCGAATGAACTAAAACAGAGTCAAATCATGGTATGTGGAAGAGTCTGTTAGGCAATAGACAAAAAAAAAATTATTAATCACTTACTATATGTTAGGCATTGTGATAAATTCTGGGAATATAAGAAGAAAAACACTGTCCATGAGCTCAGATTATAATGGGAGGAACATTATGCAAATAATGGTATAGAAAGAAAAGATATACAGTATGAGAAGAAAGTAATTTCACAGGGAAGGCATTGGAAGTGTGTGTAAGTGGGCAGAGTGCGACTGGGAACGGCCTCTTGAAAGGTGGTTTGAACTGAGTCTTGAAGTAATTCAAAAGAGCCAGGAGGTAAACATGAGGAAAAAAGATTTTCAGAAAAAATTGACAGCCAATGAAAAGGCACTAGAGTTGGAAGATGGATTAGAGCAGTGTGTGAGAATCAACGAAGGACCAGTATGACTAGATTATAGAGTGAAGGGCAGGGGAGGAAAGTGTAAAAAAGCTGTGAAAGTGTGAAGGTGCCAAGGTCATGGAGGCCTTCAAAAGCCAAAAAGAGGGTTGTGTATTGAATTCTGGAGGTTATAGAAAACAGCAGATGTTTATGGATTAATACAGGTTTGGTTAGATCTTCACTCTAGGATGATCACTTAGGCAGCTGAGTGGAGGAATGCATTGGAGTGGGGAGACATTTGAGGCAGCGAGACCAACCACTTGGCTATTGCAATAAATCAGCTTTAAGGTGATAAGGATTTGCAATAGAGTGACTATTGAATGACTGCAAAAAAGTAGGGCATATATTAGAAATGTGATGAGGATAGAAATGGGAGTTAACAATAGACTGGATATGTGAAATGAGTGTTATTGAGGAAGCAAAGACTATATCAGTATTCTGTGAACAGGTTGTTGAGAGAATGATGAGTGACCAGTAAAAGAAAGTTCTGAAAGAGCAAGGGTTAAAGGATTGGCCTAAGGGAAATGTTAATCAGTAGGGAGAAAAATAGCATTCTGGTGGATAAAGTGCCAAGCCTGGAATCAGGGAGACATATCTTTCTGAGTTCAAATCTGGCCTCAGACACTTACGTGTCACTTGTGTGACATTGGGCAAGTCACTTAACCCTGTTTGCCTCAATTTCCTCATCTGTAAATTGAGCTAGAGAAGAAAATGGCAAACTATTCCAAGTATCTTTGCTAAGAAAAGCCCAAATGGTGTCTCAGAGAGTCAGACATGACTGAAAAACAACTGAAAAATAACCACAAATGCATTTGGGGAAAAGGAGGGGTATATAAATTTTCGGGGAAATGGAATATCTATAGTAGTATTATTTCAGAGCATTTTGCAGAACTAAAACATTTGGTTAGTTTAGGGACAAAACAATGAAAACTTTGTAACACTCTTAATTTAGCAAAGAGGCCAAAGAACAAATATTTTCTATAACATTTGTTGTTTTGTTCACAAAGTTATGGTCATGTTTGGTATATTTGTAAAGGAAAATAAAATATAGGAGAATCCAGGCAGAAATATTGCTCCCAAATGTTGAGTGTATACATCCAAATGTCATTAAACATCTTGTTCTGCCCCACCCTGTACACACACTCACATTGGGTTTTCTGGAGGTTTTTTTTTGGTTTTCTTCATTAGATTTTTGAGAACTGAGTCTTTTTTGGCTTGGTTTTCTTGTTTGTTTGGAAATCATAATCTTTTCTATCACTGTGATCACAATTTGAAGTTGTTTCACACAAAATTAAACTAGACAAGCTCAAATGAAATACATTTACCTAACTTTTGACATACTTCTTTCCATACATTCTCTTGGAGGATGGGGTTAATGCTAAAGTAGAGAGAGGGTCAATAATTAGTTCTTTCTGGAAGTTAGAATTCTTATCTCAACACTAAATACCTAAAATTAATTCATGCATTACACATTTAAAATTAGTACTTGTAGAACTTTTAGATGATTCCACATAAAACCCCTTAAAGCAGTGATTTAAAAACTAGAGCAAAATATATTTAAAACTTAGGACAGATCGATTATTAAAATAACAGAAATATTTCCACTAGATCTCACTGAAGAAAATATTGAAGAAATCTTAATACTAATGAACCTCCAACCATTTAAAAAAAGGAAAAAAATTGATTTCTTAATGTTTATCTCCTCCAATTTTCATTCTGCTTACAAACAGTGTGAATTGTTGTAATGGGAGTTAAAACTCATCCCTGCCCCTTGATAGTCCTCAGGTGGGGATCTTGAGGGAGGTTTGATTGGGGCAGTCTTGATTTGTATGGGGGCCCACACCTTCTGCTGATGGCTAGTGAGACACTGGGTCACAAGGGGTCATGCCCTCTGGCTCAGAAAGGAGAACATATACTCTGAGGTGAGGTTTTTCCTTTGGGGCTTAGTTTTTAGAAGAAGATTTATGTGCCAGATGAGATTCTGGGCAGCCCTTTTAAGAAGACCTCTGGCTTTGAAAACTCAGTGGTGCTTCTATGTCTCTGGTAATGATACATGTATTGCCTTTGGTCAGACAGTTGGAAACTCTGTCTGTATCTTCTCTGCTGCTCTATGTGTTGGATTAAAGTGATTGTTGACCCCCAAAAGTTGCTTTAGTTGCAGAAAAGTAAATCTAAGAACCTGTGCAGCAGGCCCTCCTGTGTTTGCTGGGGTGGCTTACTGCTACTATTATGTAAACTGAAATCCTCAGATCTAAAAATTTACATAAGAGTGGAAGAAAAAAGTAATCTTTGGTGCCTTTGTAAGGGCTGAGGAAGGAGCAGATTTCATTAAGCACTAAGGACCCCAATTCCTTCATCCTCAATAAAGTCAAATACTCAAGCTCTGACTCCTAATGCAAAGGTAAGAGTAGGCAGGTATCTGGCAGCCGTATTGCAATGGACTCCCCAGAAGCATAATGTCTTGTCTCTCAAGTGCAATCTCAAATAGCCATATGGTGAGCAAGGAGGGCTTAGTTTCAACAAGGAAAAAAAAATTTATCAGTGGTGAAGACTTAATCTCTTGTGCCATAATAGCCACATTAATTGATTCCAATGTTTCTTTTTTGATAAATCTATAGTAGGAAAGAACCTAGAGCAATTCCTCTGGATTTATAGAAATTATGAAGTTATTACATTATGGCTTTTTTGTCCACTTGTTAAATTAGGGACATCAGTATAAAAACCATCTGTTGGAAACTGAGTGAGTGCCCTCATGTCAGGCAATGAGGATGATAAATGGCTGAGTACATTAAAAAAGCATCTTTGAACACATGATTTATCACTTTTTTGTGGAGAATACCTTTGACAATAATAAATGTTAATAAAGACAAGTCTACAAAACACAAGTCATAAAAAGTAATCTGGAATACAGAGGAATTATAACTCAAAGGAAGGGGAAAATTGGTACATGCTGAAAAAAACAAACAAAATCACTAACAAATGTTCCAAAAAACTTACACTCTCATTGACAAATCTCAGAACTATTTGAAAATACTTCAAAAATATTCTCAAACTGCATTGTAGCTTAAAGCTTGAAGATCAGACAGAATCTCAAGTGCATTAGACATTATGCAACAGGAAAGTACCCTCCTCTGTATATGCTGTCTATGGAGTAGGAAAATGATAACCAAATAAAGATGAAAGAAAAGGCAAAATGATTGCAATTTTATAGGTAATAGAGGAAGAAAATAATAAAAATAATAAATGTCTCTATATAGATTTAAGGTTTATAAAGAGCTTTACATATGTGAGTTCATTTGATCCTTACAACAAACTGTGAAGCATGTGCTATCATGATCCCCCTTATACAGAAGAAGAAATTGAGATGAGAAACAGTAAACTGGCTATCCACACATGTAAGTGTCTGGGGCAGGATTTCAACTTGGGTCTTTCTGGTTGCCAGTCTGTCTATCAACTATTACATAATTATAACTATAGTTATCAATTGATCAACTATTTTACTCTAATTCCTCTGTACAAGCTCTGTATGCACTCTCCCACAAAGTTAAAAATTAGGAAGTTTATTCAATTACATTTAATTAAAGAAATATTTATGAAGTATCCCTTATGGTCACAGCACGGTGCCAGGCATAAAGATTACAAAGATCTGAATTGAACCATTCTTTTTCTCATTGACCGTATATTGTACTCAAGGATATAACAAGCATGCAGATAATTAAGTACACAACATTCACAAAATAAAGTGTGGGGTTAGATGTAGCATGGAGGGGAATTAATAACTGAGTGAATCAAGAACTGTTTCATAAAGGAGATGTCACCTCACTTGAGCCCTGAAACAAGTCAGAGCTTTCCAAAGACAGTAGACAGAAGAAAAAGCATTGCAGGAAAGGGGAAGCCTCTCTGAAGTCACCAACATGGGATATGAAATGTTGAATATGGGTAACAATAAGTAAGTCAAATGAGCTGGAATAGAGAGTGAGGAGACACAAAATATTACAAACATTAGACTGGGAATAATAGTTGGAGTGAGATGGTAAAGTGTAAAAAAAAGGTCTATTTTGTCCTAGAGAAAATAGGCTTATACTCCATCAGTCATCGCAATTGACAGAGAGAGTAGTTGACTCAGTATTATTTTGATGCACCAAAAACTTCATGTTTCCAAAAAGATCCCACTTCCTTTAGGAGTACCTTTCATTTCCACCATTGGAGTGGTGTGTGTGTGTGTGTGTGCGTGCATGTGTGCATGTGTGTGTGTGTGTGTATTTGTGAGTGATTAGGCATTATTTCCAAGAACCTCTTGATACATGCAAATGTTATCTAAATAACATAATTAACTTATTTGAATGAATTAACAAATATTAATTTATTGAAAACACATCACCAGAGGATATCCCTCAATATGATTATTGTGTACTTTTTTTTGATATTTTTGCTTTGGTTTTTCATTTTTTAACCTCAGTATTCCAGGAAATCCATCTATAAAGATTCCAAGGAATTATCTTCTTTAGTGGAATAGTTCACATTCAGAATATGGGATTCTTGAAATAATATTGATTATCTGAACAACAATCATTATCATGAAAATAATGCTATTATCTCAAATTTGCATAGTTATTTCATGTCTACAAGTCACTTTCCTTTCCTTAATTCCTTACCTTATTTTGCTTATGCTGTTTTAAGGAAAACCTATTCCTATAGCCTCTTCTTTTCTCACCCTCATACTACCATCCCACCACATATGTGAAAGCTTTCCTTAGATTTGGAGCATTTTTAGTGTATTGATCTGTAATTTTTCTTTCTTTTACATAGGTATGTAATCATTTCTCTCCCCTTCCCTTGTCTTTCTCCTCTCAAAGATGTGGTTAATTCAAAATTCCCACCCTGTCCCCTCCTCCCCAACTTATGTCCCCATACATATTTGGAGAGTTTTTTTTTTGTTTATTTTTGCTCTACATTGTCCCTCGCCCTCCACCCCAAAGGATTTCTTCATTATGTCCTTCATTAATTTGATTCTCTTTTTGTCTGTTCTAAGATTAAATTATTCAGTTTATGATTTATACATTTATTTATTCTTTCTTTTCTTCTTTTCCTCTTGCAATTAAGGCAGTCAAAGTATGGAGTCTAAATTCCCTCTTTTAGCTAATTTCTATATAATTGCATCCCCTCTATTACCTTGCTTGTATCCTATTCACAGAAGTAACAATTCTATTTTTAAGTTCCATTTTAATTTTATTGGCTATTCACTCTGTATCAGACCATGTAAATACCCCATGATTCTCTGTATTCATTACATTTGCCATTTCTTAAAATGAAATAATAATCCCTTACATTCATGCAACACAACTTATTCAGCCATCTCCCAATCAATGTGCCTCTATTTTGTTTCCAATTCAGTTCTATCACAAAACTGCTGTTATAAATGTACATAGGAACCTTTTTCTCATTCGTGATCCCATAGATGTCTAATAATAGATTCTCTACTTGAAAATATATGGACATTCTAGCTACTTTATTTTCATAATTCCACATTGCTTTCCAAAATTTTTATATTAATAAAGCTTCAAAAATATTTCATCACTATACCTATCTTCTCATTCTCCTTTTATTGAACACTGAACATTGCATACTCCTATAATTTATCATTGTTACCAATTTTCAGACTATGAAAAACCCTTCAAGGTTTTCATGATATGCATCTTTCTTATTATTGATTAAAATTAGTGTCCTTATTTCTTATTTAGGCTTAATCACTGAATGCAGTGTTGCCTCAGTCAAACAGCCCTGTTGAAGACCTTGGTCTAAAAAGACCAATGCATCCACTGCATCCAGGGCCATCTCCTGTCATCCTGATCTATATCTTGCCACCGGACACAGATGACTCCAGAGGAGAAAGTGGTGACCTGGCACAGCCCTCCCTCATTTAAATCAATTCACTTACATGGCATGGCATCATCTCCCTGATGTGTTGGTCCTCTTTGAGAATGAAGGACAGCAATAACAAATAGAGTTAGTGGCTCATCTTATGAGAACTTTAATCACAATGTTCTAGTCACTCGTTCGTCAAGGAATCCCTTTTGGTTATAAGCATACAGATAAATATAAATATAAATTGTCTATCTCTGGAAAACAGAACTTTATCAGAGACATTTGATGTGAAGATTTTTCCCACATTCATCCATTTTCCTTCTTTTTCTAGATGCTTTTATTTGGTTTTCACTGTAATCTTTCAGTTTTGTATAATCAAAATCATCTATTATATCTTTCGTAATTGCCTCTTCCTTCCTTCTTTCCTTCCTTTTTAATTTTCTTTTTCTTTCTTTCTATATATCACCAATCCGTAGTTATGAGAGATATGATTTTCTATTTTTAACAATATAGTCTTTAATATTAATATCTCATTCACTCAGTCCATCGGTAAACAATGATTTACTAAGACCCTACTTTGTACCAAGCGCTATTCTGAGTACTAGGGGTATTTTTGTTGACTGTGACCCCATTCAGGGTTTTCTTGGGAGAGACACTGGAGTGGTTTGCCATTTTCTTCTTCAGTTCATTTCACAGAAGAGGAAACGTAGGAAACAGAGTTAAGTGACTTGTCCAGGATCACAATGCTAGTAAATTTCTGAGACCAGATTTGAACTCAGGATGCTGAGAATTCCTAATTCCAAGCCTAGTGCTCTATCCACTGTGTCACCTCACTATCTCACTGGGAATATAAAGCAAGGCAAAACAGTCCCTTCTCTCAACATGTTCACATTCTAACATGCAAAAAAAGCCCCAAACATTTATGTGCAAACCAGAGATATACACATATATTTGTAGATAGTTGTGTATATACATATATGTATGTATGCATAGCTACAGGCATGTTATGCATGTCATGGGCGTGTATGTATAAATATACATAAAAGTATACACATGTTCATAGAAACATAGAAAGACACAATTTACAAAGTTACAGAAAAGAAGAGAAAAGAAAATCAAAGAGAAGGAGGTGATCGACTATGTCAAAATGTGTAGACAGGTCAAAAAATGTAAGAACTGAGAAAATGCCATTTTGATTTTTCAATTAGCAGATATTAGCAACTTTGGAGAAAGAAATTTATGTTGAATGATGAGGTTGAAAGCCAGATTGCGAAAAGTTAAGAGAATGAAAGGAAAAGAATTGGGACCACCAGTTAAAAAAAAAGACTTCTTGTTTATTCACAAAATGGAAGAAATATAGGATGATATCTAGTGGAGACAGATAAAATAAGGAATTTTTTTGAGGAGTGGAGAGATATCGACATGTTTGTAGGCAGTAGAGAAACATCCAATAGTTTGGAAATGATGGAAGAATAGCTGGAGAATATGGATAATAGAAGAGAAAATATCCCAAAGAATACAGAATAGAAGCAAATATTCTGTATTTGAAACTTCCAGGCTATGTTCTTATATTGCTTCCTGCATTACAGTATTAAGTTTTCCGCTTAACATGTACATCCTTTTGACAAGCCTATGATACCTGAATTGTCTTTCATCATATTTTCTTCAAAATCAATACGTTTGCCATGTATGCAAGCATACCTTGGAGATATTGTGGATTCAGTGCTGGACCACAATAAAGCAAATAACACAATAAAGCTAATCACATGAATCTTTTAGTTTCCTGGTACATATAAAAGTTATATTGATACTACATTGTGGTCTATTAACTGTGACATAGTAATGTGTAAAAATAATCTATAAACTTTAACTAAAAATACTTTATTGCTTAAAAATGCTATCATCTGACCCTTCAGCAAGTATTAATCTTCAGCAAGACCCTTGTGAAGGGTCTTGTCTCGATGTTGATGGCTGCTTGACTAATCAGAGCAGTGGTTGCTGAAGGATGGGGAGGCTGTGGAAATTCCTTAAGAGAAGACAACAACGAAGTTTGCTTCATCAACAGATTCTCCCTTTCACTTGAAAACTTAGAGACTATTGTAAACTTATTAATTGGCCTAATTTCAATATTTTTTTGTCTAAGGGAATAGGTAATGCAGAGGAGAGGGAGCTGATAGATGGAGCAGTTAGAAAATATAACATTTTTTATTAGGTTCACTGTCTTTTATGCTGCCAACAAAATAATTATGATAGTAACATCAAAGATTACTGATCACAAATCACTATAACAGATATATGAATAATATGAAAGGTAGAAATGTTGTGAGAATTATAAAATATGTCACAGAGACACTAAGTGAGCACATGCTGTTGGAAAAATAGGCCTAATAGGATTGCTCAATTCAGGATTGCCACAAATCTACAATTTTTTTTTAAATCGCAACACTTGCAAAGTATAATAAAATGAAGCATAAAAAAATGAGGTATGAATGCAATTGTATTTTATTTCTCTTCTGGATTATCCTGAATTTGTCTAGTTGTAGTCCTAGTCTGTTATTTCCTCTTTCCCTTCAGCAATAAGGTGGCAGTGTTGGACCTGATTTCAAATCTAGCCTAGTTAACTTGATTTGTCTCAGTTTCCTTAGCTGTATGATGGCTGTAAACATAAAATGAATTATATTTAAAGTGCTTGGTACAGTGCCTACCACTTAGTAGACAGTTAATAAATTCTTGTTTTCTTTTCTTTGCTTCAGTGGAGAGACTTGTCACCATGGATTCTGATTTCATTTTGCAAATCTGCTCATTATTTGTTATGTGCAGGTTATAAATTCTGTCATTTGTTTCCTTACAACTTCCACCATGACCCAATCTCTCATATTTTTCTGGAACATCCTGCTCTTCTAACTACTCTTTTGGGAATTTGCACTTTTCACTTTCAAGAAGTTTTGGCTCAATTTCATTTATCTTGAAATGTTTATTTAAAGAGGTTTGTAATCTCTTGAATGTTTTAATATTTATCTTCGTATTTAATTTTATCATCTCCTTTGCTGATTTAAATGCTTGTGCTGAAAGTTTTCAACTGATTTTTTTTTCCCTTTTGAGAGATTTCTTGATGTTTTGTTTGGTTTGGTTATATTGCCTGTTGATCATTTTGTGACTCATCTTTAACTTTTGTTGGTAGTTGGGTTCTCTAAGCTTGGAAATGAAAGATTCCTCAATCTCTACTTATATTGGGAAATATAATTTACACTGACCTCTGGCAGTGCATAAAATTAGCTTAGGGTGTGAGGATGGGACTGGCAAGACTGCTCCCCTTTGTATTTCTGTCATTTTTGCTTTAGGCTCAAGAAAGACACACAAGCTAGCTGCCTTCCACATATTCTTCTGATCCTTTGTTCTCTGAATGAGGTGAATCAATATCTGCTGCTTCTCAGTGTTGACCAAGAGGATTATGTGTTCTTAGGCATAGTTTCCACTGCTTTGGGATTTTTCTAACATGGACACTCTCAAAGGATCCAGTAAACCTGATTCTTTCCTTCTCATGCCTAATATTTCTTTGCCCACCTAACTTGTCTGAGCAGAATAGATTTTCCTAGTCTACAAGAGTTCTTTGAGGAAAGGGTAGTATTGGTGTGCTTTGCTGATAGAGATAGTAGCATATGAAAAATTCCAGAGATGAGTTCAAAGTAAAAGCTTCTCAGTTTCTGTGCCTAGTTGGCAGGGGAAGGGTGGTCAAGTATTAGTTTTTAATTTAATATTTCATTTCCCTCATTACATGTAAAAATTCCCAATTTTGACATGCTTCCCCCAAAGCAAACCGCCCCCCATTGAGAAGGCAAGCAATTTGACCCATGTTATAAATGTCCAGTCATGCAAAATATTTCCATATAAATCATGTTGTGAAAAGAAACATAGACAAAAAAGAAAAGAAATAAAAAAGTATATTTTGATCTGTATTTAGACTCCATCAATTCTTTCTCTGGAGATGAACAGCATTTTTCATCATAAGTTTTTCAGAATTGTCTTAGAGATCGTATTTCTCAGAATAGTTGAGTTATTAGCAGTAAATAATCCTGTAATATTTCTTTCTATATACAATAGTTTCAGGGTTCTGCTCACTTCACTTTGCATCAGTTCAAGTAAGTCTTTCCAGGTTTTTCTGAGAATATCCTGCTCATCATTTCTCATATCACAATAATATTCCATCACAATCATATAGAACTTGTGCAGCCATTCCCCAATTTATGGACATCCCTCACTTTTCAATTCTCTGCTGCCACTAAAATAGCATATTCTTTTTCTTTTCTTTCTTTTTTCTTATCTCTTTGAGATACAGACCTAGTAGGGGTATCACTTGGTCAAAGCATATGCATGGATTTATAGTGCTTTGAGAAAAGTTCCAAATTGCTCTCCAGAATGGTTGAATCACTAAAGAACTACACTACTTGCACATTGATGTTTTAATTTTCCCACAGCTCTTTCAGCATTTATTATTTTAATTTTATGTCATATTAGCCAGTCTAATAAATTTGAGGTAGTACCTCAGAATTGTTTCAATTTGCATTCCTCCAATCAATAGTGATTTAAAGTATTTTTTAGTGTGAATATAAATGGCTTTGGTTACTTCATCTGAAAATCATCTGTTCATATTATTTGAGCATTTATCAATGGAGAAATGGCTCTTATTTCTATAAATTTGACTCATGTCTCCACATATTTTACAAAAGAGGTCTCTGTCAGAGAAGCTTGCTGTAATTTTTTTTCACACTAATAGTTAATGACTACGTATTTCTCCATGCCATCCCCCACCCTCTCATTTATCCTACTCTCTTTCCTTTCACTCTGTCCTTTCTCCAAAGTGTTTTGCTTCTCTTATTCCTTTCCTTTTAAATCTTCCTGTATGGTAAGATAGATTTCTCCACCCAAAAAAGTGTGCATGTTATTCCATCTTTGAGGCAATTCTCGTAAGAATATAGTTCACATTCTCCCCTTCCCATTTTCCCCATCTCCCTTTATAATGTCAAATCTTTGCCGGGCTTCTTTTATGTCAGATAACTTATCCCATTCTATTTTTCCCTTTCCTGTATTCACGTTCTCATTTCGGGATATCCTTCAGGAAGTTATTAGAGGCTTTTTTTTCAATTTCTATTTTGTTTTCTGGTTCTAGAATATCAGGGAAGCTTTACTTGCTATTTCTTGAAATAGGATGTCGAGGCTTATCTTTTGATCATAGTTTTCAGTTAGACCAACAATTCTGGAATTATCTCTTCATGACCTATTTTCAAGGTCAGTTATTTTTGCCAATGAGATATTTCACATTTTCTTCTATTTTTCATTCTTTTTATTTTGTTTTATTGTTTCCTGATTTCTTATTACCTTTTACTAACCTAATTTTAATTTTTAAGGAATTATTATACTCGGTGAGCTTTTGTACCTCCTTTTCCATTCGGTTATTTCCATTTTTCAAGGTATTCTCTTCACTGGAATTTTTACCATTTTTTCTCCCAATTTTGCCTATTCTGTTTCTAAGATGTTGTTTTCTTGTGTCTTTTTTTGTACCTCCTTTACTGAGCTGTTGACTCCTTCATGAATTCCTTACATCATTCTGATTTTTCCTCTATCTCTCTTACTTGATTTTCAGAATCTGATTTGAGCTCTTCAGTGACTTGAGGCTAATTCATATTTTTTCTTTGAGGCTTTGGATGTAGGAGTTTTGACTTCATTGTCTTCTAATGAGTTTGTGTTTTGATCTTCCCTATCACCATATTTTCTTCCTATAGCCAGAATCTTTTTCTGCTGTTTACTCATTTCTCCACTTCATTTCTTGTCTTGTATCTCTATGTTAAAGTGGGGCTTTATTTCTGAAGTGGAGACTCTGTCCCAAGGTTCAGATTTTTATTTATTTATTTTTAGTTTTTAACATTCATTTCAACAATATTTTGAGTTTCATCTCTCTTATCCCTCCACCCCAAAACACCGTGCATACTGATTATCCCTTCTCCCAGTCTACTCTCCCTTCTATCACACCCTTCCTTTCCCTTGTCCCCATCTTCTCTCTTTCCTTGTAGGGCAAGATAGATTTCAATACCCCATAACCTGCATTTCTCATTTCAAAGTTGTATGCAAAAACAATTCTTAACATTCATTCCTAAAACTTTGAGTTCCAATTTCTCTCCCTTCCTCCCTCCTGACTCATGCCACTGAGAAAGGAAGCAATTCAATATAGGCTATATATGTATAGTTTTGCTAAAGACTTCCATAATAGTCACATTATGAAAGACTCATTATATTTTTCTCCATCCTATTCTGCCCCTCAATTTATTCTGTTCTCTCTTTTGACCTTATTTCGCCCCTAAAAGTGTTTACTTATAATTACCCCTTCTCTCATTTGCCCTCCCTTCCATCATTCCCCCCATACACTTCACTTATCCCCTTCTCCCCTATTTTCCTGTAGTGTAAGATAGATTTTCATAGCAAACTGAGTGTGCATGTTATTCCCTCCTTAAGCCAAATGTGATGAGAGCAAGCTTCACTTTTTCCCTCTCTCCTCCCCCTTTTCCCTTCATTGAAAAAGCCTTTCTTGTGTTTTTTATGAGAGAAAATTTGGTCCATGCCATTTCTCCCTTTTTCCTCCCATTATATTCCTCCCTCACTGCTTAATTTTATTTTTTAGATATCATCCCTTCCTATTCAACTCACTCTGTGCCTTATGTATATGTATATGTATGTATGTATGTATATATATATATATATATGTATGTATGTGTGTATGTATAATTCCTCCAACTACCCAAATACTGAGAAAAGTCTCAAGAGTTAGAAATATCATCTTTCCATGTAGAAATGTAAACAGTGCAACTTTAGAAAGCCCTTTAGGATTTCCATTTCCTGATTACCTTTTCATATTTCTCTTGATTCTTGTGTTTGAAAGTCAAATTTTCTATTCAGTTCTGATCTTTTCATCAAGAATGCTTGAAAGTCCTGTATTTTATTGAAAGACCACTTTTTTCCTTGAAGTATTATACTCAGTTTTGCAAGGTAGGTGATTCTTGGTTTTAATCCTAGTTCCTATGATTCTGGAATATTGTATTCCAAGCCCCTCAGTCCCTTAATGTAGAAGCTGTCAGATCCTGTGTTTTTCTGATTGTATTTCCACAGTACTTGAATTGTTTCTTTCTGGCTGCTTCAAATATTTCTCCTTCACCTGGAACTCTGAAATTTGGCTACAATATTTCTAGGAGTTTTTCTTTTCAGATCTCTTTCAGGAGGTGATTGGTGAATTCTTTCACTATTTATTTTACCCTCTGCTTCCAGAATATCAGGGCATTTTTCTTTGATAATTTCATGAAAGATGATGTCTAAGCTCTTTTCTTGATCATGGTTTTCAGGTAGAGCCATAATTTTTAAATTGTCTCTCCTGGATCTATTTTTCAGGTCAGTTGTTTTTCCAGTGAGATATTTCACATTGTCTTCTATTTTTTTTCATTCTTTTGGTTTTGTTCAGTAATTTCTTGGTTTCTCATAAAGTCATTATCTTCCATCTGCTCCTTACTAATTTTTAAAGAACTATTTTCTTTAATGAGCTTTTGAACCTCCTTTTCCATTTGGCTAATTCTGCTCTTTAAACCATTCTCCTCATTGGCTTTTTAGGCTTCTTTTGCCATTTGGGTTAGTTTATTTTTAAAAGTGTTAAATTCTTCAACATTCTTTTGGGTATCCTTTAGCAAGCTGTTGACTCACTTTTCATGATTTTCTTGCATCACTCTCATTTCTCTTTCCAATTTTCCTCCACCTCTCTTACTTAATTTTCAAAATTCTTTTCAAGTTCTTCCCTGGCCTGAGATCATTGCATATTTATTTTGGAGATTTTGGATGCAGAAGTCTTGGTTTTTATGTCTTCCTCTGATGGTATGCATTGTTCTTCCTCATATGAAAGGATGGAAGAAAATATATTCTCACCAAGGAAGTAAACTTCTATTGTCTTACTCTTTTTCTCTTTTGGGGGCATTTGATTAGCCAGTTACTTGACTTTGGAGTTCTTTGTCAAGAGGAGGAGATACTATGGGCACCTGTACACGTTCTCAGTTTCTCCAAAGTGGCACAATCAAGGGAGAGGAGTTACTCCTCTCCTGACCTGCACTCTGGTCTGGGAGAAACTACAAGCACTCTTTTTACCTAGGATCTGCCAGTAGAATTCTCTCTCCAGAGCCTACACCAGTTCCATCACACCAACCAGCACTCCCCCTCACCCCAGGGCGGCCAGTCAGAGCTGAGATCAGATCAGCAGCTCAATTCCTCCAGGGACTTTAGGCCAGGGCTCCAACAAAGAAAGCTGTCTGGGCCTGGGGCTAGACTGCTGTGCTCCCTTCTCATCCAGGTGAAAGAACTTTCTCACTGACTTTTGAAGCTCCCTTTGGCATTTGTGGGTTGAGGAATCTAGGATTTGAAGCTGCTGCTGCTGGATCCTTGAAGCCCACTCCAGTCTTGTCCCTGCCATGGCACAGCCAAGCCTGGGCTGCACTCTGCTCCATGTCTGGTGCAATAGATCTTTCTTGTCAGTCTTCTAGGCTACCTTGAGCTGGAAATATCTTTTACTCTGTCGTTTTGTGACTTCTGTTTCTCTAGAACTTGTTTAGAGTCATTTTTTACAGGTATTTTGTGGGTTATGGTGGGAAATTTCTACAGGTCCATCCTTCTTCTCTGCCATCTTGACTCCACCCCAAAGCTCTAGATTTTTTGTGCAGCACTTTGCCCAAGTAATTCTGGAGACCTGTAAGTTTTCATTCTTCCAAGAGGATATGACCTAGGGAGAGGTATGTTTGCTACATTCCTGTTCTTTGCTCTGGTCTGTGAGTTACCACAAGCATTCTTTTCCACCAAGGCACTGTGACCATGATCATTTCTCCCTTGTGACTACTAGGTCTGGTATGCTAGTATTCCTCCATGCCCTGGGGCTGAGAGATAGGGCTGTGACCCAGATCTAAGTATGGAAAATTCAACAGAGTCTTGCCCTTGATGCCAGCAAAGGGACCCCTGTAATCTCCCACTGGTAAGTTACCTGACCCCCTTACCATCTGTGACCTGAGAGGTATGGAAACTGCCACTGATTCATTCATCTCCAAGGATTACTGCTGGTTTTCTGGCAGTTACCTGTGCTGGATTACACTCCATTCTCACCCTCACCCAAATGAAACAGATCTTTCAAAAACAGAATTTCTAAGTTGTCTTAGGCTGGAAAATTGTTTCACTCTGTCTTTTTGTGGATTCTTCTGATCTTGAATTTGTTTTGAGGCATTATTTAAGGATGTTTGGAGGGGAAAACATGGGTGAATTCCTGTCTTTTCTTCACAATCTTGGCTCAGCCTCTGTTGAGTAAGAATCTAAAAGATTAGTATTTTGCACTGTTAATTCATAATATTGCCAACTTGGTATCTTGCTTTATGATCTCATTGAAATAGCTATAATAGTCTTTATGTTATTGCATAATTCCTCTTGTAGAAATTTTTAAAATTTTATTCATTCATTTATTCTTTATCTCTCTATCTGTATTTCTATCTATCAAGTGAGGGGGAGTTAAAGAAAATGCCTTTTCTGTCATTTTATTCTTTTGGAAAACATTCATTTTTAACATTCCTTTTTTAAATTTTGAGTTTTGAAGGTTCAACTTTAACATGGTTGGAAGTCGAAGGAAGGAAGGAAGGAAGGAAGGAAGGAAGGAAGGAAGGAAGGAAGGAAGGAAGGAAGGAAGAAAAAAAGGATAGAAGGGAGGACTAGAGATAGGAGGCATGAAACAAGCATCTCTGAAGCATGGTAAAAACTGTGCTGTACAAATATTACATGTTACTCTTACCATCACTTTTGTGGTACATGCTATCACTGTTTTTCATTTGAGCAAATAAAGTGCATTACCTATGATCATGGAATTAATATCTGAGGTCTAGTTTGAACTCTGGTTTTCCTAACTTGGGACAGCAGAGGTGGGGAAAGCCTTTAAGGGACCTAAAAATCATAAGTAAAATGCAAGTTTTATTTTTCACTTTGAGGGCTATGAAGAAGGCAACAATCTGGCAACAGTTGATGAATTAAAAGAGGAAAATAGAATGAACTGAGAGAAATGTCAGATGGGTCTTTAGAAAACATTACTACTCCTGCAACTAGTGGATTTTATAATCTCTCCCACAAAGAAATATTTATATTCCTTGAAAATTTATAATTATTGAATGCTAAATGCTATAATATCTTCTCTATTAAGAAAAAAATGAACTCATGATGGCGTGGACCATTACCTCATTTCTAGCTATAATTTCTGCGTTCCATTAACTGTTATTCATTTTTTTAACTTAATTGTGCTTTTATAAGGAAAACACCATAGTTTGATATTTATCTATCTATCTACCTACCTATCTATCAGTAGATAATATGTATATATGAATATGTATATATGTGCATTTATACACACATACATGTATATATATACATATGTGTATGCACATGCATATGTAAATACATATAAATACATATATACGTATATAAAGGTTCAGAAATAAACCATATAATCAGAAATAGTTGAATAATTTTATCCTTGTATATTGCCTTCAAATTCAGTTTAAGTTCATTCAATGACAGAAATTTTGGTTGTATATGTCTTCCAACTATAAATAGAACAGTCAATTTTCTGCCCAGTTTCCTGATGCCCCTGTTTTTAATTTCCCATTTAAATTAAGTAGCATCATTCAAGGTAAGACAGTGACTATTGCCCTCATGCAAATAAATCTGGGAGTAATTCCCAATCATTATCAATTCATTGACAGGAGAAGCCTGAATTCAAAAAGGACCTTTTTTCAACCTTTACAAACCCTGTCAATGTGAGATAAATATTTTTTAATGTATTCAGTTCTTTGATGATAACCAATACAATAGTAGTATACAACTGTCAATAAATATGCACATATAAAGGCAAAAAATAAAATTGTGAAATCACTCAAGATAAAAGTTGTTTGTGAGAACAGAAACCACTATCATCAGTCAACTGCTTCCTTCCATTTCATCTAGTGATAGAGCTTTTAATTAAAAAAATGATCAAGGACCATGTTGTGGATGCTAAAGGACTAGTAAGGACTCACTGATTTATTGAATATACTGAGCCTTCTAGCTTTAACTGAGCTGAAGTTTACCTGAGTAATTTTCATACACCTAGATGCTGACACCTTCTTAGAGTGGTGATAAAACACTAGGTATGTCCAATGTGAAACCAACCATCCAGAGAGGACAGCTACCTTCTCTCACTCTCATTTCTGTTGATAAGATTGTATATCACTGGGACAGCAGCATGTCTAATTCAAGATATTGAATGCCTCTTTGTTCTTTCACACATACCCAGGGAAAACATTTCAAAGTTTGCCTGCTCCTCAGGCCTAATCATGACAAGTTGCTTCTGACTGGGTGACAAACATTTTACTTTGCCCTATCACAGTGCCCACACTGTAAACCAATTTGGAATGCATTCAACTGATCTGCCTTTGTGAATCTTATCTCTACCTTCACCGAATAGGGTAAAAAACTGGGAACAATACTTTATAAAATAGTAGATTTGACCCAGGCAATTCTTATCAAAATCAGATAGTCTGACACCTGATGTGGATATAATTTGCCAGGAATATAGAATTCTTAGATCACAAAGCATGGATCTGAAACTGCATGTGACAATTTTTTTTAAGATACTTTAGCACTCTGCAAACATATCTATCAGTAATTGTGGGAATGATATTATTTGGAGAGAAGATTTTCAATAAAGAACAAAAAACAAAATTAACACATAAGTAGATTTCCATCTAATACAATTTGCTTGACTAAAATAAGGTTTATTTTATAAATCATATTTCTTGAATCTTTCATTAATTTCCTACTCTGGTCCATATATATCTCTAATTTCTGCTGCTGGGGGAAGCTGAAGTTTTGAGTTCAGTCATTTTGAGCTGAAGTAGGACTACATGATTAAGAGTGTCTCCATTAAATACAACCCTAGGTTGGTTGCACTCTGGGAAAAGAAGGAGGAGTAAACTGACACAAGTCAAAAAAGATCAAATAAGTTAAAACTTCAATACAAACTAGCACTGGGAGAACTCTCACTGGCTATTGTACTTCCCAGGTGAGAAAGAGAGACACAGTTTCAAAAAAGTAAAATAAGTCTGATGACTTATTGAGATGCAGTGGTGACCCTTGGTTTGAGAAAAGACTTCAATAGGAATGGAATGAAGGCTATTCTAGGTACAGATGGCCTAGTAAACTTGGAAGACTTCAGTATAGCCCTAATAATGGACTATATAGCTATAGCACAAGGATCTGCCAATGTGACTATTCAGGGGCTCATCACTAGACTGGTTTTAGTGTCATTAGTTTTTTTTCATCTGTAAACTTTTGAAATGAATGACTACCATATCATAGATAAATTACATTTTACATTGATGAAGGAAATACCAACAAAGGCAAAATTATATATTCTTGTAGTATTGATACATTTATAATATGAAGCAATTTTTAAATTAATAATCAAACTGTATGTTTTCTGAGTTCCCTTCTAACCCTTGGATCCTATGTTCTATAATAATCCAGCATTTGTGGTTACAGATGTTTTCTACAAAGCCCTGTACTGTCATACGATTATTTATCTCTTTCTCTCAGGCTTTGTCCTCTTTGCATTCCTATAATTGAATTCTGTGGTGATTTACAGAAGAGAGATTTGCCCAGAACTATTTTGCATCAAGAAATGTTATACCACTTGAATTTCTGTTCTATCCTGAGACCATTTATTGACACCCAGTCGAAGACCCATCATGATTACTTATTAATATTAAGCAAATAATAAGCATGTGTTGATTTTTAAAGAAAAAATGTGCATTAGAAAAGAATTTCTGTGGAACCTAAAACACAAGAGACTTTAGATACTGACTTCAGAATGGTCCTTGCTCGGGTTTTAACTTATCTCAGCAAGCATCTGGATAATAAGAAAGAAGCTGTGTTTTACAGTGTACAGATTTGTAGGATTACAGATTTTCTGAGTCAAAGGGATTATTTAGTCTAGGGAATCTTAAGTATATATTTATATAACTTTATATTTAGAAGGTGCTTATGATTCATGATTAATTGTATTACAACTTGTGAATCCAGCAGTTCAGGGCTTTGGCCATGTGGTGAAGCTTATGGACCTCTCCCTAGAACAGTATTTTTAAATGCATAGAACAAATATTATTACAAAGGAAACAATTATACTTTAAAAGACTTTTAAAAATCTATCTCAGGTTAAGAAGCCCTCATCTAGTTGAAGTTCATAGACCACCAGCCTTGGAAGTAGGAAGACTTGAATTCGAATCCTCTGTCAGACTTTTAGCTTTAGGATAATGGGCAAGTCACTTAAACTCTGTATTCCACAGTTTCCACATCTTTAAAATGGGAGATAATGATAGCACTCATTTCACAGAGTTGTTATGAATATAAAAAAATGCATGTGTAAAGTTCTTTGCAAACCTTAAAGTGACACAAAATGCTATCTCTTATTATCATTAACACTTACTACAACCAGCAATAGCACCAGCACCGCTACCACTATTAACACCACCACCACCACCACCACGATTCCTACTACAAGAATTTTCTCTAATATACTCAACAAGTAATCAGCGAGTATTGACATTTTAATCCAGAACACAAAATAAAGAAGACATGGGAATGTATATAAAGTATAATGGGACCAAAGAGAGATGGAACTTGATTGGACTACTAAATCTGTGTTGACAACTTGAAGGAAATATCTTTGACAATTGTGCTGATGCCTAATTGTGGAGAGTCTAGAATATCAGTCAGAGGAATCTAAATTATTTTATTATTTGTCGGCCTTGTATGTTTTTGTACATGGTCAAAGTCATTAATGGCTTCTGAGTAATAAAATGATCAGACTTAATTAGCATTTAAGAACAAGGGAACATTTCAAAATGTAAAAGTAGAACCAAAAAAATCACAAAGAAATCACAATCACTGAAAAGCATTTTGAATCAAAAGATATTCTTTTGAGTATCTACTACATGTCCAGTGCTCAATATTATCTATGGAAGAGGAAGAAAAAAAATATATAAGATACAGTACATTCCCTCAAGGAGATTATGATCTAAATAAGGAGAGAGGACAAAAATGCTTAAAAACAGGAGCAAACCCACCTAAACAAATGATGACTTGTATGAAAGCAACCAAATATGTATTATGGAAATTTAGAAAGTGCTCCAAGGGGGAACAGTAATCAGAGAAGTTTCCATGAAAGAAAAAAAAAGGAGTCTTGTAAAATGGGTCAAATCTGGCCAAATGAAGAGGATGGGAAAAGATATTCCAGACAGCAAGATCATAGCATATCATTTTTACTCCATCAATGCATAAACTGATGTGTTAGTGGGATCAAAAGGAAGGGATTTCAGAGGCTCTAGAGTTCAACCCCCTCATTTGACAGATGAGGAAACTTAGGCTCAGAGATTAAGTGACTTGTCTGAATTTTACCTGACATTATGAAATGATAAGCAGGGGCCTCAAATTGTACCCCATACCCACTATGTTCTGCTACTATATTGAAATGACATATTAATTGGAAAAATTATAACAAAGAGCTATTTTCAGATTTTATGCCTTTTGGTATTTTAAGTTTCAACTGTCACACATAACTTTTTGTGTTTTTTTTTCCTAGTCACAGCCTACTACAGTGACATCTGCTTTGTTCCTATGCTTCACTGCTTTTCCATGATTGATAAATGCAGGAAAACAGGAAGAGAATAACTTATTTACAGATAAGATGCTTAGTGTTTATGATCAATAATGTTATAGCTAGTGAATCCAGCAGCTCAGCTAGAACTGTAAGAGCATTGTTTATAGCTAGTCAATCAATATAATACTCTGCTGTCATGCATCTCTTTCAGGAACCTGTATAGTCCAATGATTACCATTATATAATAAAATCCAGTCCCTTTTTTAACCTTCTTAGGTTTTTTTATCTTATAAAACTTGCAATTGATTTTTTTATACAATCTATAATATGCTTCCACTGTGTAGTAGATATGCCACTTAGTGACAGCCATGGGTGTTGGTCTCAGAAAGGGATTGAAACTGAATACATGCTGAGGAAGAAATTACTCAAAAATTTCAAGATCTGCCTCTCCAGGGCAAAGAGTGATTTCTTTTCCATGTCATGGATGTAAAACAGTAGCTGGTAATAAACAGACCACCGTTCATTTCCGATGGATTTGCACCCTTGGGTGGTTTCATTTTTAGCCACAAGAAGCTTCTCTTCTGAATCTGGTTTCCTTAGGAGGTGAATATACTGAACACTCTTGATGGGTCATAGAGCATTAGACAAAGAGAAAGCCATGAACTATATATGACAGAATTTCCCAGCAAGCTTAGAGAGTTGAGCACATATATAGTTTGAGGCACCTTTCTCACAACTTTAGTTTCATGTACTGACTGGCCCAATGAGCAAGAAGAGATGTAAAGAATCACTTTATTTAGCCCAGGTAATAAAAGATTCTAAAACTCACAAGATAAAGGAGGCCTGATAGGAAATCTGATTGTCTTGGGGCTATCCTGTGCCTCAGAGATCTCATCAGTATCTAAATCTGTCATAAGGCATGTTTAACAGAACAGGAGAATATAGCCCATTTGGACAAGTCACTTGTTTTATTAAGATACTGCCACAGTCACATAGTCAGATAGGAGATTTTATCATTGTTATCTGGGCGACAAGAAACCAGCTTGTTCCTGACACCACCTTGGTGGGGATCATTTTAAACAATTCATGTTAAGCCTGCATGCTTCCAGTGTCAGGATCCTCTCCAGTGTCAGAGATTTGCTAAAGCAAGAAAATCAAGGTCAAATTTCCCCAATGGCTCTCTGTGTGTATATATGTACACACATGTATGTACATATATGTTTATATGTACATACACACGTACATATTTGTGTATATATAATATATGCATATTTCCCTTTTAGAAAAGAGAATAGAGAGATTTACGGAAGCTACTATATGAGTTATTTAGATTTATATTAAACTTCTCTTACCTCACTTTCATTAATTCTTGTAAAATTTTGTACTCATATGCACTTCTTAAATTCTACTTGTATTATAGTACTTTATTATCATTTTCACCAGATTATAAATTTCTCAAGGTTAAGGACAGTATAGCTTTCAGTGCATTATAATGGGAAGATTATTGGTTTTTGAATCAGCTGATTTGGATTCAAGAGATACCTCTCACACTAGCATTATGACTGTATAGTGGTTACATAAGCTCTCCAGGGAGTTTGCCTTATTTATAAAATGAGAAAGTTGAACTAGAATGTCTCTTGCAACTCCTATGTTCCTGTTGATTCCATAAAATGGTGAAAATAATATTTGAGCTATCCACTACATTGGGCTGTTTATTCTTAAGAAAGGACTTTGCAAATTAATAAAGTGGTACACAAACATGACCTATTATTTCACCATTACTATTTTCAGTAATTTCTATCAGGATGAATGATATATTGTTTGTTTCATAACTGTGATTTCATCTGTTTATAGAATTTTGCCCTTCATTAATGTGGATTAATACCTGTCTAAACCTTACAGTCTTAAATAGCTGCCTATGGCATTAATAGGTTAAATGGCCCATCCATGGTAATACAGCTAATAACAGGATCAGGAATTGATCCCTGTTATTCCTGAACCTAAATCCACCATTCTTCCCAATATAACTATTTTGCCTAGCCTCCTATCCACTTGGTGTTCCTGAATCCAAACCCAGCATTCTTCCCAGTATACTGTATTGCTAAGGCAACATTCACAGCACTGGTTGTGACTGTGAATTTGCTGGTGTAGCTCTCAATGACAAAGTATAAAAGACTCTCCATATAGAAGGCAGAAGAAAAGCATTTATTTAGACACCAGAAAGCTAAATCCATCATGGTGATCAAGAAGTTAATAAACATGACCACAGCAGGGGACAAAGCCATCCCCAAGCCTCCCCAGCTCTGCCAGGGCTTTCTCACAAGCACACACTCAGGACACTGAGCCTTGCTGTGCCTGCCTGTGTCCTCTCACCTCTGCCCCAACCACACTCACTCACTTCCTCCCAGTTCCACTCCACCCTTTCTCTTCTGCCTGTTCAGCAAGCTCCTCCCACCTAATGTGTATTAGGCTTCTAGGTGATTTAAGCAGGTCACATGGGTCTCTCAATGTATGGGAAAGAGCTTTCCATTTAAATTGCCATTACATATACCTAAGGTCCCTCTTCCCTTATTCATTTCATTCACCATGTTGTACTGAGTAAAGAAGACTAGCCTAAAACACTTGCTGGATGTGGGACCCTGAGCAAGTCACTTACCCTGTCTACGTCCGTTTCCTCAACTGCAAAATGAGGACAATTATATTTTACTCTTGGAGTGAAAATAAAATAAGATCTTATCTGTTAAGTGCTTAGCACAGTCTTTGGAACGTAGTAGGTACTTTATTAATTCCTTTCCCTTTCCTTTCCCATCAATAAATATTTGATGAGAGGATAATGAAAGAATGAATGAGAAAAAATATTGAATAGGGATTGACAAACATGGAAGCAGCTTACAGGAAATGAATTATTAAACAAAAAGTACCATGGAATAACTTGTAAACTTCTGCCATGTAGTTTATAATATAAGATATAAAAAGATGGCATTTTTTAGGAAAAAGAACCTTTAGGATGGAAATGTCGAAAGTAATATAGTAGTCATGATCTTCCTTTAACGACAGTATTTAGAGCTACAAGAGACTTCTTAGGGATCATCTAAGTTAAACTTTTTAATTTTATAGATTAAAAGAATGGAAACACACAGGGCTTAAGTGACTTGCCTGTAGCAGTCACACAAGTAGTGATTTGCCAAGAGGACTCTTTAAATTTTTTAATCCAACTTCAACATTCTATGGAGTAGTTCCTCACTGTCCAAGGGTCTCAGAAGCAAAGAATGGATAAATTAAAAGGGATCTCACCATTCTACAATAATCCTAGCAAGCATCTATCTCAACTTTCTTGCATGAAAACTTTCATCTTCCTATAAATTGCTAGTCTTCTCCAAGAAAAGAGGGTGAATCTATTTATTGTGGGGTTTCCCCCTACAACAGGGTTAGAATTTTTTTTTTCCCAAAGAAAAAGAAGAGAACCACACAGAGTAAGGAAGTGCCAGGATTTCACTAGGATATGAATCAGTAGCTGAATCAATGCAACAGTAGTTGTATCTGCAATTTCCCTTCTTAAAGTCAAAAAAGATAAAGGGGCAATCTGCAAGGTATAAAATAGTTTCTTCTGTGCTGCCTTTGTTTTAATGGAAGTCTCATACTCAGGTGACAAGAGTGCTGAAATCAAAACAGATACCTATACAGAAGAACTATCTGGCAGTCCTCATTCCTTTCACCATATTTCTTCATCTTGGTATATGTGCCATCCTAACATGCACTTTAAACCTGCCAAAGACTAGACTCTATCTTATTGATCTAACCTTCCTTCTCATAAACATCTGAGGTTGATACTGTCTTTTACTTTCCTCTTGTCCCTTTGGTCACAGGGTGAAGACACAGGAGAGCTCTGGAGTTTCACTGAGAGAATGAACTATTCTAGGACAGGGCTAGGATTCCAATTATTAGAAATTTTTTCTCTCTAACTGGGGACATCAAAATGAGTTAGTCATGTTCCATTACTACACTTCTAAAGGATTAATGACTGCAAACAACTTTGGAGTCTTTTCTATCTACCTAAAGGATAGGTGCGTAAATAATTAACTACATATAGTTATAGCTATATTGTGTGTATGTATATACATTGAGTCAGCTGGGTGGGTCAGTGGATAGACCACTGGGTCTGGGGTCAAGAAGTACTCAATTCAAATCTGACCTCAGATGCTCAGTAGCTGTGTGACTCTTGGCAAGTTACTTAACCTCTTTTTGCTTTAATGAAATGGCAGACCACTTTGCTTTAAGAAAATGACAAACCACTCTTTGCCAAGATAATTCCATGGACAACATTGTTGTGCTATGTTCTATGGGGTCATGAAGCATGGACACAATTGAACATGTGTGCACACATGCAAAAATATACATAAATCTTATATATGTACATATTAATCTATGTATATACACATATATACCATATATATCATGTATATCATGTATATCATGTATAATAAATATACATATACACACACATATACAAACACTGTGTATAATACATATAGTATATTGTGCGTATATATGTATAAACACATACATATTACAAACACATAAATATAGTATACATATATTAGATTTTTAAAAGTCAGTGCAGGTTTAAATCCATTCATGCAACAGAATTTGGGGGATAAAATGTGAATGTATATAATGTGTGATATCATATTGTTTATATCATATTAATATATTAAGTCATGCATTGATATTTTGAGTATATCCACATACTCTTCAAAGATAAAGAACAGAACCCCATACATCACTGTAGCAGTTTAAGAGCTAATACTAGTTAATGTACCCAATAATGAGAAATCATCATTAATTTTTCTAATGCATATTTCAAGGTCCTTTATTGTATAGAATTGATCTATAGAAGATTTGACAAGCATATAAGGGATAGTAGAGAGTGAAAAGATGTTGAGAAAGGTAAGTGTCTATAAAAAGATTATAGATTGCATCCCCAGAAATTGTTCCCAAAATAAAAATATTAATAAACATACATTAAAATATCAAAGTATTTCTGATTATACTTCTTTGCTCATTATGGATTGTTTATAAAAGAGGTCCTTCTTTGATAAATGACACAACATAAAATTAAAGTGTATTTTCATTTCACATTTTTGACCCTCACTCATTTTCTAGCTTATACTTCATTTTAAAAACCCAATTTCAGCCAATGTTGGCAGATAATGATATGATGGGGAAATCAGACCTTACTTATTCAAGACAATGGTGATTCTTTTCACATACTTCATATATCTACTAAGATTCAAAAGTCATGAATTCGTTGACTATTTTCCTCTACTACAAATATTATGTAGGTCTTATTATTTTAGCTAGAATGTGTACTTATAACTTCATAATTTCATCTCACTTCTAATTATCTTTTCAATTACTTAAGAATGAATTTTTACAGATTATATTGTCTTTAAAATTAGATGAAACTTAGAGTATCCACATGAAAAAAAATGCTGGCTCTACAACTATCAAAAAAAAGTTAGTCAAAAGTAATTTTTTTAAATGGTTACTTGGAAGTATCTGTAGGTTCCATTCAAGGTCATCTCAGGGACCCTCAGTACCATAATGGGAGAGCTTACCTCTGTAGAATTGATAACATTTCCTCCCCATGAATGAACTATTATGCTGACTTCTATATGGTGAAGAGGGTTTTTTTTCCTTAAGTTTTTATTCTTACCAAAATATTTCAATTCTTCTCTTTTCTGTCAAAGCATATCAATGCCATTTTGGAAAACTCATCTATAATGCTACCATTCCACCTTTTCTCCACCCCCTTCCCCATACATATCCATCACTGCTGACTTTTAACATTCATTGGGGCAGATTTCACTTATGCATGATTGGCTAGCATTTTCTATATTTAGGGAGATTTTTGGCTGATCAAGAAAGTGTCTCAAATTCTTTGCTTTTATAGATTGACATGCTTAATACAGCTCTGCCATTTTTTGCAGATGTCATTTAATTCTTCACATTATTCCTCTCTTTTTCAGACCAGAAATGAAAAAGGATAACTCCCTATCACTTCCAAAAATATACTGTCATGTAATTTAGAAGTTTAAAGTTATCTGCTATACAAACACATATGTTATCCCTATACTCTACATACACACATATATGTGCATATCTCTATATCTATCAATCTATCTATATGTATGCCTCTCTCTCTCTCTCTCTCTCTCTCTCTCTCTCTCTCTCTCTCTCTCTCTCTCTTTCTCTGTCTGTCTGAATCTCTCTCTCAACATTACAGTGTTAGAGCAAGAAGACCTGGGAAGAACACGATAGTAATTCTGACTGACAGAATATTGACTATTCTGAGTTTGTAGGTACTAATTTAATAGTTCATAGACATTAAGAACCAGTGTTTTTATACTCCTTATCAAGTATGGGGTAGCAATATAGAGTAATTCCAGTATATCATATGAGGCCCATTGACCCAATGTTTGAATCCCATCAAACTTGGTTAGTTTTTAAAGGAAATAATTATAGTTATAGCTCTTTTCTCAATTTCAGTGTTCATGTTTGGCAAAAATCAATGGTTGATTTCAGACTCCTAGTCATGATCATATGGTCATAGATATAGAATTTCAAGGAGCATCAGAACTTAACCTCTTCATTTTATAAATGAGAGAAATGAAAAAAAAATTATATGCTCAAGACCACACAAATATTAAGTAGCAGGGCTTACGTTCAAACTCAATCATGCTGCTCCAAGTTCAAGGGGAGAATTTCAGTATTCTTCTTCTAATGCACAGCCATTTCTGAGACTTACAAAAAACTCTGAATACTGTAGAAATTACCTGCTAGTGCTAAACTACCTTTCATTGTCTAAGGTATCATGTATAAATGCACATGGATACGCATATGTGTATAGATGCACACACATCTATTCCATATTAGAGAAATTAGAACTTTGCTATATAAATCTTTACATGGACTTCAAATGGTCATTTGTCAGGTTCATTTTTTAATCTTTTCATGGTAGAGTAGTTATTAAAATGTAAAAATTTCATTTTAAGGAAGTTCCACTGCAAAGAGGCTCTGAGGATAATGCAACGAGATCCAGTGTTGTATTCATATATTTGTATATATAACATGCATATGTTTCTATATCAGTATATATGCATATATGTACAAATATGACATTAAATGTATAAATGTACATTGTGAATGAGTGCACATAAAATATACATTGTATATATGTATATATTGCATAGAGTATATATCTATGTATATTGTCTTACTCAGAGATATGCTATCAACTATGATGGTGATATTTTCACCAGGGTTTGTGTATAACTGAAGCTCTCCTGTATTATTCTCTGTTGTACACTGGGTACTCACACAATGTATGAAAGAAATGTTGTCCATAATTCATCTGATTTTTTTTTTGTGAAATTGAAAATTCTACTCAATCTCCAAGAAATGTTAATCAGGACTGACATGTAAAATAAAGCTGGAAAATAAGATTTCTGTGTGACAATCTTAAGTCTAATTTAAATATTTTGTTAAAAAAAATACAGAAATATGCAGAATTGATAGATTCGTCACTAGTTAAGATCTTTCTTTTGCTGCAAATGTTGGTTGCCAGATAAGACATTAGAAATGAATTAAGGATCCAGTAGCTTTGCTGAAAGGTTTTGGCAAGAGAAGAGGAGGCAAACTATGGAAAGACGTATTTGTGGTGAAATTCCTTGTGTTATAGCTACTATTGCCTTGACCAAAGTATATTTATCTTTTGACTCCCATGAAAACAGTTGTTTATAGACTGCTCAGAGGTGAGGTTGAATTTTGAGCTGCAATAGCACGCAGGATGCACACGCAGCAATTTGGTGACAGAATGCTGAATGCTGGTGACTATTAAACTCCACTCTGTCTAGACACCACTTCTCACAATTTGTGTTGATAAAATACTTTGTGTCAGCAAGTCTATTTAGAACAGCAGTCAACAGTGGTTGTTTCCAGTGCAGTACAAGCTGGAGGCACTGTTTTCCTTTAGCTATTCAAAAATCCTATTACAACTCTTTTTGGATTTTGGAGGAGGGGGGAGACCTGCTGGAGTGTTAAACAGTATTACTTTTTTAAAGTTGTGCTCTGGTAAATTCTTTCTGAAACTGATAAAAAAAAGTTAAACATTATTTTAAAACTCCTGACAACACTGTCAAAACTATATGCATGATTCTCTGAGATGTTAGATCTCTCATATACTTTTTTGTAACTTAAGGGAAGTCAAAAGATAACATGAGAATGTACTTTCTAGTTTTTTGACAACCATGCAATAGTTGATTAATCATACAATTTATCTTGTTTAAATCAAGTTTATATTTTCTTTTAATTTCAATATTACACAAATGTCTATTATAATGAAGTCAATAAATCTGAAAGTCAATATTAACTTAATATTAGAACATTTTACTAGCCATCATTGGCAAGTAAGAAGTGTTTCTCTAATACACCCTGTCATATGGTTCACAGCCTATGTGCACATTACAGCAAAATTATTGCCTAAAATGCATGTTTCACATATCATTGCCCAGAAATCATGGTTGGTTTTTTTTCCCCCATCAACCTAGCTGAATTGGAAGGTATATTATAAAATACCTAGATCTTGCCTCATTCATCATCCCATAGATCAGTCTCTAGAAATGTACATGTCTTGATTTGAAATGAATAAAATAAAGCTAAGAGAAATGAAGCAGTGTTTGAATTCATCCAGCTTGTCAATGAGAGAGCCATAATTTGAACCCAGACCTCTGCCTCCACATCTAATGCTCTTTCCATACAACATCATTTCTTTTTATTCTGTGCAATACTACCAACTTTGCCATGACACTTGAAATTTGGTGGCTTTTCCACTCACCATAGTTTGCCTCAATTTCTTATAGAAAATCATTGATGTATCAGTTTAATTTAATAATAGATCTTTCCTCTCCACCCCTCCACCTGGAAAATTCTTCACCATATCAATGGGAAATTTTGAACAAATTCTGACCGTATTTCCAAACAGGTTCTCTACACTGATATAAGAGAATAAAAAAAGGAGAGTATGTAAGTTGAGGAAAAAGGTGAAATCAGATATCTAGATTTTATGACACTGTCATCCTCACCATCCTTCTCTAAATTGTTAGGATAAATTAGCTTCCATTGAATACCTGCTGTTTTCCCCACACACCCTGTTCATAATAGAAGAATATGGGTTACACAACATGAAAAAAGCATGAATGCTTGAAATAGAAATTCACAGCACATGTCCTTTAACTTCTTACTGTAGTAATACTGTCAGTGAGCAGCAAATTCTCAACCTTTCTCACAATTTTGTTTCAAAATATCTTGAGTACTTATCCAAAAAGGTCCTCTCTATTTTGGAACCATGCCTTAAAAAAAGAAGTAAATTCCTTTTAAAGCCAATATAAATAACAAATTAAGTTGACTGGCAAGGGTATAAAGTTTTGAAGCAAAACATTTTGCAAGTTCAATGATGTTTAAACAAGGGGAAAAAACAAATTGCTGGAAGGAACTTGAAATGCCCCAGGCTCAGGAATAATGAGCACACCCTCTGATCTCAAGACTGCTGCTGCTGGCAGCCTCTTTCTCATATTTGGAAGCTTTCACTTTGCCTAACAATCTACAGAGTGCATATTTTAAATGCATGTGACATATCTAACTACAGTTACTGAATAGTGCAATACATAAACAAATAGAAATGAGCGGTGAAGGATAAAATGCCCTGAAATAGTGTTACATAGGTCATAAAACAGAGCAAAGGACAGGTGCAGAGTTTTGCTTTTTTTCTGAGGTTTTGTGCAATGATTTAGGTTATAAACAATAATATACCTATGCCCTAATATCAGAACAGGTGGTATAAACTCAATATTCATATTCTCCCTCTCTAAGTCTAGGAGTGATTGGTCACCCAGAAAGATAACTGGCTACATAGAATATTAAATCTGCATTTTTTTATTGGATTAGAATTTAATGAGTCCCTGAAACCAAGGGATCATGAAGAATATTGGGGAATTTGTGTTATCAGGGGTGACAACAAATATCCAGTTTGCAAATTATTCCAGAAACTCAATCACTGAAAATCACTTTAAGTATTTAATAATAGTTCTTTTCACTTCCCATGAAGATACCCAGAAACTACCATGCCCCCCCCTCAACAAATTTAGGAATACAGATAATACTTACAAAGGCCAGACTGCTTATGTGTGACATAGAGAAGTGAAAAGAATACTAGAACTGAGCTGATGAAATATAGATTAGAATACAAGTTCTTATTACTTATATGACATTGAGTAAGTCACTTATCCTCCCTGGACTTCAATTTCTTCATCTGAAACTTGAGACTATCAGACTGGATGACCTTTGATGTACATTCTAGATCTAAATCCATATTGTTTTTATACAAGTCTTGTCTGTATCTGGTTGTCGTATTACTGGACCCATTCCCTCTTTTTACCTTGCTGGCCCATAGGCTTCCCTTTGGTGAAAAAAATTCATACCCAGTGCTTGAAATCTTTGATCCATTCCTCTACAATTTAGAATCTTTTCCACTGGTTTTCAGGTTCATCCTGCCTGTGACATCCAACATGAGAAACCAGTCTCAGGCATTAAAGTGAAAACTTCTCTTTTCCTCTACACATATGCCATGCAATTGCATCGTTAATGACAGTGTACTTTTTTTTTTTAATGGGAAGGAGAGTCTTTCTAAGATGGTCTTGTTTTTAGAAATCAGAGAGTGAATGTGTAGAAACTGAAGATTTAAGAGAGGATGAGTTTAATAGCAATCTGTTAAAAAACAATGGACAGAGGCACATTTAGGGTTAATATAGAGGGATTTGCCTAACTAGGAAAAGGGCTACCTCTCCAGACAGGAGTAAAGAGGATACAGCTAGGAAAGAGATTTGATACTCTTTTTGCGATTCAAAGTCCTTAATTCGCTTGGCCCCTCCTACCTTTTTAGTCTCCTTACACCTTACTTCTGACTATGTACTTTTCAATCACGGGACATTGGCTTTCTGGCTGATCCATGAAAAAGACACTCCATCTATTTTCTCTTCGAGCGTCTATTTTCTCTTATTTCTCATTTATATTCTATATAGCTTGCTTGTATACATTTCTTTTCTGGTTGTCCTCCTATTGATTATAAGCTTGAGTGCAGGTCCTGCCTTTCGCATCTTTTTGTAGTTTCAGTGCAAAGCATTGTGCCTAGAAAACAGTAAGTGATTAATAATTATTTATTGATCAAATAATGTGTTTGAAAAGAGGAGGGGAGAAGATACCTATCAATAAATGAAGTCATTTGTCAAGGAAGTATGAAGGTTCTATGCTGAAGAGGTAGTACCAGGACATGTTGTGTAAGGTTGGAGAAGAGATAATAGGGATTGGATTCATCACTGTGGTGGATGGCATAACAAATTAATTAGGGATATGTAAAAGGATTGTCTTATTGCAGTATGTGCATAGTTGAAATTATGAAATATAAATATGTAGTGGAGCTCATCAGTATAGTTCTGTGCTATTTTCCAGCTGTATCCAGTAGAATAGTGGTGGGAGTAATTCAAGGTTGGGATCTAGCAAATAGTGATGGGAGGGGAATGGCAAAAGATTTGAGAGTGGATGAAAAAAAGAGTTGATTTTTTTAAGCGGTTAAATATAGAAAAGGAAAGAGTGTGGGCAATGGATTAATGGTAGGAAAAAAACTGGGAGTGTTGGGAGGGGTTTGGAGAACATAAAATGAAATGAGGATTTGGGATCGTAAGACCGAATGAAAGATGGAATGATAAAAGGATATGATCATATAAATAAATTCCAGAGTTATTTATTTCGATGGCAGTTAATAAAGTTAGAGTGGAAGGTCAGGGAAACCGAGTACCCTGAGGAATTTAAAATTAAGGTTAAAGTCCCTTATATGAATATGGGATCTGGAGGATAGAGAAATTCAGTGTCCTGAGAGGGGCACCGAGCACCTTGAGAAATAAAGGAAAATGTCATAGGATGGAAAGATAATGACCACTAGGATCTAAATATATAATAAATTTGAATAACATGAACCTCAGTGGAAGAGGGCTTCCTGAGGGATAGTGTTAAAAAAAAGTCTGAAAGTGATAAACTAGCTTATAGAAATAAACTAGTTTCCCCCATCCTGACCAGGAGTATAGAAATCATATTAGGGTCTTGAGGTAGCCAGGTTCAACTAGAATTTTAAATTTGTGGAGAGTAGTACTGTAATACAAGGATGGAAATAATTATCCCTTTTACATGTTATGTATAGAAATAGCATTCATCCACAGAAATAAAATCCATTGGTTTATTCATATTAATAACAATCATAAGTAGTTTGAAAGAAAAATTCAGATCTATAATTCTAAAAGTCTCTCTTTACATCCAGCTGTTCTATTCAATGACATTCCTAGAGGGTATCATTTGATAGCTGCTTTTTATTCAGAGTCAGGAAGTAGGTATCTTTAAAAAGAAGCATCTTCTTCTGAAATTTCTACCCTTGGGAATATTATGTCTACTTTTTTGTTTCTTCGTTTATAAATAGTATTTTATTTTTTCATTTATATATAAAGATTTGCAACATTCATTATTATAAAATTTTGAATTTTAATCTTTTCTCCATCTCTCTCATTCCTTCCCTCTCATCCACCTTCTCCAAGACAGCAATCAATCTGATATGAGTTATACATGTACAGGTATGTAAACTTCTTTTCACATTAGTCATATTGTGAAAGAAGAAATAGAACAAAAGAGAAAAGTCTCAAGATAGAAACAAACAAACAAAAAAAAACAAATAAAAAAAGTGAAAATAGTTTGCTTTGGTCTGCATCCAGACTCCATACTCCTTTCTCTGGATAGCATTTTCCATCATGAGTCTTTTGGAATTGTTGAAGATCATTGTATTACTGAGAAGAGCTAAGCCTATCATAGTTAATCAATGCACAATGTTTCTGCTACTGTGTATAATATTCTCCTGGATCCGCTCACTTTACTCAGCATCAGTTCAGATAAGTCTTGCCAGTTTTATTTTTTCTGAAATTGTCCTGATCATCATTTCTTACAGCATTGCAATAGTATTCCATTGCATTCGTATGCCATGACTTGTTCAACCATTCTCTAATTAATGGGCATTTCATCAATTTCCAGTTCTTTGCCACCACAGATAGGTGCTATAAATATTTTCATACATTTCCCTTATTATTATGATCTCTTTGGGGTACAGACCTGATAGTGATATTGCTGCATCAAAAGTTTGATTGTCTTTTGGACATAGTTCCAAATTGTTCTCCAGAATAGTTAGATCACTTCACAGATCTACCAACAGTGCATTTGTGTCTCAATTTTCCCAAATTCTCCAACACTTATCATTTTCCTTTTCTTTCATATTAGCTAATCTTAAAGATATGAGGTGGTACCTCAGAATTGTTTTGATTTTCATTTCTCTAATCAATACTGATTTAGAACACATTTTAATATTGCTATAGATAGTTTTGATTTCTTTCTCTGAAAACTACCTCTTCATATCCTTTGACCATTTATCAACTGGAAAAAACTACTTTTATTTTTATAAATTTGACTCAGTTCTCTACATATTTAGACATGGGACCTTTCTCAGATATGCTTGCTATAAAAACTCTTTAAAATCTTACTGCTTTCCTTGTAATCTTTGTTTTTTTAAAGTCAGTTTAATCAAAATTATCTGGTGTACATTTCATAGTGTTTTCTGTCTCTTGTTTGGTTATAAAGTCTTCCCTTCTCCATACTTCACACTGGTAAACTATTTCTTTGTCTCCTTATTTAGTTATGGTATCATCCTTTGGATCATTCCTACTCTTAAACTAAGATTGGTGATGCAGACAGTGAAGATTTGGTGGAGTTTAGGGAAAGAGGCAAATGAATAAAGTATGTGAGTACATTTGAAGGAAACCAGTATAGATATTTATTCATGGGTATTTGATTCTTAGTGAAAGGATATGGACTGTCCAAAATATAGGCACATAATTTTCATTTACTCTTATGTGTGTTATGAATGAATGGATGCATGTATGAAATGAATTGAAAATAATTTATTAAGATCTTACTCTGTGCAAAGCACAATCTCAGAGGCTAAGTTTTCTCCTCTCCTTTTTCATCCTTGTTGGGCCTCTGTTCTTTTAAAGGGGCCATGCCCTGACTACTTCTTTAAAAGGCCTATTGAGTGAATGGGAATTACCTCACCCTAAGTATCTGCATAGACCTTGGCCTAAAGGGGCCAAGATCTCCCAGTGCATCCTGGGTCATCTCCAGTCATCCTGAGGAATATCTGGCCACTGGATTCAGATGGCTTGGCAGAGATGTGAGGCTGGTAACCTTTACAGCCCTCCCTCACTCAAAACAAAGTCAGGTGCAAGTCATGTCATCATTTCTCTAATGGCATGGTCTTCTTCGGCAATGAAGGATGAACACAAGCATCTGTTCTCTTAGTCTAATCACAGGGCTCAATTTATTGGTGACCTGGAAACTAAACTTTTAATCTTTTATAAAATCATAAAGAGGATAAGAATGATAAGAGGATAAGAGCTGGAAACAACTTCAGTCTTCTTATTAAGGTTCTTATATCAAATGTATCTATAACTAAGCTATCCAAGATAAATACTTGATAATCCTCTTTGTAAAGATGATGAGGAACATGAAAAACAAATTTTATATTTTCAATTTAAATTTGGACTTTGATTCTCAACTTTAAAACCGAAAAGAAGCATTTCTATATGAAAAGAACAGAAAAAAACTGTATAAAACCATGAATCTATATTTTATAAAATTTCCTTATTTAAAAATGTGTATAATTTGTCTGAAAAGTGAGTAGAGTTTTAAAATATCAAAGTATATATTTGTAACTTCATAAAGTTCTCTGCATTACTTAATAAAAAAAATCCCTTTTCTCTTCTCCCCTCCTTTTCACTTTCCTCCACTCCTTTCTCCTCTCATCTTCTCTTTTCTTTCATTTCTCTTCTCTTTTCCTCTTCTTTTCTTTTCCCCTCCAGTTCAGTAAGTTTGTTTTGCTTGGGCTTACTTTAGGTCCCCATTATTTTTCCTTTTAATTCTATCCCCATCCTTATCACCATTTATTTCTCTTTGTTGAGTTTTATATGTTTCCACACCAAATCCTTTGTATTTTTACATGTGTTTAACTTTCCTTTGTACATTTCATATAAAAAAATACTAAGGTCATTGAATGTGTGGTACCCCTTTCTTCTATGTTTTAATGTTCTACTCATAAACCCAAGGTATGAGCAATTTCAATTTCCACCTTTTTCTTCTTTCTTTCTACACTAATGCATTCCTTTTTACCATCCTCATTCCCCTCTTCAAACTCAAAATGAATCTCCCCCAAGTCAGCTGTATTTGGCCTACAACATGTCAAAATGAAACCTGTTCCAGATTAAAATGTACTTGGGAAATATTTAATAAAATAAAATGAAATTTCGGTAATATTAAAAAGGGTTTTTTCTACATTATTATGTGGCTCACAGGAATCTGTATGGGTGGGTTAGTACCCCCCATTTTCTATTTGAGTCCAACACCATCGCTGTATTTCATTAATGAACTCTATGATCTAATCACACTGACCTCCTTGTTATTCCTCATAAATCAAACCCCCAAAGTGTCTGTATTTTCAAAACCTTTTTCCCAGGTCTGCATTGATTTCCTTCCTTGTACTCCCCTCCTGGATTAGCTGCATTATTTCAGTTCTAAGTTTTAAGTCCACCTTCTACAATAGGACTTCAATGCTAGCATCTTTCCTCTGAAATTCCCTCTAGATTACACTGTTTATGTCCTGTACATACATACATATTTGCACATTATCTCCTCCATTTGAATGTGAGTCCCTTTCAGGCAGGGTCCCTTTAACTTTTTTTTGTATCCTCAAGCAAATTGCATGAAACATAGTAATATTTAATATTTGTGTACCATTGTCTAAAGGTCTACATTTTCCCCCTGGATTATCTGAAAGGACCATCTCTAAGATCATACATTGCAGAATAGTATCCTATTTCATTTGGTTAAGAGTATTTCTTCACTGGTACTTAACAGTTTACCCTAATACCATTATAAGTTCCGACTAGCCAGGGCTAATATTAAAAAGTCATATGAATTCATCTTGTTCTTTTTCCATTGTAATTTCATAGAAAAATCTTCTCTAAACAACCTACTAAGTAGTACTTCAACCTTTGTTTGAATGTTAATGTTTTACTCTTTGATGTTATTAGATATCCTGGTGAAATTATGGTAAATCATTAGAAATTTCAAATAGTTCATTGAGATCATTGCCAAATATACTAAATTATATCTACACTGTGTGGCATCATACTGCCATAAAACTATTAAGTTCTTAATGACTTGATAAATGTTTGCAGATATTCCCTCTGTTTGCTCATGATACACAACATATTATTTAAATATTCTATAGAACTTCCATTAAACAAACAAATCTATTCTTCCATTCTTGCTAAACCATCTTTCAAATTTTTCTTTTTATTTCTGTCACTAGGCAACCAACTCCTTTTTCTTATTTTCCTGAGACCCTTGACCAAAACTCATCTTCTTTAAAGCATATTCTTTAAAATCTTGTCTCATAGCTAAATTCATTTGCATGTCTTTACTCTCTAGTTTAGTGAACATTAATGTCTACTTGTTTATATGCATCTATATAAAAATAAGAAAGTCTTACTTCCAGTTTGTTTCAAAACCATCAGTATTTTTAACTAATATGAGTTTCCTAAAAATGGTAAAACCGAATTCTTTATCTTATCATGTTCATAAATCTAAATGTTTGTGCTTCTATCAATGGTCACATTTTTCTTCTTGTCATTAATTCTTTCCTTTTCTCATTCCTTCATTTTAAATTCTAATCAATTCCTAGTTGATTCTTACAAATTGAATACATATAATGTTTCAAATTCTGTCTCTCTTCTCCATTGTATTGCCACCACCTTAGGTCAGACCTTTTGACCAGGGTATTGCCATTGCCTTTTAACCACTCTCTCATAATAAATTCAAATCCAGTAAAATATTTCCTGCATATAGTTGCCAAAATCCATCTCCTGTTACATAGTTCTGACTGTGACTCCCTGTCTTTCTGTTGCCTAAGGATGGATGCAGATTTCTTAATTTAGAAAGCAAGCCCTCAGACAGTATGCCTCTACCCTAATAACTTTTTTAGCCTGATTTTAATTAGTATGTTCTTTCACATACTCTATGTTCTGGACAGACTGAATTATGTCAGCTTTTCCTTTCAACAGACCAATCGATAGCCATTTATTTTGTTATAGGCAGTGTGCTAAGTGCTTGGAATACAAAAAGAAAGATAGTTATAATCTAGCAGGGACAACATGGAAACAAATAGTTGCAAGTCAAGTTACATATGTGACAAATAGTAAATAATTCAAAGAGAATTCAAATCAAAAAGTCATTTGATTTAAGAGGGGTTGGGAAAGGCATCCTGTAGAAGCCAGAAAAACAAGGAGGTTAATAGGTAGATCAGGAGAGGAGATAGCATTCTAAGTATGGAAGAAGACCAGAGGAAATACCTGGAGTCAAGAGATGAGTGTCTTCTTTGAGGAATAGGCATCACTGGATCAAATCTATGCAGGGGAATAATATTAAATAAGACTGGAAAATAAGAGGGAGCTAGGTTATGAAGGAATTTGAATGCTAGAGTATTCTGTCTTTTATCTTGGAGGCAACAGGAAGCTTCTGGAATTTATTGAGTAGTAGAGGGCAATATAATCAGACTAGTGTTTTAAGAAAAGCACTTTAGTGGCTTAATGGAGGATGAATTGGAATGGGAGAGACTTGGGATACAAAACTAGATCTATTTCTGATCTCTTTTACCTCTGTGCATCCAACAGACCAACTTTTATTTTTCTTAATCTACCAAGGAAATTGTTGTTGCTTGGTCTTTTCAGTTATGTCTGCCTCATTGTGACCCCATTTCGGGTTTTCTTGGCAATAAGACTGGAGTAGTTCGCCATTGCCTTCTCCAGGTCATTTCACAGATGAGGAAGGAACTGAGGCAAACAAGGTTAAGTATCTCGCCCAACTAGTAAATGTCTGAGGCTGGATTTGTACTCAGGTCTTCTTGACTCCAGGTTCTGTACTTTATCTACTGTGTCACGTAGCTAAGATGAACTCATTCTCTTCCTTCAAATCCTATATATGACTGTATTATATCTTCTTCATGAACATTTACTCTTGATCCTCTCATGATGGCAAGAGTAAGAAAACATTCAGTAATAAAATCTTGGAGGAGACCCAACTCAGAGGGATTAGTAAGAAATAGAATAAGGAGTACTTAGAAGGTTAGGAAGTAAACTGTGAAAATATAATGATTATAAAGCAAAGAGAAGAGAAGGCATCCAGTAGGAAGATACAGTCAAAACTGAGTGCTACAGAAGTCCATAAGGATGAGGATAAAGAAGATGAGTGAATGAGTTTCTTTTTGGCATTGGAGATTAAAGAGTCAGTAATTTGGTATGAGTTGTGAGAAAGTGTAAGTATTAGCAATTTAAAAAAATCTTTGTTGAAGAAATTTAGCAATGAAAGATAGGTAACTAAATTGACTGAACAGGTCAAAGGATTGTTGAAGAATCTTTGGTTTGTTCAACATAACATGCTTTGGTTTATGATGTGCCTTAGTAGATGCTGATGAATATCTTTCATCCACAAATTTATCCTTAAAGGTAAGATTGTGTATTAATGGAATGCACTGAACTAAATTACACATTGATTATTTGGGTAAAATTTATCTCAAAACCAAGAATAACGATTGACCAAATGCATGGAGAACTTTTAGCACTAGCTTAGAAACTTTAATGGACACATCAAACATGAAAAGAGTTAGAGGTTAATAATCTTTCCTAAATTCAATTAGAATTTGAATCCTGTATGCAGAGACCTATGTAGTAATTGCACAGCTAGGTGGATAGAGCACCAGGCTTGGAATTAGAAAATATTAAGTTCAAATTCTGCCTCAGACACTTAATAGCTTGTGATCCTGAGAAAGTCACTTACCACAATTTGCCTCAGTTTCTTCATCATATAACATGAACTGGAGAAAGAAATGACAAACCACTCCGGTATCATTGCCAAGAAAACTCTAATTGGGGTTACAAAGTGTCAGATACAGCTGAAATGACTGAATAACAAAATGGAACAGGAAAGATCTGACCCCCTCTCAGGGTTCAAGGAGGAAAACCAGAAGGTTGGGGTATATTCTTTGATGCTAGTGTCTTTCTGTTGTTGATTATTTCAAATTTATCCTGTATATAACTTGTTTCTGCATAGTTGCTTGGATGTTGTGTCCCTCATTTTTCCATAATGCATTTTTGAAGCAGTGGCTATTCCCATCCCCTTTGTATTCCACACACTTATGACAGAGCCTGATACCTTAGAGGTACTTAATAAATTCCAGTTGTATTTCTTTTCTTCATCACTGTTGGTTCAGGCTCCTGACAATTATAATGTGCCTATTGTTAAGGGATAATTATTGATACCTCATTTCCATGTAATAGTTAACATAAATTACCAAAAGGATATTTATTGCAAAGGCAAGAAACACACACACACACACACACACACACATTTCCCTGAATCTAGATCTATAGTCTTCTTTATGTCAATTTGGTCCCTGAAGAGGAAAATTAAAGGTTCATAAATTAGCTTAGCTCTTCGTCATTCTCACCAAGCTGGTAACAAGATGCCACATGACTGACAGCATTAAGCTCAAATTCCTTACAGGTACTTTGAGTGAAGAATCATAGAACTCTCTCACATGTTCAAGAAGTAATAGAAAAGGCTAAAGCTGATTCTCTTCTAACTCCTCAGTCCAAATAAAAAGGCTGACCACATTGTTAGTCAATAATAACTTGTCACAGACTGTCTATGTGCGCTATGTTCCCTTTCCAAGGAACTTCTCTTACACATCATTACAATTTTCCTTAACCAAGACCCCAGGCATCTGTCTTGTAGACAGGCTCGAAAAAATGAGCAAGTTGAGATAACATCTGCACAAATATCAGATCCCCATTACACTTAGACAGTTCTCTAACTAGACTATGTCAAAAAAAGCCAAGAAGAACTTTGAGGTTCTAGGATACTCCTAAAGCTCTATATGGCTCAAATTATTTGTACTAGTAAGATTATTGTTTTAACTCTATCCCCACCAACTTCCACATGAACACTTATGGTTTACTCAACATCATTAGTATCTTCTGCCATCTTGTGATATCAGCACAAGAAAACTAAAGTATTTCTACTCTTCTCTATATGAAATAAAAAAGGCTTACTAGGCATTGATCAGATCCTATATGCTTTTCCTTTCATGTTATTTTCAACTCCTAATACTGGGACTGGTTTTGGGGTGGTGATGAAATCTGAAGGATGTATTTATCTGTTCTTTGTGGGAGGAAGTATAAGGTGAAAAACATTTGTCCCTGGAGTCAGTGGATCTGAGTTTAAATCCTGGGGTACTGCCTGTGTGGTCTTGGCAAGTCACTGAGTATCTGGCCTTCAATTTCTTCATCTACAAAATGAGCGGGGTGGACATTATTTCTCTAAGATTTCTTCCAGTTCTAGCACCTTCTAGATCTAGGGTTCTAAAATCTCCCTTTTCAGTCAGGCTTATGGCTTATCAGGTACCAGGGAAAACTACTAGTCCCTCTCATTGGTATCATACCTTACCTTCTCTGTTGGTCACAGAAAGTCATTTTTAAAATAATCATCTTGAGATCTTATTTTCTGGTTTTTTTAAAAAAAAGAAAAATCTGTGTCCTTAATCACATGAGATTAATCAAGGTCAATTATGACTCAATGGATATCTATCTAGTGGGCAGGCTACCTACAATGAGAAAGGAAGGCAGCATTTAAAAGCCACATTCTGGATCCTTAACCGTGATCTATCCTGGGGACAAAAGTTCAATTTTGAATTTAATATTATTTTCCTTCTTTTCTCTTTGTTGACAAAATCCAAGCTTCAAAATGCACTCTTTAAAAAGAAAGGGAGAGTATCCTGAGGGCAGCTATCCTCACAAGCTGAATCTGATAGGAAGTGAAGCTCATTTCACAGTGGCCTACAAGAATGCATTTTCTAGAAAATAAAGCAAAGGCAAACTCCAGTTCACTCAGCTCCTCATCCGACTCCTAAAAGGAAGAGCTCAGAAGCTGACTTGTTAAAAAACAATACAGTACCAAAGCATCTGAGAAGGTGCTAGAGGGAACAATTTTGCATTATATTAGATGCCCTGGTAGGTACGTGTATCTCTTGATTTTATAGTCTTATGCCACACTAATCAGATTTAGAAAATGGATATGGCATTCTGGAGAATTGGAAGATAAAAAGGAATATTACATATGCTGACCCACAAAAAAGTGAAAGCAGGAAAATATCTGGGGGAATTTAATACCTTGTGATAATACACCCTTCTATTTACTTCAATTCTCAATTGTCAATTTTAGATAGACAAGCATTGTAAATCATGGTTAACCTAGGGAATATCTGAAAAAAAGAGCAAATAAAGAAACATAGATTAGAAGGTAGAAGGGTTTGTATGGGTCACCTAGTTCAATTTCTTCAATTTTATAGGTGACAAGACTGAAAGAGAGGTGAATGGCATATTCAAGGAAACAGGTCATTACTGGCAGAAACAATATTTGATCCCATGTATTTAAACTCCAAATCCAACATTTTCCCCCCACTGAGCCACTTCTGAGGTTAATTGTGAAGATTACCAAGGCTATCTTATGTTATTGAGACCCCTGACGTGGGCTTCACCAATTTTTGTGGTAGATGTAGGATATCTGTTATCAAAAATCATTGCTCAAAATTAACATTGTTTTATAAACCTATCATTCTAGACCAGAGTAAGTATTTTCTAAACAGCATGTGTGTGTGTGTGTGTGTGTGTGTGTGTATGTAAAATATTTTACTTGCTTTGGGGGAAGTGGAGTATAGAATAATAATATATAACTCAAACTTAAAAGTTCTTGAAAGCTTACAAAACCCTTTTCTCACAAAAATCCTCTGAGATAGCTCTAATAAAGTTATTTCCATGTTTTAGGTAAAGAAGTTATGACTTAACAGATTTAAGGGTTTGTTAGAGGTCATGTAACTAGATCATATGATAGCAAACACTCAAATTTAGACTTTCCCACACCTCAAATCTATTATTCTTTCTAAGGGGCTTCTATAGACCACATCTTTTAAAATGTAGGTCTTTCCCCACTTTTCTTCCTTTTATTGATGCATTAAAAAGTAGAGAATCCTTCTCATATGCACTTTCAAGAATTTTATTACTAAGTGAAATGGGATCACTTTTACTGGGAGAATCTGATGCTCATGGATTGCTTGAGTTTAGGAGTTTGAAGCTGCATTAAGGATAAAGCCTATCTAGTTCCACTGAGTCACTAGACTGCCTGCCTTAAGGAGGGTCAAACTCATCCATGTTGGGAAAATGGAGTAGGGTAAAGCTTTTCTGCAAATTAGTATTAAGGTTGGGACTATGAGCGGCTGCTGGACTTTCATTCTCCGAAGATATGAATATCTAGTTCGCAGGCAAATAAAATTAAGAAAAGAAATACACGTTAGATGAAAAAAGTTCATGCTAAAATAATAAGTGAAATGAAGGAAAATGAAAATAAATGTGAGCCAGTTATTCAGTTACATATTTACAAGCACCAGAACTTGCTTCTGGGGACAGAAAAAGGAAAAGAAAAAGATTCCCTGTCTGTTAAGAAAGGCTATATGTAGGAAATAGCACCTGAGCTGAACTATAAGGGAAAATAAAGGATGCTAGTGGTGAAGACCATGAGGAAGTATCTTATAGGGACAGGAGAGACCCTTATGCAATGACTGATAGGAGATGGAATATTATTTGATGAACAGTTTTTTTTGTCGGGTTTGGTTGGAAATTAGAATATATGAAAGGGGAGATTATGAAATAAGGCTCAAAATAAAGGTTGGACACAGATTATAATGGAGCTTCAATGTCATGTTCAGTAGTTTGTACTTTATTCTTGGTACAGTAGGATTCCACTAAAGATTTTTGAGTAGAGTAGTGACATGGACAGACCTCAATTTAAAGAAGATAATGTTTGCAGTAGTATAGAGGGATAATTAAAGAAAGAAAACAATGGAAACACGGGAGGCATCATGTGTACTCTCCCAGAAACCTTGTGAGAGTATACACTTAAAATACTAGGGAACTGACAATTCAGGCCTGGTTTGGAACAGTGTCTTAGTTGTAGAAACAGAGAGGTTGTTAGACAGAAAACTGAATGTGGAGTCAGGAAGAAGCAAGTCCAAAATCTGCCTTGGGTGAATACCAGCTGTGTGACTCTGGGCACATCACTTGAAATCTGTGTGTCTTGGTTTCTTCATGTCGAAGACAGGAATAATAATAGAGCCTACTTTCCACAGTTGATATGGAGATCAAATGGGATAACTTTTGGAAAATCCTTTTCAACCCTTAAAATATTATTGAAGATTAGCTATTATAACTCTGTAAGTTTTCTCATTTCTGATCTAAATACTCTTAGTTCCTTCAACTGAACTTATGTGACTTAATCTCCTTCTCAATCACTATCTTGTGCTTGTCCATTTGCCCTTGCACCATATTATCAATATCCTTCCTCAGATTTGGCATACACAACGGAAAACAACATGACGTATATTCTCAACAGGACAGAATAAAATAGCACTCTCACTTGCCTCATTCTAGACACTACATTTCTCTAATGTAGACAAATATGATGGCATTGAATTTTTGGCTGCTGCCTTATAGTAGTTTACATTGATCCTGAAGTCCAACATCAGGCAGTAATAATGGCAACAAAAATCTCATTTATTTATTTATTTTTCTTTTTTTGATGAGCCAGTCAGGGTTAAGTGTCTTGACCAGAGTCAGGTAGCTTAGTAAATATCCACTGTCTGAGGCTGGATTTGAACATTTAGGATTAGGGGACCAAGTGTCTGAGGTTAGAGTTGAACCTGCTGGCTCCAGGGCTGGTGCTCTATCCACTATGGCACCTAGAGCTCCCTTTATTTTCCTCCAGAAGTGTAGCATAATGACACCTCTCTTAATTCAGTACATGTATAGGGTTTTTTTGAATGCAAGAGTAGGAATTTGTTTTTATCTGTAACAAGAGATTTAATAAACTTGGCAAAAACAAAAATAACCAAAAAAAATTAAAGCATATCAACTGGACTCCAACTAAGCTGGATTAAGAGGAACGTACAGCTAGGTAAATCACGGAGCCAGGGATTTTTAAGGCAGAGAAGTTCTTGAAGACCATCTACGGCCTTGGCGGAGTAAGCACATACACGGCTGAGACTGGATTCTTAAATTTGTGTTATCTGATATACCAATTGCATGGAGTACCAACATGTTAGCAGACCTTCTCAGTGTGATCCATGATTACTCAAAAAAGATTGCCCTAAAAGATTTTAGGATCATTGATTTGGTAAAGGGACATAAGAAACAATTTAGTCCAGTCCTCTCAGTTTATAGATAAGAACACTGAGATATAAAGATGTGAAATTACTTCTCCGGGGACCTGCGCAGATGTTTTATTCAATCACCATCTTACAAAGCTAATGAAGACTATGCATTGTAGAAATCATAAGCAATAGTCGGATGGAGAGACCATTGGGTTGGTTTGAAAATACATATATGCCCATTGTCAATCAATTGTGATAGGACACTCACCTCCGTAAGGTACTACAGTTATGGACTTCATTAAGAATACCGTAGTATCCTGAATAAGGGAAATGACAGGCTTATTGATCTTATGTTCACAATATAGCTAGACTCTTTTCCTTCATGTTAAGCAAAAACAGGATGATCACGTTTTGGGTTAGAAATAGAGGAAAGAAATTCTTGTCTGCTGAGATCCCTTACTATTCTGATATAACGTAATCTTATGGCCTATTATACAGGGACTGCAACTGAATTGGGGACAATATAGATATGAAGAAGTAAGAAGTGTTGACACACTTTGTCAAAAAGAAATTTACTGTTTCAATTATCATAAGTTGCAACCTGTTGGGAGATGCCATATGTTTTAACTCCAATATAAGACCATAATCTCAGAAAAATAAAACATTTCAGGCAAACTAAAGAGTGATTAAGAGATTTGTTGTTCAAACAATTTGACTTCATTAAAAACTCTGTATATATATATATATATATATATATATATATACACATATCAATGTGTGTATAACTGTATATCTATCTAGGTGGCATGGTGAATAGAGTAGTGGGCTTACAATCAGGAAGATTCATCTTCATGAGTTCAAATTCAGCTTCAAACACTTATTAGCTGTGTGACCCTGAGTACGTCACTTAGTTTTATTTGCTTTAGTTATTCATATGTAAAAATGTGCTGGAAAAAGAAATGGCAATCGCCTACTATTTTTGTTAATGAATAAATAAATAAAAACAGAATAGGATCACAAAGAGTCATACACAAGTGAAATGACTGAGCAACATGGTCATTATCAAGGACAGGAATTACCTCAAACAAAACTGTTTGACAAGTGTTCAGTGAATAGGAGAATAGATGGAAACTCTGTCTTTTAACAACTATCCACAAGATATTAAAGAAACAAAAATAATTCCTCCAAATCTTTTTTTGGATAATTCTTTATGGAGAATTGGTAAAATGTCTTGGACAAGAATGCACGAAGGTGAGAAAACCCAGTTGTCTTATTTTGATAGAAGGAGTACAAGAATTAATGAGATCACAAATTATTAAAATATTAAAAAAGAGTATATTTCATCTTTATTAAATTTGCCCATTACTTCAGCCTATTTCAATATTTTTAGAACCTGATGTCCAATGTGTTAATTAGCCTTCTGAACATATTTATTTGAGAAATATGCCACCTATACTTGTCAAATTTGAAAAGAATTAGGGTCCTTATCCTAGTTTTTCCACTTACTAGCTGTATGAACATACACAGGTCATTTATATAATTTTATAGTTGGTGGGATCTTCAGAAGCAAATCAGTACAGCAAATGTGTAAACATGAACCACCTCTGAAACATATCCAGCTAATAATCATTGCCCTTTCTTTAATACCTTCCAATGATGGGAAATAGGTTGACAGAATACTTATCTCAAGAAGATGAGGAAGTGATTATAGAGGGATAAAGTGAGTCAAATAAAACAGTCTCCAAAGCCTAAGTTGTCCAGAATTTCAAGAATGATGGGGGTGGCCAGGAATGTCATATGTTGTAAGAAGTCAATTGATAAAATTGTCTAATGAATCTGCTAATCCCTGATGACTTTTGAGATAGTGGTTTGATTAGCTCAATGCATGATCAAGTTGGGTCATAAGGGATGGCAAGAAGACAAATATATATATATATATAATCAAGTTTAATAATAGTTTACTAATGAGAGACAACTGTCAAACAACTCTTACTGAAAATGAAGGGAAGATAGGGTCCGAAGGATCTGAATTATATATGTACAAAGGTTCCCAAAGGCTAAAAATAAGAGAGGAAAGAATAGTAAGGAAAAAAATAATAGATTTCAAAAGTTGATTTCCTACCTGAGAGTTTCCATTACTTGCTAAAGGAAAACCACAGAATAAGAGGAATGACACAAGAGGAGTGTGAGCTGGAAAGAAGCATGTAATAGCTTGCATGGAAGAAGCAATAACAAAAAATAGATCGAAAAAGTTATTTGTACACAAAAACACAAATGTTGTTTAACTTAAAATAGTTTTAGGCAAAGAGATGCATTTCATCTCACAGACATCAAATGGTAATCCCATTTTCGGTATGCATCATGAATGAATTATGAGTAGCTCTTCAAAATAAACCAATTTAATAAAGGAGTAGTTCACCAGCATTGTATATTAAAGATACATTACCACAAGAAGATTCAGAATTCAGTTGGAAAACATAATACAGAATATTTGGGTAAAAATAAGTAGAAAGGATTATGAAAGTCCTATTTTTGTAGGAATATGCTGAAGACTACTATTCTGAAAAGAGGAAATTAAGAGCAATTTGGAGATATGTTACAAATCCAGATGAAGACATAATATGCAATTGTTGGGGATTTTTTTTTCAGTCAGATAGTTTTAGTATATATCTAGGAGATTTATTTTTTTTAAAACATTTGCTTTAATGATTATTGAATTCTTAAAAAATATAGGAAGTAATAAGGAAATATACTAAACGTACTAATTTTTACCAAGAAGTATGGGAAAGCTGGACATATTCACACTATTTTGGTGGATGTGTGATGGGGGGGGAATTCAGGAGGATGGGTAGGACACCATTGTCCTCAATGCTACTAGGAAAGTTAGTTTAAATGTAATTCAAAGCTGTAAAGAATGAAAGTCTAACAACAAACATAAATAATATTGTTTATAATAATCATTTAGTATTTATAATTATAATAAATGATTATTTATAATTAGATAATGTGCATTTAATTATAACAAATAATTATAATATAGTAACATATGGAATTATATATCATAATATAGTAAGTATAATTACTAGCATAATATTTATAATAAAAATATTTATAATAAATAATTATGATGAATAAAAGTGTGATAGTTTATTCAGCTTAGATTAAAAATACATCTCCAAAGAAATAATTATGCGGATAATTAGAAAAGAACTGTATTGATTTGTAAGAACTGTATCTCAGATTGAACTAGGGTTGGAAAGGAATGCTAAGGACAATTCAAAGGACTCTTTAAGAGCTCTGTTGTGGGAGAGAAAGAGTCCAAGAAAGATAAAACTATTATTTAGTATAAATGGGATAATGATAAGCAAATGTTGAAAGCAAAACTACTCAATTCTGTTAAATTGAGAATTAGAAAGCGTCAAACCCCTTTATTTCACAGGTGGGAAAACTGAATCTAAAATGTTTAAATGACTTGCCAAAGGTCAGGTATTGGAATCTAGGTCAAATTCATCAATTTCAGGAAACATGGATTGAAGTCCAAAGCCATGATAGCTCTTAAATAATAATTGTTTTCATTGGAAATGATGATTTTGATATTAAAAAAAGTAAAGAAACAGAAAAATGATATCTCCTTAGTACTCTTTAACCTGTCTTAAGAAGCTCCTCCCTTCATTGGTTAAAACAAACATGTTCCTTGTTTCTATTTTTTTAATCAAGTGAAAAACATGATTAGAAATGAGAGGAAAAATATTATGAAGTGAGAGATGAAACCCAAAATAAATAAGTAAATAGAGTCCACCCAACGTTCTTCTGTGAATTCAGGTCAACAGGTTATCACAGGCTACATGGCCAGATTCTTAAGAATTTGACAAATTTCAGTTGCTGAACTATTCCAAAGGCACATGAGTTGAGTCTAGAAAAGACATGGAGATTGTAAAGGCTCGAGTGAAGAAAGAGGATATTCTATGTTCTAGTGAGTTGAAGGATAATTGGGTGGGTACAGAATATGGAAAGGTAAGGTATTGCCTATACCAAATTGAGGAAATAGTTGGTAGGCTAATTTAGTTGGGTCACAGAGTATGAACTAGAATATCATTTGTAAAGAAAAGTATGTGGGAGTCAGACTGGAGAAGACCTGAGATGCCAGAAAGAGGAGCTTATCATTTATCCTAGAAGCAATAGGGAGGTTCTCAGAAGATTACTATGCTGGGTGTGAGTGGAATGGAAATATCTGAGTCATGAATATGTTAATTTGTTTGTTTTGTAGAGAACAGATTAGAGAGGAATGAGACAGTCACTAATTAGTCAATTTCTTAAATATCCAGGAATTATTGCATTTAGACCAAGCCATTTGAAATAATTTAGAGGAATAAGTTGAAATACGATTACCTGTTTGCATTTTATTTTCTCTTAACTATTTTTGCTCAGCATGTTTCACTCATTCTTCAGAGAAAAGACAAAAGCAACAAGAGTTCACTACTTCCCCCTTTCCATTTTGCCATCTGTTAATACTGCACCATCTATCCTTGCAGCAGTATAAAAATTTCCTTTTCTTGTTAAAAATCAGAGCATTGTTTAAAAATAGCTAACATTTACATGGGGCTTTACGATTTGCAAAGCATGTTACAAAAAGATTATTTCATTTTATCTTTACAACAACCCTGGGGGGTAATGCTATTATTATCCGCATTTAACAGATGAGGAAACTGAGGCACTCAGTGAGCTTAAGTGACTTGTCCAGGTTCACAGAGTTAGCAAGTTTCTGAAGCCAGATTTGAATGAAGGTTTTCTTGACTCAAGGTCCAGAAATCTACCCACTGTACCAGAAAACTATCCTGTATAATTTTAACAATATAATTAAATAATTTAAAACAACTGGATGAGGGTCTTTGTTGCTTGAGTCAGCTGCAAAAGGTAATTTTTATAACAAGTTTTCCTGCCTTTTCTGACATCTGACATGCCAAGATTCTTTAAACTTATATCGTTACATGACACACTCAAGGACCTTTGGCATCGTAGTTGCCATCTTTCATAGCTTTGTAATGTGCTTCCTTCAACCATGTACCCAGAAGTGAATGTAGCAATCTAAATGAGATCTGAAAAGGAAAAATACAGCTGGACTAGTGTTTCCTTATTCTTAAAAGTCATGCTCATATAGTGGGAGTTGAAAATCATATTAGTTTTTTTGTGACAATCATATCACAGATATCTTGAGTGGCAGTCCACTAAAATTTCCAGATCTTTTTTAAAACAACTTCAGCCTACCCTTGCCTTTCTTACTGTACACATGTAAAGTTGTTTTCTTTTTTAATTCCCAAGTGTAAGACTAAATGTTATCTGTACTTGATTTCAGCTTTTTAGATTACATCTAATACTCTAGTCCGTCAATTTCCTTTTAGATCTATAATCTATTATTTATTACATTATCACTTCCACCTTTGTGGAATCAATGCTGATTATCAAGCAATTGTCATTTTACTCCCATTTTTGATAAAAAAATTTAAACTATACAGAACCAAAGAGTGGACTGGAGAGCTCTTGCCATGTTGACACTAAACTATTAACAGCTACTCTTTCAATCTGGCTATTCAGCTAACGCTGGACCCATCTGACTGTATAATTGCAGCAATTTATGTCTGCCTTCTTCACAAGAATAGCATGAAATATTTTATCAATCTTTTCCTAAAATCTAGGCCAACAGCTTTTATGGAATTCTCAAGTCTTAGTTTAATGATTCTGTCCAAAAAGAATACAAGGTTAGTTTGCACAACCTGTTCTTTTTGAAATTATTTTTTCAATTACGAAATGTGTATTTTTTACTCTATCACCCTCCAGTATGGAAGAAGAGAAAATAATCTCATATTGACCTTGTACAAAAATGTTTATCTCAGTCTGCATGCTTAGTGGATTCCTACATGGTTAGCATTCTTTTTCTTCAGTCCTCTGGAATGTCATTTTTCTTTGTGTCTACTTTGCCAATCTGATCAGCATGATACAGAGCTAAAGAGCTGCTTTAATTTACATTTATGTAATTATTAAATTTTAGAACAATTTTATATGCTGTGGATAGATTGAATGCCTTCCCTTGAAATCTGCTTGTTCATATCCATTAACCATTTTGGCGAATAATTCTTATTATAATAAAGTTAACTCATTACTTACATTAGATGTTCATCAAAAAAAAAAGACTGGTTGAAATTCTTTTTACTCATTTACTTATTTCCTTTCTAATCTTAGATGCATTTGATTTACTTGTGGAAAAAAATCTTAAAAATAATAAGAATGGCTTATCCTGTATTACCTTCTTTATCTTTTGTTTGGTGATGAACTCTTCCTCTATACCTGAAAGCTAGTTTTGTCACTGAATCTCTAATATATTTTTTAATTTGGTGTTTTATTTTTAAGTCACACTTGCATTTATATCTTATTTTGGCATATGGCATGAAAGTGTTGGTCTATACCTAATTTCTTCAAAAGCTCAGTAGCTGAAGTCTTTAGATTTACTGTACACTAGGTTACTAAAATAGTTGTTTCTGTATGTTGATTAGGGAAACCTAAGTGCAGGGGGGGGGGTACCTGTTGCCCTCAGGCCTCATGTGACCCTCTATGCCTTCAAATGAGGCTCTTTGACTGTATAGGGCCACACTTGAGGACCCAGAGAGTCACATGTGGCCTTGAGGCTGCAGGTTCCCTAATCCTGGGAACAACTAGGTGGCATAGTGGATAGAGCACAAGGACAAGGGTCAAAAAAATTTGAGTTTAAATATGGCCTCAGATACTTATGTAGTATCAATGCAATATGCATAGCACCTACTTTGTCCATGAATATCCCAGTACAATTCTGAATCATGAAATACCACAAGACTCTCCACATGGAAGACAGAACCAAAACATTTATTCAGACCCCAGAAAGCCAAATCCATCATAGTAACAAAAAATCTTTACACAATAACAATGCAGAGAACCACACCACCCCCAAGCCTTCCCCCTGGTAGGCTTCTCTCAAACCAGCTCCATTAGACAAATCACCAATAGGCTTCCCTTAAACACCCATAGCCAGCTGCAGGGTTTCCTGCATCCTTCAGTTCTGACTGTTCTCTGACTCACTTGTTCTCAGCTCTACTTTAGTAGAGCTTTCTTTCTGCTCCACCCATTCAATAAATTCCTCCCACCACAGGCTCCATGTGACTCAGAATTATGTGACTCAGGCTTCCATGTGACCCAGGCAGGTCCCATGAGCCTATTAATGAATGATCTCCCCATTTAAATTACCACTACAGCTTACTAGCTATGTGACCTTGGACAAGGTCCTTAAACCTTTTTTCTTCTCTTTGCTTATCTTCAAAATGAACTGAAGAAGATAATGGCGAACTACACTAGTATCTTGGCCGAGAAAACCCCAAATGGGATCACAAAAAGTTGGACGTGACTGAACAAACAACAACATATCTGTTGCATTGATCAATCTTTCTATTTTTAACCAGAATAGTTTGGGTGATCACTCCTTTATATTATAGTACAGGTAGACATCAGGCACTATATGGCCTATTTCCTTCCCACTGTATTTCATTTTTCTCTTAAGATTCTTGACTCCTTACTCTTCCAGACAAATTTGGTTATCAAGGTTTCTAGTCCTATAAAATAGTATTTTTGTAGTTCTATTTTTTATAACATTGGATAATTTTCTTAATTTTGGTAGTCTTGCATGTTCTTCATCTTATTAGGTTGGCCTACACAAGAACAATCAACAGTTCTCCAATCACATAGGTCTGTCTTTATTTCCTCACTCAAAAGTTTTGTAACTGTGCTAATAGAGTTTCACTGTGCCTGTTGGGTAGGCAGATTCCCAAGAATTTGTTCTGCCCTGTTCTTGATGAAGTCATGATTTGTTTTGTAATCACCAATCACTTTTAAAGATGTTCTCCAAGCACCTTTTTAATGAACTGTTTTAGAATTTTCATAGAAATCATAGTTTTCAGATACTGTCCTCTTCACTTGTTTGACAAACAGGGCATATCTTCTTTCCAAACCTCTGCCTTCTCCAATTTTCATAATAATATCTAAGAAATTCTCATGGGCAGTCACTCAGCAATCACATTTACCAGTTCCTGTGGGACCGCATGATATTGATCTTCTGGGACAAGTAACTTGAATCCATTAATAGCAGTTATATCTATTTATCCTGGTTATCAACTCATTCTTAGACCTTTTTTGTTCCCTCTTGCTTATTGCATGAAAAAGAAAAAGAAAATTTCTGATCATTTCTGCCTTTTCTCAATTGGTTATGACCCTATCCACCCCCATCAAAAACCCTGTCCCTTTGTCAGTCCTCCTTTTCTCCAAATACAGCTTTAAACTTAATTTTAGTTATCATTCTTCTCTATAAGCTCATTCTTAGGTTTTAGTGATCCTTACTTTATTACATCAGGATGACATGTTCTTTCGTTCATCTCCTACTATCTGACCTTATTTACATTTATCATACTTTTTTTTAATCTAAGCTGACTATTGAGATTCCTGTGCATTCACATTGATTTTTCACACAAATCCCATTTTCCTTTTCATTGGGATTGTTTCCTTTTGTATCTTCAGAATTTTAATTCTTTAGAATTTCCTACTCTTTTGATGTGAATTTCCAAATATATGACATTTTTTCATAACAATAATCAATTTTTTTTTAACTCTTTAAAATCTGTTTTCCCCCCAAAATGGAACCTTGTGTCAGATGACATCCAGTGTCTTCCCCTTCTCTATCACAGGCTGTGGAATGAAATGAGCACTTTTTTCCAAGGTTGTCATTACTTTAACCCTGGAAAACAGTTCTTCACAATTAATGAAAATTAGATGCAAAATAAAATTCTCCTTTGTATGTTTCTTCAACTATTGAAAAATGTGATTATCACTAAGGTAACTCATGAATTATTAGTTGCTTTGTTTTTAGAAGAAAACTCCAGCAGATATCTGGATAATTGAAGTCACCCATCTCTGTGATAGCATTTATCTGTGCATATTTGATTCTGTTTTTCAAATTCCTTATCTGTTCTCTTTCTGTTCAGATGATCTGGAGTATGATCCAGTGATAAATAACTTCTGTCTTTTCCTTCTTTTGACCTTCATACAAATATTCTCTGCCATGCATTCTTCTCTGACTTGTAGATTTCCTCACGTGAGTGTATCTCATTGCTATACAATTCAAACCACCTACTCCTACCACTTTTAATTATTATTTTTATACAACTGTAACAACATTATAAAAATAACCAACACCAGAAACAAACCTTTCTGTTTATGTTATCAAGTCATCAAATAGTAGAAACCTAGGTGTGTCTAAGCAAAATCTATTTTTAAATTTAAATTAAAAATTTCCCTGCTACTTATTGGATAATTTCTCACTTAATATTTTCTGGCATTGTAGCAACTGTTTCTCCTATATCATTTGTAAGAGCACAAGCAGCTTCAACCTCTTTAGTGCATCTAGATCATTCCTTTTCAGTAAAAGTCTCATATCTGCTTATAAATTCTAATTAGAGATGTTGACTTTTCTTTTCTTTTTCTCATATGCTTTCAATTTTTTTCATCCAGACAATAGTCTTTTCCTCTCCTCACTCTCAAGTAGCCATTTTTCCATTAATCTAGCATCTATCTCCTATCCATCTCAGTTATCAACTATCTATTCATTAATCTATTTTTCTACCCATTTATGTACTAATCTTGATTATGGGTTGGACTTCAGTGATCAAAATACATATTCCATTGGGCAGAGCATCTGCAGGTTAGGGTCTGGTCCCCTATGTGAACAGAGGCAGAAAAAGGAAGGAAGGAAAGAGCTATGTGGCTTAACTGGAACTGGCCATTTGAGTCCCCAGTTGGACATACTACTACTCACAGGTTGTTGTTTGTCATTCCTTCTCAAAGAAGACCGTGACATCAGGAAGGAGATATCATGGCTTACAAGTGAATTGGGTTTGAGTGAGGGAGTGCTATATAAAGGCACCAGCCTCCCTCTCTCCTCTGGAGCCATCTGAGTCCAGTGGCAAGATACAGACCAGAACAAGTGGAGATGGCCCCTGGTGAAGTGGGAGGCACTGGACTTTTTGAGCTAAGGTCTTTGCCAGGTCTAAGTTTGTCTGAGGTAATAATACCCATTCAGTGATTAAGGCTGGGTAAAAATGAGGCAAAAAAGTCTTCTTTTACCTAATCAAAACAAAACAAAATAAAGCAAAATCAATCTGAGAGGGGAAGACCATAAGGGTTTCTGAGCAAAAAAAAAGAACCAGTTGCTATTTACAGTCACTCAGAGCCATCAAAATTCAGACCAAGTGAGGCTTGGGTTAAAAACCCATTGTTGGCCAAATGATAAGTCAAATGTCTCTGGAGGAAAGAGTGAGGCTGGTGACTTTGCACAGCCCTCTCTCACTTAAACCAAATTCACTTGCAAGCTATGGAATTTCCTTCCTGATGCCATAGTCCTCTTTGAGAACAGAGGATAAACAATTACCTGTGAGCAGTAGAAGTCACCCCACTGGTGACTCAGTTTGGGAAGAGAAGGCATAGAAAGTAAAGAGAATGGAAGGTGAATGAAAGTAAAGTAGATAACGTAAGGGAAGACAACGCAAGATGAGAGCCAGACAAACCGAAGTCGGATAAAAGAACAAAGTAAATGAGGGTTTTTTTTAAGTATAGTGCATATTTTTGAACAATTGCTCCAGCTACTGAAATAAGTAGATGCTTATTTAAGTCACCACCACAAAATAAAGACAATCGAAGTTAGAAAATTAAATTGATCATAAATCCTTGGGATTAGATTGAGAAATAAAAACGACTCAGTCTCTGATCATATTTAATTTTGCATTTTTCTTCCATACAATTCATATGTATTTTTAAAGAGTGCAGGTCACTTAGACAAATCCCCAAAGAATTTTGTAAAGTGACTGTGGGTACATATTATGTGAAAGGACTGTCATGCAGATGCTACCTTAGTTTGTCTCTTGAGAAAGTACCTCTGTGCTTCTAATGAGCTAGTGAATGGCAGTGCCAATTGCATTGATACATTTGAAAACTTCTGTTGGTTTTTTGATGAGCTTTTTATTCTACATCTTTACTTGTATGTTCCATTGGCCTCCCCATAGTCCTCTTGAAGGACATGTCAGTAAGAAAATTGACGAGGTTTAGTCTTGAGAGATGATTAGAAAGCATCAACAATATTCAGGTATACCGCTTTATACCCCTGTTGATTGAAGGGTAAAGTCTATGATTGTAGTCTGTAAATATTTCCTGGCAGTAACTCAATACAGGCAGAAATCAGTTCAGTAATGAACTGCCACACTAGCTCCTTGTTTGTTTCCGTAAGGTCCCAAGTTTATAGTTGAGTATTTAAGGAGGAGGGTTATAATGATCCTTACTCAACGTTTTAAAAAGATTAGTAGTAAATTAAATGCTGACACACAAAGCAAATTAGAACATCAAATGATTCTGGAATAATAAACTTTAAAGAGTGTGCCAAATTATGTTCAACATGCAAAAGGCAAGGTATGTAAATGAAGCTCAAAGCACCAGGCCACCACTGTGTGTATAATTGTGTGAAATATATTGGGAGGAGCACATGTTTGTAATATTTTTTTTGAAGTTCCTTGACCGACTCAAATTCAGACACTAAACTAAATTCTAAAATAGAAGTTAGATTCAACCAGCAAATATATCTTCAAAAAGAAAGGTTACATTTAAAAGGATAAATAGAGCTTCAAAATACAAATTTAAGATAATTTTTTCTTCACTTTAGTACTACATGTGGAGAATTAGTAACAGTGACAAAGAAAGGCAGGTTTGTTAAGTCCTTTGTTAGGAAAAAAAGAGTTTTGGGTAGAGGTAAGATTCAGATCTTGTTTCTTTAATTTGGCTAGAATTGAGAAATTTAGGACAAATACAAAACCTAGGTTAAGCCATGAAGAGAAATGTGATATGAAGGCTGCTTTACTCTGTGGGGAGGAAGAATGAATTCAAAAGGAGAGACCAGAAAATGAGAAGTCCATAAATAAATGTAATTGAAAACACCAAATGGTAAGAAATACCCCAGTGGAGAGAAGCAACTGCAAAGAAAATCTTCAGGTTAGGGAATGCATACAGAAACAATAGTTCTGGATGTGATCGCATCCCCACAGGGAAACAAAGGAGTGCTGCTTCCCCTTGTCCAGAGAGAAATGAAAGAACCTGTACCATAATTGGCAGAAGGATACTCTGAAAATCCAAAGCTTTATGGTTCAGATACAGTCTGGAGAGTAAGACCCTGGGGAATATGCATCAAACATAGAATTTTAAAAAAGGGCAGTGAGCAGGTAGCAGAGCTTCAACTTGACCCAGGATGAAAAAGACCTAATGACTTGGGCATTATACACATTCTTTCCCAGCAACTTTGTGATCATTGCTATTTTCTCCCCCAGTCAGGGAAAAATAATATATTGCAGCTTGTCTAAGACAAAGGGCAGATGGTTGTTTACTAGTAATAAAAAAGTAAAGTTATAATTGCATAAGTCTTTAATGATGCTATTTAATTCTATTTGGCATTGCTCCAGGGTAAAGGCATTCTTTGCTAAAATTAGTATATTTTGTCCTTTAGATATACAGTTACCTCGAGGCTAAGGTGAGTAGATACATTTTTATCCAGTATGAAAGTAAATTTTATGTATGTGTGTGTTTGCTATTATACAAGCAAAGATATTGTACAAAGACTAAATGAAAGTGTCTTTACTGGGTAAACCCACCAAGTCTTCTTGGACGAAGAGGTTTTCATTTTTAGAATGGTTACATCAATAGATTCAAAGTCATAGCTTCCAAATATCACCTTCTCCTTTGATTGTCAGTTCTCAAAGAAGGTTTATTATACCATTAGTTTAATTATTAGAAACCAATGAGGTGAATAACTAAATTCTGGTGATATTTCCCTTGCAATCTCTTAAAATCTTCACTTTGAAAGGGACCTTGGAAGAAAGTTTTTTTTTTTTAATTTTAATATATAGAGGGGGTGGGTGGAGCCAAGATGGCGCAGTAGAAAGACTCACGTATGCTAGCTCCGAACCCACAGCCCATATATTTCCTGGAAGAAGAACTCCCCACAAATTCTGCAGCACTGCAAGGTGCGCAGAAACACAGTGGAAAAGATTTCTGTTCCAGAGAGCCCTGGAGAGCTGTCCCCAGGGGTCCGTCGCTCCCTGGAAAGCGGAGCACACCCCTGAGTTGCCCTGGCCATGGCCCCAGAGGATCGGATTGGAGCAGGCTTCAGGGACAGAACCTCCGGTGGCCAGGAAGGTCCCTCCACCCACAGGCGCTATAGGTCAGTGAGAGAGACTTCTGGCTGGCTGAGAGGGGAGCGGGGTGTCTCCGTGACGGGCCCCCTCGGGAGGCAGCAGCGGAGGGAGTGGCGGAGGCAGCAGCGGCTGGCACTCCCCGAGCACCAGGCAGAAGTTCAGGTCTCTGCATAAACCCCCTGAGGGAACTGAGCCTGGGAGATGGCCCTGCCCCAACCCCAGCACCAGAACTTAAGCTCACATTAAATAGCAGCCGGGTCTGCCGCAGAAAGCCCATTTGAATCTCAGACTCCAAGCACTAGCTGGGCGGATCTACGCGGGGGTGCAGAGGAATCTCAGAAGTCAAGTAACTGACTGGGAAAATGCTCAGAAAAAGGAAGCAAAATAAGACCATAGAGAGCTACTTTCTTGGGGAAGAGATGTTCCCGCCTTTCAATTCTGATGACGAGGAACTATTCTCTTTCTTTCTTTCTTTCTTTCTTTCTTTCTTTCTTTCTTTCTTTCTTTCTTTCTTTCTTTCTTTCTTTCTTTCTTTCTCTTTCTTTCTTTCTTTCTTTCTTTCTCTGCTTATTCATTTATTTATTTATTTATTTAGCTTTTTACATTCATTTTCACAAAATTTTGGGTTCCAAATTTTCTCCCCTTTTATCCCCTCCCCCCACCCCAATGCCTCAAGCAATCTAATTTTCCCTATTTCCAATCTGCCCTCTCTTCTGTCATCCCTCCATTCTCTTGTCTCCATCTTCTCTTTTCTCCTGTAGGGCCAGATGACTTTCTATTCCTCATTAACTGTATGTCTTCTTTCCTAGTAGCAACAACAATACTAAACAGTTGTTCCTAAAACTTTGAGTTCCAAATTCTCCCCATCTCTCCCTCCCCACCCATTCCCTTTGGGAAGGCAGGTGATTCAATATAGGCCATATCTGTGTTATTTTGCAAATGACTTCCCTGATAGTCGTGTTGTGTAAGACTAACTGAATTAAGCTCCATCCTACCCTGCCCCTGATTGTTTCTCTTCTGTCTTTTGATTCTGTCCCTCCCCAAGTGTTGACTTTAAATTGCTCCCTCCTCCCTTTGCCCTCCCTTCCATCATCCCCCCCCCCCCCTTGGTTATCTCCTTCTCCACCACTTTCCTATACTGTAAGATAGGTTTTCATACCAAAATGAGTGTGCATTTTATTCCTTCCTTTAGTCAAATGTGATGAGGGTAAACTTCTTGTTTTTTTTTTTTTTTTCTCAGCTCTCCTCTTTTTCCCTCCACTAAAAAGTCTCCTACTTGCCTCTTAAACGACATATAATTACCCGATTCCATTTCACCCTCTTTTATCCCACTACATTTCTCTCTCACCATTTACCTTAATTTCTTTTCAGCTATGGTCCCATCCTATTCAATTCATTCTGTGCTCTCTGTCTCTGTATGTGTGTGCATGTGTGTATGTGTGTGTTCGTGCATGCATGTACATGTATGTGTGTGGTCCCACCAACTACCCAGATACTGAAAAGTTTTAAGAGTTACAAATATTGTCTTTCCATGTAGGAATGTAAACAGTTCACTTCTGGTAAGTCCCTTAAGACTTCTCTTTGCTGTTTACTTTTTCATGCTTCTTCTCATTCTTGTGTTTGAAAGCCAAATTTTGTTTTCAGCTCTGGTCTTTTCATCAAGAATGATTGGAAGTCCTCTGTTTCATTGAAAGACCATATTTTCCCCTGAAGTATTATACTCAGTTTAGCTGGGTAGGTGATTCTTGGTTTGAGTCCTAGTTCCTTTGACTTCTGGAATATCCTATTCCAAGCCCTTCGATCCCTTAATGTAGAAGCCGCTAGATCTTGAGTTATCCTGATTGTATTTCCACAATACTGGAATTGTTTCTTTCTAGCTGCTTGTAAGATTTTCTCCTTGACCTGGGAGTTCTGGAATTTGGCCACAATGTTCCTAAGAGTTTCTCTTTTTGGATCTCTTTCAGGTGGTGATGGATGGATTCTTTCAATACTTATTTTGCCCTCTGATTGTAGAATGTCAGGGCAGTTTTCCTTGAAAATTTCATGGAATATGATATCTAGGCTCTTTTTTTGATCATGACTTTCAGGTAGTCCCATAATTTTTAAATTGTCTCTCCTGGATCTATTTTCCAGGTCAGTTGTTTTTCCCATGAGATACTTCACATTCTCTTCCATTTTTTCATTCTTTTGGTTTTGTTTGGTGATTTCTTGGTTTCTGGTAAAGTCATTAGACTCCATCTGTTCCATTCTAATTTTGAGAGAACTATTCTCTTCAGTGAGCTTTTGAACCTCTTTTTCCATTTGGCTAATTTTGCTTTTGAAAGCATTCTTCTCCTCATTGGCTTTTTGAACCTCTTTTGCCAATTGAGTGAGCCTATTCTTCAAGGTGTTATTTTCTTCAGCATTTTTTTGGGTCTCCTTAACCAAGGTATTGACCCGTTTTACATACTTTTCTTGCATGTCTGTCATTTCTCTTCCCAGTTTTTCCTCCACCTGTCTAACTTGCTTTTCAAAATCCTTTTTGAGCTCTTCCAAGGCCTGAGCCCATCAGACATCCCCCTGGGATGTCTGGGGTACTGAGGCCCTGCCCTCCACGTCTTTCCCTGATGGCAAGAATACGTTCTCCTCCTCGTCAGATCCGAATGTCGGGATCATTTGCATTTGTTGGAAAAAACTCTCTATAGTCTTATTTTTCTTCCCTTTTCTAGGCATTTTCCCAGCCAGTTACTTGACTTCTGAGATTCCTGTCCACTCCCGCCTAGATCTGCCCAGCTAGTGCTTGGGTCTGAGATTCAAATGTGCTTTCCACGCCACCCGCCCGCCTGCTGATCAATGTGAGCTTTAGTTCTCGTGCTGGGGTGGGGGCAGGTCCGCCTCCCAGGCTCAGCTCCCTCAGGGGCTTTATGCAGAGATCTTCAGGAACGGAGTGGGTGGGGGGGCACCTCCCAGGCTCAGTTCCCTCAGGGGCTTTATGCAGAAACCTTCAGAAAAGGAGCGGGGTGGGGCAGGGCCATCTCCCAGGCTCAGCTCCCTCATGTTGTTTATGCAGAGACTTTCAGTAATGAAGATCCTGCCTGCTGCTGGGGGAGTCCCGGGCCGGCTGCGGCCGCACCGCTGCTGCCTTGGCCGCCACCCCCGCAGCTTCCTCCTGAGGGTGCCCGAGTCACGGAGACACCCCGCTCGCCTGGGCCAGCCAGCCATCTCTCTCACTGACCTGTAGCTTCTGTGGGCAGAGGGACTTTCCCGGCTGCCGGAGCTTCTGTCCCTGAAGCCTGCTCGGATCAGCTTCTCTGGGGCCGCAGCCAGGGCAGCGCTGGGTTGGGGTCCGCTTTCCGGGGCGCGACGGACCCTGGGGACGGGTCTCCAGGGCTCTCTGGAATGGAAATCTCTTCCACTCCGTTTCTGCACACCTTTCAGTTGTCCAGAAGTTATGGGGGTCTCTTTTTACATTAATTCTATGGGCTGTGGTTTCAGAGCTCGTAAACGTGCGTCCTTCTACTCTGCCATCTTGGCTCCTCCCCCATGAGGAACTATTCTTACCATCAGGGAAATACATGGAGGTTGGGGCCTCTGTATCCCAGACATCCCAGGGGGATGTCCAGTGGGCTCAGGGCATGGAAGAGCTCAGAGGGATGATAGAAGAGAGGGCTGATTGGTGATAGGGAAAATTAGATTGCTCGGTGTATTGGGGTGGGGGATGGGGAGAAAAGGGGAGAAAATTTGGAACCCAAAATTTTGTGAAAATGAATGTAAAAAGTTAAATAAATAAATTTTTATTAAAAAAATTTTAATATATAAAACAAGAACTACCATTTAACCTGTTTAAAAAATTCTCTCACCTAACCCTGTTGCTTAGAATCTTTGGGCTCTTTTAAGACTGAGCTGGACTTTCAAGTTACATGACCAGTAAGAGAGAGGAATAAGCTTTTTTCCTTAGTTTCTCTCACAAACAGAAAGAGGCAGACCAAATAAGAGGTTAAAAATGAACACAGGAACCATTAAGTTATTGTTTTAAGTCTACAAAGGGAAAAAGTAGAAAGTAGATTTTAAAGAAATCAGAGGCATGTCAGTGAAAAACCACACCTTCAACCACTGAACTAAAGTCCCCATGTCCCCTCCAGGTGAATCAGTGTGTTTTGTGGGACTAGATTTCAGAATTGAAAAGCTGAGAAATGCAGTCATAGGATATAAAGCACTGAGGGTGATTCTATGAGATACTCTAATCAAATTGTCTATTCATATCTTGGAAAACTATATCCCTTGAGCTAAAAGTGATGATTGCCTATATTTACATGGTCTAAAAAGAGTTGTATAAAATAAAGCATTATTGCATTTAAAATATAAAGACTATTTTTGCCATTGGGTTCTAGTTTGCCACACCCTGAAGAGCAGCTTTAGGAGAACTCAAGAGGTGGGGAAAGGAAGGATTTGTAACAGTGGTAAGGAGAGAGATCTTTTAATAGTGAGAGAGTATCCCACTGAAAACCACTTCCACTTGCATCAAAGTATATCTGAAATAAGATAGGGAGACTTTATATTAGGTTTACTCTGCAGAGAATTTGTACACTCTGTCTTATAGAATGTTGCATAACCATGGAAAGCATCTCAGACAAGCAGAAAAGAAATTGGAATCCTGGGGTTAATCAGGAACTAGAAGGGTGGGAGGGCTTGGATACAAAGAAGAGACTACATTATAAATGGAAAAGAAAAAAGATGATGGAGAGGGCATGGAGATTAAATTTAACCCAGTGTTCAACTGAAGCCCAGGGTAATTTTTAACATTGGGTAATGCTTTAATATTGATTGCTGATTTCATCAATTCATACTTCTAAGAGTGAGCCACAACAAGAAAAAAAAAGAATGAGGAAAGTTCTACAAAGACAAGTAACATAGAAATTAGCTTAAAGAGAAAGTTGAAACTTGGTACATCAGGAGGTTTAATGTCTTGACAAACACAAAGATATTAAATAAAAATGTTTAAGCATGTAGATCCTCAATCAATGAATCAAAATTTAGGCTAAAACAATGGGGAAGAGAACAAGATAAAAGAATTTTTTTTTGAAAAGGTGAAGAAAAAAAACAAATCAAGTAGAAAGGGAGGAGTAGAGGGAAGGCTGTGAATTAACAACTTAACTGAGAAGGGTGTAAGGAAGTGAAAAAGAAGGGAATGATTAGATAATGAAATAAAAGGAAAACAGAAAAGAAAACCAATAAGTTAAAACTTCAAAGCTAAGGAAAAGATTGGCAAATAAGAGAGCTATAATGACTAGAGTAGCCCCCATGCTTTGTTAAACAAAGAATTTCCATAATCTCAAATTTCTTGAAACATCTTGTCAACAAAACAAAACAAAACAAAACATTCCAGCAGTAATCACAAAAAAGAGCAATCTCCAACAGTGGAGAGTTTAAATGTCAACCAGCCACCAATTCTCCAAGAATCTCACTTTCTCCTAGAAAGTCCATTAGAAAGAATCAGCACACATCTCAGGTTTAGGCAACTCCTTCCCTCCCTTCAATGCTGGATCTTGCTTGATGTAGATATGAACCCTATAAACACCTCTTGGGTTTTACTGTGTTGGGGTATCTAATTCCACTTGGAATCTGAAAGTGATGTTGCTTTAATACTAGATCACAGCAGATTTGACTTATTTCCATTTTTCTTTGTGGGGAGTATAACCCCTTAATAAATGTATCTTGTTTCCTTTGTCCTGTCTTTTTCTGTGCTTCATATGTCCTTGCACTAAACATTGGTATACCAAACCCTATTAAACCTCTGTTAATACAGGAGTGGATGTATTTTGGGGATGGGGACTGTGGACAGGTCAAAGGAATGAGGTTGCCACAGAATAGATTAAAGAGAAAAACCTTAGGAACAAGATCCAAAATCATACAAGGAAAAACAACAAGAAAGTATAATAAAGTAATAGTTATGAATGGAAGAAAATATACTCTTAAGTCTCACAATTTTAAATGTGAATTAAATAATACATTAAATTGAAAGTAAAAAGGATAACGGATTAAAAAATCACAATGATTTTCTGTTTCTTCACCTCCATGTCTTAGTTTCCTTGGCTTCCTTCAAGAATTAACTCATATCCCCACTCCCCCACCCCCAGATTCTGCTGTACTCAGCTGTTATTACTTACCTACCAGTGAGCCCAGTGTAAGAAAGACCTGTGCTCAAATCCATCTTCAGATACTTACTATGTGACCATGAATAAATCACTTAGCTCCTGTTTGCCTCAGTTTCCTCAACTGTAAAATGGGTATAATAGCAACACCTGGCTCTCAGCGTTGTTGTGAAAATCAAATCATAATATTTCTATAAAGTGCCTAATTAGTACTGCGTCTGGCACATAGTAGGGACCATACAAATGCTTATTCCCTTTCCTTCTCCTTCCCCTACTGTAGAGGGACAGTACTGATGGAGTCCAGTATGTGAGGTACTGTCAAGGTTTAACTTGAGACTTGTACTAGTGTAAAGGCTGATGTTCCCAGGATTGGCTTACCCTCCCACTCTTGATAAGTAAAGATGAGATCGTCTTGACCCTGATTGTGTACCCCAAGGTTGTTATGTAGAAGCAACTAAGATATGGAAGTAAAAGATGTAAACTAAAAATATTCTCGTGGGAATAACCTTGCTTTCTTGCTTAGAGTATATAATCTTGACCCTCAGATCAATAAACCAGTTATATACCGGTCATGTACAGATGTACAGGTTCACTTAGCCCGTGCTGCTATCTCTTTCTTTTCTATAACCTCTGCGCCTCAGATCCTCTAGTTGCTGGCACCTTACCATCTTCAGATTTCCTTCCATTTACTGTCTGTGCCTTTTGTAAGTACCTAGTTACTTATATGCTAGCAGTGAGGTGGTTTAATTGAAAGAGTGATAGACTTGGATTCAAGATAACTTGAGTTAGAATCTTTCCTCAGGCACATACTAGTTCTATGATTATAGGAACATCATTTAACCTGTCAGGATCATTTTTCTAGTCTGTAAGATGGGAATAAAAACTCATATCTCACAGGATTGTTGTGAAGAATACATTTGATTTTTCATATATATATCTATATACACACATATGTGTATATATACATATGTGTATATACATATATGCACATGTGTGTGTAACATGAATGCATGTATGTATATGTATATATACTGTATTTCAAATACTTAAGCATAATTTTCTTTATCTACTTCCATTAGAAAACATCCTCCTTGAGAGAAGAAACAATGCATTTTACCTTTCTTTCTATCCCCAGTGCTTTGCCTAGGAAACTCAAAAACTTTTACAACAAAATAATATGCATTGAAGTAGGATAAGAGGGAAAGTGATTACTGAGTTGTGGGGGTGCAGAATTGTCTCAAACATGTCTGATAAGGATATGAAATTCAAGATATCTTAGCATCTAAGACATTTAAATAAAACTAATAGCCATTCCTCTCAAAAATGATAAATGATAGAAAGAAAATATTCTCAAAAGAGGAGTTGCAACTATTAATTACCATGTAACAATGCTCTGAATCCCTTATAGTAAGAGAAATGTGAATTGAATTAACCATGTTTTTTCACCTCAAATGACAATTTAGCCAAAATGATAATAGATAGGGATTGCCAATAGTGGAAGGGTAGTTCAAAGACAATTGTACTGATGAGCTATTGGTGGAGCAATGAATTAGTCTAGCTATTGTAGAAAATAAATGTAAATATACAAAGAAAGTGACTAAAATAGCCTTACATTTGGTTCAGAGATTTCCCTGATAGTGATAGTTCATCATGTGAGTCAAGTCTGACTTTTTGCTATGCTATTTGGGGTTTCCTTGAGAACCATCCCACTAGGACATGTCAACATATTCTTGATCTTTCACCACCCACAAATGTTCTATTTTCATGTATATGAACTCTGACATTCCTTTTTCTGATCATAATCTTTTATCCTTACATGTTTCCCATGACTTCTTGTGACTTCTAACCTTGGTTCATCTTCACCATGACTTCCAATTGACCCAGCCCTTAGTTTTCTCCCATATCATACCTGCACTGGTTAAACTCTTCTCCCCTTCCTACTTTGACCCCTTTTTGAACTAGTTGACTTTACACTATACTCCACTCTTGCATCCCCTGTCACCTTATTCTGTCTCTGATAATGCCTTGATAAGTGCAAACTTGGATTTCTCCCACTATCCTCTGTTTTCTGCTCTATTCATGTGCCACTGAATGGAGAGATAGAAAATTGCAAAATTTGGCTGACTGAATCCACTATGCATTTCCTATTACACAATCTGAACTAGACACTCACTGCCACAATTCAAAAATTTTGTACCTTCCTAAATGATTAACAAGCACACTCAACACAACAGCTTTTCTAAGGTTTTTCTCTCTTCTAAAACCTCCCAACATAACCCTTCCTCCATCTTTCTCAGTTGAGAACATTGCCTCATAATTCACTGAGACTACTGAGGCAATTAACTGAGTCCCATCTTCTCTCCTCTTCGTCCCATTTCACTCAAATATCTTCCTCACCCCATGTCACAGGGAGAGATATACCTTCTCCTTGTGGAGGCTATCTCTCCTACATGTACTCTTGATTCCCTTCTATTCTGTCTTCTCCAGTACATCATCACTATTCTCTCACTAATCCTTACTTTCTCTATACATTTGCTATTTCTCCCCTACCTACAATCCTTTAAAAAAACAAAACCCCAAATGGATTTATTTGTCTAGCATTTCATTTATCCATCCATCCTTGTTAGTGAAGGGGCAGCTAAGTTGCTCTACAGAGCCATTTAAAGTGCCAGGGTAGGAGTCAGGAAGACAAATTCAAATCTGGTCTCAGGCACTGACTCTAGGCAAGTCCCTTAACCTCTGTTTACCTCAGTTTCCTCATCTGTAAAATGAGATAATAACACCTCCTTTTCAGAGTTGTTGTGCGGACCAAATAAAATAATGTCTATAAGGTGTTTAGCACGGTGCTAAGCACTACATAAATATTATCACCCTCTCTCTCTTCTTCCTTTCTTGCCTAAATGTGAGAAAGCTGTCTACAACTGGTGCTTCTACATCCTCTCCCTCCCTCTCTACCAAGCTCCCTACAGTCTGGTTTCTGACCTCATCATTCAACTGAAAATGACCTCTTACTCACTATCTAAATCTTATGACCTTTTCAAAATCCACATCTTTCTTGACCTTTCTATCATATTTGAAAATATGACAATTTAACAGCCTCTTATCCTTGATAGTCTCCCTTGGTTCTTATTTAATTGTCTGAATATACCTTTTCATTCTTCTTTTCTTGGTCTTCATTCAAGGAAAACCTGCTAATCATGAGTTGCACCCAATGCACTGTCTAGCCCAAGTCTAAAGCCCTGAGTGGCAAACTTATCTTCTTTCAAAAACATTTCTCTCTTCTTAACCTTATCCATTACATACTATAATCTTCAAAATTAGGTGTCACACATGGCTCTTCTTTCTTTCACTGAAAACAAATAAAAGTAGTTGGAGATCTCTGTTGTCCTTGATGCTGGGAAACCTGAGATTGATGGATCATTTGTATTAAAGAGTTCTGAATTGTTTGGGGGCTAAAGTTAATCAGGCAGTTATCCATATGAAATCCAAAAGCAATGTGGTGAGCCCCTAACTTTGAAAGGCAACCATGTTGTATAAGGAAAATTGAACCTAACCTGATTGGGGAAAAAATTGGGGCAAGTTAAAGTTTCCATATCAAACAGTATTCAATCAAATCCATGAGTGTACATCATATTTCTATTCTGGTTGAAATATGGAGGGCCATTTTTTCATATATATATATATATATATATATATATATATATATATATATATTATATCTCCGATTTACAGCTGGAAAGGGTTTTATATCATCTAGACCAAATACTTCATATTATAAATAAGAAAGATTTAGAGAGATTGTGTATTACTTATACACACATATTTTAAGTAGCAGAGACAAGCTCAGAACCCATGTCATAATATTTAAACCTGCTGTTTTGAGTGCAATATATAGTTTATTTCATGATGTACACATCTTACTACGAACATTAGGCAACTTCAACTGAGAGTTTTCAATCTTTGAAAGATATATGACAATGCAAAATTCTGAAGGGTAAAGCAATTTGGGAATGGAAAAGGACAGGGGAAGACTTTGTCATTATTGCGGTGAAATGCCATAAAACCACAAATCTTAGTGTAGAAGATAAGCTTCCCGATGGCACTTGACTTGCCCAGGATCACCCAGCTAATGTCAAACATCTGAGGTCAGATTTTAACTCAGGTCCTTCTGATTCAGGGGCCAGCACTCTATTCATTGTGCTATGTAGCTGCCCAGATGCTCTGTTTTTAATTTAATTTTGTACCTCGTTTCATAGCATTTAAAACTGGAAGGGACTTAAGAGAGTATTTACTTCAAACCCCTCATTTTGTCGATAACTCAAACCAGTCTACTAGTATAAGATACACTTAATTAGTATCTGAGACATGTCTGGTACTTTGCTATGCACAAACTATATACAAATTAAATTCAATATGGTCTCAGAGTGAAGATACTAAGATTAAGGACTGGGAAAGTCGTCTTGAGGAAGTTAAGATTTCCCTTGAGACATGAAGAAAGTGAGGGAAGCTAAAGGTTGAAATGAGGAGGTAAAGTCTTCCAGGTATGGGGAGCAATCAGTGGAAACATTCAGTCAGAGAGGGAGTGTCTCCTGTGAAGTACAGCAAGGAGGCTGGTATCACTTGAAATCTATCTATCTATCTATCTATCTATCTATCTATCTATCTATCTATCTATCTATCTATCATCTATCTATCTATCTAGTTATCTATCTAATCTATCCATATTTATCTATATCTATATGTATACACATACTATCTATATCTAATGTATACACATATTATTTATATCTATATGTATACACATATGGATAAACAGACACAAATATATATCTGCATGTGTATATACATATATATTTGTGTGTATGTATATCTATGTGTATATATATGTATATATGCATATGGACACAAATATTTGATATATGGCATGTGCATGTTATATATGTACATACACACATGCATATATATATATATATATATGGATATGTATGTATATATGTACGTAGAAAAATAGATGGATGGAAGAATGGGATTCTAATTCTTACCTCAAACATCTCCAAATCTAGTACTCCATCCACTGAACCTTTTCTTTATATGCTTCTATGTACATTAACGTAGAAATATTTTCCTAAAGTCATTTATATACTTTTGTGTTTATATAATACTTTCCAGTTTTACAATACTATTTCCACAAACAAGCCTATGTAACAATAATGTAAATCTTGCCAATGACAAAACTGAGGCAATGAATTTAACATGAAGACATAGCTAGTGGGCTATGAGCCAAACTAGAATCTAATTTTCTTATCCCAGTTTTGGTCTTCTTTCCATTAAAATATGCTACCTCTCAGGGTCTAGAACACATTTCATGTTATTGGTTATAATTTCTTAATATTTCATAGACTTTGCTTTTTATTGCTATTTGAGATATTGACATTTATTGATTTTGATACCTCAAATGATATTTGAGGTATATCCAAAAATGAAGGAATGATCATTCCTCTAAATCCTACTCCTGTGAAATGTCTTGTTTCTGCTGAGAATACTACTATCCTTCCAGCCTCACAGTACTGGAAGTTGGGTTATAGTTGACTTTTGATTTTTCCTCATTCCATGTGTCAAGTGAGTTGCCAAGTCTTGTCAATGTACCTGCATACAACATCTCTCATATCTAATCCTTTCATGCTACTAACATGACCGCAAGCCTAATTCAAATCCTCATTATCTCTCATCTGGATCATTGGAATAATTTCCTAATTGGTCAATTCCCCTCAAGTATTTCCCAACTCCCATCCATTTTCCACATTATGTTTAGAGGGCATTTTCTAAAGTATAGCTCTAAACTCATTACTCCCTTGGCTCAAAATCTCTAGTGGCTAGCTATTACTGCTAGGACTAAATATAAATATTTGATTGACATTTAAAACTTTTCAAATTCTGACTCCAATCTCACATAGAAGAAACCTCATAGATCAATTCAAAATAACCAAATCTTTCTGTATTTTAAACAGTAGCAGTTAAAGAAACCTAAGAATTTTCTGAACTGAAAAAGAAATACAATATTTGGTTTATATCCCTGGTACCAGCCTCTTCCATTACAATTTCTTTCCATATATATTTTTTTAAGTGTAGGAAATTTATTTCATTAATATTTAACCTTTTTTCCTCTTTCCCTTTGATAGTCACTGGCCTGTGGCAGAGTTGGTAGAGTGTTGACTTGTAGTCAAGAAGTCCTGTGTTCAAAGTCTGCCCCTTTGGGATGATCATGAGTAAACCACTTGAACCAATCACTAAACTTCTCTAAGTCTCAGTCTTCACATGGGCAAAATGGGAATAATTATGTCTGCAATTTCTACTTTGTTCTAATCTTAGAGGTGGCTAGGTAGCATGGTGGATAGACCACCCTTCGTTGAGATAGGAATACTTAAAATTCAAATTTTTCCTCAGTCATGTGCTAGCATTGTACCTGAACAAGTCATTGTACCTCTCTTTCACTTCCTTCAACTATAAAATGTAGATAATAATAGCACCTTGCAGTGCTTTGTAAAGGAGAAACGAGACTGTATATATGTATATAACTTTGCAAAACTTACAGTGTTATATAAATGGTAGCAATAATTATTATTATAATGTTATGAGACTCAAATTTAGTAATGTATAAAAAGTGATTTGTAAATTTGTAAGATCCTTATAAATTTCAAGTATTTTTATTTTGGTAAGTATAATGAATAAAACTGTGTAAGACATGGGAAAATGGTAAAGCAGATGCCTATATAATTCACAGAGCAGATGGTCACCCCCTTGAATAATTCAGATCTCTACCAAAGTCATAGAACAGTATTTAGAGCTACAGGTGATTTTGAGATCATAGAGTAAAACCTTCATATTTGAGTAATAAAAAACTATGGCCATAGACATAAAATATGTTTATCAGGAAACAAGGTGGTGCAGTGGATAAAGTGGTTGGCCTTGAAATTAGGAAGACCTGAGTTCAAATCTGGCCTCAGACACTTATTAGCTATGTTACTCTGGACAAACCACTTAATCTTACTTGCCTCTGTTTCCTCATCTGTAAAATGAGCTGGAGAGGGAAACAACAAGGCACTCCAATACCTGTTCCAAGAAAATGCCCGACTGTTTTACAGTTAGTCAGACTCAACTCAAACTACCCAATACAACAATGCCACACAGACATAAGGTACAAAAAAAACAGCATTTTAATCCAGATCAGTTTTAAAGCCAGTATTCTTTTCACCATGTTACACTGTAATAAAAAGACAAAATTAAGGAAGTTTTTCATTTGTTTTAGTCAGTAGGTGAAAGGACATACTGGTCACAATTGAATATGTTGCTGAAACTGATCTTTGAGGGCTAAGGTGCGGGTGAGGATGGGGGGGCAGAGACAAACATCTGAAACGATTCTAGTACTGATACTGCCTTTGGAATTAAAAAAATAATGAAGACACTAAAATGCCTGCTTTTCAAAAGGTCTTTCATCTCTGCATTTGCATTCATTCATTCACTCAACAGCTTTTTATTGAGTGAACGTAAGGTCAAGGCCTAGTCCTAGACACTGAGTTGGATACAAAGTTGTACATGGCATGTGCTGTCCCTGTCTTCATGTTATTCATTCCCAAAGCCCTAATTGATGGCAATAAACTGTCTTGAGCAAGGGCCTTTAACCCTCATTTGTTATTAGTGCTATATTATGCAACATATATTATTTACAAAAAGGATTAAAAGCCATATCAAGACAAGGATGCCTGCTTAATAGTTATTGCAATGTGAGCATTGCCCTGCATTCGCTCCATTGATTTCCACATCATTTTCAGGCTCCTCAGATAGGACTGGCCTGCTTTAAATGCACAGATTCACTGTGAGACTCCAATGCCATTGTCAGACATGAGACAGCCATTAGATATATTAGGACTCTGAAATCAGGTTAAAAATCTCCTTCCTTCTCTTCCCTGGGTGATGATTCTCCTCCTAGGTTAGAGATCTTTTCAAAACATCTGAAGCTCTTTCCTGAAATGGAGAAATTCACAAAGATGACTGCAAGGAGGGGGCTCATCATTCAAAACCTGATTTGTGGAAGCCGATTGTACAATATAATTTTCTCTGTGAGGGTGGTGGGGGAGAATATTTCACCTGTCACAGGCTGTTGAAAGCAGTCAGCTTTCATCAGTGGATCCTGACAATGCAGAAGGAATGAGTCACCTGAAGGAAACACAGGGCAGAGAATTTCAAAAGTGATCTCTGAAGACTGATGATTCCTTGTCCTTGACACCCTGCCAAAGGCTAGATACATTGAACATTTGGGATGTAATGGAGCCTACAAATCACCAGTTGCCTAAAGTCCCACTCGGGCCACAAGAGGATGATGTGCTTGACTTTTAGTTCAGCTTTTATTACATGTTGTAAACTTTTGACTACTCTGATATGTGTTGTCATTGATGTGTCAAGATTGGGCTCTGACAGGGTGTCTGACCTAATTGAAATCAAGAACACTGTTGGAACCTGTGGAAAATAATAGGAACATTGCTGGTGTAGGACCTCAGGCAATCAAATATATTCCATAATCTTGTCAGAAGGAACACATAGAGACTTAATTCAAGAACATTTTAGGAGGAAATGCCCCCCTGCCTCCTACCACTGCCCTCAGACAATTAAAATTGGTGCCTATGCTATGAGAACTATTACTGAACATAGCCAGTATTTTCCCATAAACCATAAGTCATGGGTTATAAATTTCATTGTAAAAAAAAAAAAGATTACCTTTATGGGTAAAAATATGTCCTACCAATCCCCACTGCCAAGCAAGTGTTATTGTCTTACAACTGTTAATTTAAATATAATCTTTGGTGCTAAAGAGAATCACAAAGGCTAGTTATCAAATGAGAGATAAATTTCATATTTGTTGTCCTACTATTGAAAATGTTCATTTTATGGCATGTGAGGACCTTATGTTTCTCTTCCATGGAGTACAGTTTCCAATAATAGAACCTCACTTTATAACAGAACTATCAATGAAAATGGCAGTTGGCTATGTTATTAGAAATGGGGATGAGGGGTGTTTGTTTTGTTTGGAAAACAAAAGTCTTTCTGGAGAAGCCTGAATTTAAGAAGACAAGGATGTTATCCTAGTTATAGTAAATCTCAATCAAAGTGGAAGAGTACCAGTGGGACTGACTGGCTCCAAAGCATGCTTCAGGTTTCATTTGCAATTCTTCATTTGTGAGTCTCCACTTGTAGATTAAAAACTATGGCCCATCACTGACTGGCAGAGCTACTCTTTAAAGAAGTTATGTAAACAGGCATGTTTCCTTCTTGTAGTTGGGAATGCAACCAGAAAAATCAAATAGCATTGCTGCTAATTCTGAATCAGCTAAGCATATCCAAAAGACTTCTGTGCAAGGGAACATCACAAATCCTTTAAATGTTGTAATCAACTATGAAGGGGATTGTGGCATGAGGGAGGGTACAAAAAATAGTATTTTCCAAGAACTGATATTCCCCACCTCCTTCTGTTGTTATTAAGTCATTTTTCAGTCCTGCCCAACTATCCAAGATGCCATTTGGGATTTTCTTGGCAAAGATGCTGGAGTGGTATGTCATTTCCTTCCTAAGTTGACTTTACACATAAGGAACTATGTGGCTTGGTCAGGATCCCATAGTTAGTAAGTGTCTGATGTCTGATTTAAACTAAGTTCATCTTGATTGTAGACTTAGTACTCTGCCATCAGGCCACCTAAGTCATTTCAAGGCTAGGCTTGTTACTAGGTTTAAAAATGTTTCATAACTTTGTTAATATATGGATATAAAATGTATGTTTTCCATGTGTGGATATTAGATAAGCATGTATGTGAAAGCAAATGAGTGAGTGGATTATGTACTTAAAACAATATCCAATCTCATGTAAATGTTCTTAAATGTAAATAATCTTAAAGTGGAACTTAGGAGATTCCTAAGAAAGAAAGGACTGAGCCTTGCATGATGTCATTGGATTCTTAGCCCCCCTCACCTCCCATTACTTCCTATTGCCCTTTTGTAGTGCCTTGTAAAGCACCAAAAGAGGCCAATTTCAGAGAAGCATTCTAACCTCTAGCTATTTTCCAATCTTCCCCAACCCATAATGGCTGAATCCCTAAATGCTCATGCTTAATTCACTTCAATTAAAATAAACAGAAGACTAGAAAGGGTTTGGGAACATGTTATGAAAGACTTTGAACAGATAATTTCATATTTGACCCTGGAGATGACAGGGAGTTCATGGAGTTTATTGAGATTTATTGAATATATAAGTGTGTGGGGGTATGTGTGTGTGTGTGTGTGTTTGTGTGTGTGTGTGTGTGTGTGTGTCTAGGAAGTTGAGTGGGAGAGTTGGGTGGTGCTGGTGGTAACGTATTTAGACCTGTATTTTAGGAACATCACTTTCAACAGCTGAGGTCTATAGTGGGTATAGATTTAAGGAAGGAAAATCAACCAAAGGCTCTTGGAATATTCAAGTCATGGGGTGAAAAGGGTTTGTATCAGGACTGTGGTCATATTAGAAAAAAAAAAGAGTGCGTAATTGGGAGAAATTACAAAGACCCAGTGACAGATTGGATAGCAGTAACAAGAGAATTTAAAGTCAAGGATGATAGCTAGGTTCTGAGTCTGGAAAGTCTGGCAGGATGTTGGTACCATTAGTAATGAGAAGGATTGGGGCAAAAGATAATGAGTTCAGTTTTTAGGCATGTTGAATTTCAGATGTCTATAGAGAATCTAGTTTGAGATTTCCAATAGGTAGTTGGAAGCGTGAGACTAGAAATCAACAAAGACATTAGCGGTGGATAAGTAGATTTGAGAACTGTCAGTACAATAGCTAAATTAGGTTTAATTGATTTGATTGACTTGATGAGGTCACAAAGTAAAATAAAAGAGAAAATAAAGCAAAAGAAAGTCCAGGACAGAATCCTGCAGTTCACCTACAGTTTCGCATGTATGATTGGATGAAAATGTCTTCGTAGAATATGTACAGATATTTCAATATTTCTAAATGGCACCATATTAGCTTTCTCTACTAAAAATTTCAGCAGCAATCAAATAGAATTAGCATTACCTAAGAAATGTGTTTGTGAGTTCTTCAGTGACCCAGATTTATTGTTCTTCACTTATATATTTTAGGAATAATAAAAAATGCATTAAGATAGATGGTCAAGGGAAGAAGCAATGGGTTAAAGCTAGATACAATTGAATTAGGATGGTTATGGAAGTACACTATTTGACTAAACATTGTCTGGCCATTCTCAGCAATTGACCATTTAAAATAGTGCTTCATATGAAATATTGTTTGAGTGAGTTGACTCTTGCTGGCACAGTATCAGTGGTGAAGGCATTTAGGTTTCATCTGTATGTATATTCATGTGTGTGTATATATGTATGTATGTAAGTCTATATATGTGGTTATGTTTGTATGAATCTGCATACATTTTAATATGCAAAGACAATTTAGAATTCTTGCACATGGTAGAAACCTAATGAATATTTATTGAGTTGAAATTAATTGAATTAAAATTAACATACAATTTCACTTCACTTTAAGAATCCTCTTTACTCATTTTTTCCCCTATTAGTTAAAGCTATTTTCTCCTTTTGTACAGTGTAGGTTATTGCTGTATAATGTGCTTAGTGGGAATTTTTTTTAAATTTAGTTTCCTTTTAACAGATTTTTAAATATTTAAAGTTTAGTTTTCAATATGCTATTATCCCATGAGTCCTTAAAGGATAAAGCTCCATTCTGAAATAAAATGTTCATAGAATGTCTTTCTACAGGACTGGTACATTGTGGATTTTATAGGGGGTAGAAAGATTAACAAGGAACTCTCTGTGATGTGAAGCCGTCATATGAGCAGCAGTGGGAGACAATACTTAACCTTTGGGGCTTCTCCAGGGATTGAAGCTAAAGTAACTCCAGGGGGTCCTCAAATCACTTGACATTTTATTTCTGTGATGGACCAAACAAGCAAAAAATAGAGAAATGTGAGAATTACAGTGAAGTTACAGTGAAGTAAGTCAATGCTTACAATACATCCATTTAAAGTGTCCCCTCAGTCTGACATTAAACAATATCCTATAATGACAGTATAGACTTGGCATATTAAGAGAATAAATGGTGTGTATATTTGTTTGTGTTTGCTAAAAGAAACAACACCAGACAATTCAAAGAACTAGCAGCCAGCAATTAGTTGCTTATCAGTCACAGTTCATTAGGACTTATTATGGAAAGCAACTTGATTAGTAGGTAAACATATGTCAATTGAGTAAGTATAAAAACAAAATAATCTAAAAAATGTCATCACAGAAATGCATTAACTGAAAGGAGAGAGTCTAGTTAAAGGATAAAAACATGTGTAAGGCATAGACAGCCCAGGTATTTTATGAGTATCTTCACAACATCCACAGGATATGAGCAATCATACCAACAGATTGAATATGCCAGAGGTGAGGGACTTGAAGAGAACACATGGACGAGAGTGGCACAGGATAGGGTAGCCATGGATGGGTTGTCTTCTTCATTAGTGGAAGGTTAACTTATATTGATGAGGTCATAAAGCCTTTGAAGAAAATAAATATAAAAAACTGAGATGTTAATTGCATGCTTAAGGTCTTAGCTTTATGGAAGTTTAAAGAACTGAAAGTTATCTCAGAGGTCATCTGGGCCAACCCATCCATGACCTCCAATTGTCTATTCTAAAGAATAGCCATTCAGCATCTTCTCAAAGTCCTCCATCAAATACTACAATGCAATCTACTTTTGTGTAAATGTCATTAATAGGATGTTTTTTTTTACATGAGATATAAATCTGCCTCTCTGAAACTTCCACCCATTTCTTCTAGGTCTGATTTTCAGGAGCAAGAGGAAAAAGCCTTATATTTAAATGCTTATCATTTATTTATATTTATTCTCTTTTGTTTATTTTACATATATTTATGTATATGTAGTCTTTCCCATTTGAGCGTAAGCTCCTTTCCAACAATGATTATTTCATTCTTTATATTTATAATCTCAGTTCCTAGTACTGTATTGTGTGCAATAAATGTTTATCAGTTGATTTTCCATCTGGTACTTGAAGAAAAACATTGCATCTACTGCAAATCATTCATCCTCTCTTCAGTGTAACAATCCTAAATATCTTCATGTGAACCTTGTACTATATACTATTGAGCCTGTTGGCTAACTTGGTCATTTCATTCAATAGACACTCTATTTTACTGAAACAGGGTGCTGAATAAATGAAGAGGATAGTCCAGACAATCTGATCAGTACTAACAGGTCCCTTGCCTCAGCCTAATCATTTTCACACAATTTCAACTTCAGATGAATCTTGCGTAGAATTAAAAGTATGATTTGAAAGAAGTTGAAAATAGTCTAAACCATATTATCTCTAATCAACAGTTAAAATATTGGGTTTTTTGCATCATTACTTACTGTGAGTGAACAAATTCAGTAGCATTTTGAGGATTTACTTTTTTCACCTATTCCTAGATGAACTTTCATAATATCTTCAGCCAACCTACCAGTAGTCAAATTCTATTATTTTGCAAATCATTTATCAATCCTTATTAATGAATCTGATTTCAGCTAGCTTCAATAAAATAGACTGATAAGTTCAATTTTCCAGTACTATACAACTTCTTACTTACTAGAATCCAGACCTCTTTAAGGGTGAGCTTTATATCCTAAAGGGAGGGTGCATACGATTTGTATCAACTTGCTTGTCTCTTTGAATCTTATTTCTCATCTCCATTGCCAGCCTGGATATTTTGCACCATTCTGTCTCATTCTTTCCCAGAGGAAACAGTTAATATTTACAGAAGAATTTGTGATGAGCTATGGTAGACATTTCGTAAACTAACTTAAATTCCCCGAATTTTCCAAAACTGTATGATTATCTTAGAGAGCACCAATCATCAGAGGTGTTTATAAAAACGTTAAAAGACATGGTAACAGTTTAAATCCTGAAAGGGAAGAGAGAGTGGGCAAATAGTTTTTCTTACTGTTATTTTTCTTCTTCTTCTTCCCCTCTTTCTCCTCCTCCTTCTGCTCCTCCTTCTCTTTCTTCTTCTCCTCCTGCTCCTTCTCCTCCTTCTCCTCCTCCTCTACCTCTCCTCCTCTTCCTTATTCTCTTCCTCCTCCTTTTTCTTCTTCTTCTTCTTGTGGCTTTGTCTTTCATAAAACAAAAATCCACACGCTCTCCTCCAGCATTGTCAAAATAGGGGATAAGCTTTATTCAATGTGCCAAAATATGGCTTTGCAAGTCTTTTTCTCAAAAACATTGCTATTTTCCTGGACAGCTTGTCGGCTTGGCATTTATTTTATGTGTGTGTGTTTATTTAGAGTCTGGTTCTAGTGAGACTGGAGATTATCTGAGAGAATCTTATGGTGGCAAGGGTCTGAATTATAGCACATTGTTTTGATGCTGACGGTGTTTTCCCTGTTATTATAAGTGTATTTACTTATGGATTGTTGGGGGTAGAGAGCCTGCCTTGCAACAAAGAGACAGCAAAGGTGAAGAGAGAAAATTCAAAAGGTCAGTGAAACATCTGGGGAAGTATTTGTGTGGGAGAAAAACAGACAATAGTTGCTCTGAGAAAGCCCAGAACTGTCAGTTGCTTGCCTTAAACACAAATAAAAAGAAAGCTATCCAAGAAAGACAAATCTAACCAGGGAAGAGAAGGAGGGAAGTGCTATTTAAAGTAAGCCTTGGAAAAAAAAAAAACAAATAAAGTTGGAAACTAGTATGTTTAAAGAGAGTTGGACCAAAATTTTGGTGCAAAAATCAAAGCTAGCATTTTCCTCCAGGATTGTGATCCATGGAGGTTCAGGGGTTTCCTAACTCCAATACATGGAAAACACAGTGCTAACGGGCACTGAAAATTAAAATAGGCAATCACCTGAACCAAGTGGGGAAAGCCCAGTCCTCTTTGGAGGTAGAGACAATAAATGAAGTCTTGAGATCTCTCTTCTTATTTACAACTCAAATCCTCCAAAATTCTGACTGTTCTTACTATTTTCTGTTTCTCTCCTCTTCTACATGTCCTTTCTTCTTATTGTCTTTACAATTCACTGTAACCTAGCTTCTAACCTCACTTGATCATTGTAACAGTTTTCTCCATAATCTCCATGGTCTTTTATCTGCCCAAAATAATGACTTTTTCTCCTCCTTCTTGATTTTCATGAAGCACTTGAAATTGTAGATCATACGTACATTCCTGGATATTTTTTCCATCATAAAGTTTCAGGACATTCTCTTTACTCTCCCCATACTTCTCAGATGCTTAGTTCCCTTTATTAATTCATCATGCATATGTACTTTAACTGTTTATACACCCCAAGGCTTTGTCTTTTTCCCTCTTTCACTACACCGTCCTGGCAACCTCATCAAATTATTTAACTATGATCTACATGTCTCCATAATCTCTTTCCTAAGTCATATATATATATATACATATATATGTGTGTATGTGTGTGTGTGTGTGTATGTGTGTGTGTATGTATTGTTGACCTGAAAGTTTTGTTAAAGGAAAGGTAACAGGTTAAATGCAAACATTTTATGATTTAACTAAACAATTCCCTTTAAAGAAACAGTAATGTAATATTATGGAGTCAGAGATTATTTGACTTACTCAGTACAGAAACTGATTGGCTTAAATACATTTTACCATGAGAAAGTAACTCTCTTAGTTGAACAAATTGCAAATTTATTAAGATAATTAACAAAGTAGTGTCAATTGGGTTTTATAATCCCAAGCTGTGTGAATTTCCTTTCTGTGCCATATGTCTCCGTGACATACAATAAGGAGAAAATCCCGTCACTCTGATGGCAAGCATCCTGTCATAAACAGGCCCTTGAAGTTACAGACACAAGAAAGGGTATCTTAACAGAGTTGACAAAGTTGAAATTGCAACCCAGGACATCTGTGTTATTCCTTATCACGAAGATGCCAGGAGAAGGGTCTGGTACGTAAGTTACTAAGTCAGCCTCATTTGCTTCACTGACACCAAAAGGCATTCTCTGAGTTTACTTAAGGTAACCAAGGAGACTATTAGGTCCAGACTCTTCTTAATTCAAGGTTTGTCCCTTATTAAAATCCAAACTTTATATTAAATATTATCTATCTATATCTATATCTATATATCTATCTATAAGTATATATATGAACTATTGGATTTTTGAAATGGAATCATTTCAAACTTGACATATCCAAAATAGGTTCTATTATCTTTCATTTGTATACCCATCCATCTTCCCAATTCACTCATTTCTGTTGTGGACACCACTATCATTGCATTTTTTTTTGCCAGTTTGCCACCTCAGAATTATTCTTAACTCCATATTGTTACTTCAGATATTCAAGTATTTTCTAAGCTATATTGACTACCTCTACATTTCTTGTATTTATCCTCATCTCTCTGCTTATGCAGCTGTCATCCCATTTCAGTTCTTCATCACCCACTTAACATGTTTTAATCAGTAAAACATATAGAATGACCCTTTGTTGAACGTTTCTTAGATTGTCCATATCACCACACCACAGAGAATTCTTTTTTGGAGAACTTAACTCTGGGAGGAACCATGAATCTTGTTCCCATTTTTAAATCTCCATTAGTTATAACTCCCTATTCAACTGTAGGTGAAGTCCTTCTGTTCTTTCAGTTTAGCTTCTAAATATTTTATATTCTATAGAAATATATATATATATATATATACTCAATATTCTAAGTTAGCACCCTACACCCAACTTCTTACTTACCATATCTATATATTGCTTCTTGCCATTGCTCAGTCTTTCATTAGCAAAACATCATCCATATATTCTAACAGATGGGAATTCTGAAGAGGACTTTTCCAATTTCTAGTCTCATTCATTGTTATTGTTCAAATGTTCTCTACTATGCATCTATCTTCATAAACAGATCTTCTTCCATGTATGCCTCATAACTTGATGTTCTCACCCATATCTTTCAGACAACTGTATAAATTGAGTGCTATAAAGGACTGGTCCTATGTGAGTTTCTTTGAAAACAGCCAGAATTTATCATTTGTCCTTTGTTCTCTAAAGTGCTATGTACATTCCAAGTAATCTAAAATAAATGTTTAATCCCAGAATATTTGGTCTTTTTCAAATGTCAGGCTGAAGAAGAAAAATAAAGAACAGTAATTTGGAACTGAATTAAAACATGAATTGCATAGGCTTCTTATCTTTTTGCTTACATTCCTTGAGGACTGTATTTTGGTTTTTTCATTTCATATAAAACTTTTCATTGCCAAGTACAAGTAAAAACAATTTATCTTTCTTTGGACAAAGCACAGCTCATGAACATAGAAAACAAGGCATATTTATTGAATTTATATAAAGTGTCATCCTAGAAATCTTATTGCTGTACCTTCTACCACTTATATCAACTTAACAATATGAATAGAATCTGAAAATATGGAAAATGCAGATCTTGTTGGATTTTTATGATGTGGCTTTTAGATAAACAACGTACTTTTAGGATCACTTATGTTCAATGACATTCACTAAAAAGTTTCCCAAGTGGCACTTTTATTTCTGATATCTGTCATAAGAGTTGTATTTGTCCATTTTTCTATTATCATTGGCATGAAGTTTTAAGGCAGCTCATCTTCATGATCTTACCTGTGAAGAAGAGCATATTAATGGAGTAACATAATCTATTACTTCTTCATCCTGGCTGTAATCCAGTGATGAGCCACTCATTAATTTTCTTCCATCAATGTTTCCATATAATGATAAGAGAACAATTTGATTGAATTTTTTTTTACTTTCAAAAAGAAACAAAAACACTAATTTTCAGTGAAGTGCTTGTATGATAGATGAAGCGATCTATAAATGTTCAGTTTTATCTGTATTTGTTGTATTGTATTTTTATTTATTTTGTTAAGCATTTCTCAATAATATTTTAATCTGGTTTAGACTATATTGAGAGTCAGTCTACAAGCTGTGAGTTTGACAACTGTAATGTAAATGGGTTATTATCCAAAATATGTATGATTAGAAAAAGAGGTATACCTATCACATAGGTATATTGAAAGATGATGGGAACACAGTATAAATGTGTTGCTGGTGTCAACAGAAAAAAAAAAGAAATATAGAGAGGCCTCCATTTTGTTGAGGAAATCCTCTGTGGAGAATTTCTCAAGGAAAAATGGACAAGAAGAATTATAGGAAACAAGGTTTGGCTACATTTAAATCTCCATTTATGGTGGGCATAATACACACATTACTGAGATCAGGAAACCATAAATCTTCCAAAAAATGCCAATGCCTTATATTTGATGGCATTTATAGAGGATTATCATATACATTAACTTATTTGATCCTCACAAAAAACTTTGTAATGAAGGTAGGGTAGACATATTTATTTTCATTTTATAAGTCCAAAGAAGAGCAATGATCCAAAAAAGTGCAAGGCTTTGTGAGAAGTGTGAGGCAAGACGAGAAATTTAAGTTCAATTGCAATTGTTATTTAGTAAGTGTAGGAAATAATGCACTTCTATTTTGTAGCCAGTCTATTATCATTTTTTCACTATGAGAGCTATTAAATTAGATATAAAAATAAATTTAATTTAGAACCATATTTTAGAATCTGAAATTTAAATCATTGTATCACAAAGTTTTAAGCCAAATTTATCCAAAATATTTTTATTCACACTGTTCTTATTAAAATAATAAGTAATAACATTTAGTGAGGACAAATATCTTATATTATGAAATAAAATAAACTTTCACTCACCCTTTAAAATTATTTTATATACTTTATCATCTAAGTAAAATATTGGTATTATAGGACATGTATAATTAAAATGTGCACATATCAGGAGTGTTGTAATTTATTTTTTGTTTGATGGGATGGGCTCCACTATGTTTCAATACCTTGAATCTAGTCTGTTAATCTAGCTGAATTCAGCTGAGAATTATCTACAAATTTGATATACAAGTTCTTCCTTAGTAAACCCTCCTTTATCCTTCTCACCTCCAAAAAGCAATGCTGCCATATATACTATATTATATTGGAAAAGGTAATAGGTTGTCCCTATGACAATCATAATGACACACTCTCTCTCTCTTCCTCTCTCTCTCTCTCTCTCTCTCTCTCTCTCTCTCTCTCTCTCTCTCTCTCTCTCTCTCTCTCTCTCTCTCCCCCCTCTCCTCTCCCTCCCTCCCTCTCCCTCCTTCCCTCCCTCCCTCCCTCCCTCTCTCTCTCTCTCTCTCTCTCTCTCTCTTTCTCTCTCTGACATTGTTGGCAAGATTCTTGCCAGAGTCCTATTGAACAGGCTGATCCTTCACCTAGAAGACAATCATCTTTCCAAAGTCAGTGTGGCTTCAGAAAGGGCTAAGATATGGTTGATACAGTATTTCTGCCTGACAACTCCAGAAAAAATGCCAGCATCAAAACAAATGTCTCTATACAACATTTATTGATCTGATCAATCAATTAAGTCTATCAGTCATGAGGGCTTGTGGAAAATCATGGCAATATTTGGTTGCCCAGAGAAGTTCAGCAGTATTTTATGTCAGTTTCATGACAGCATGCTTGCATGGGTTCTGGTTAATAGAAGGTGTTCTTGTGCTGTCCCAGGTACTAGTGGAATAAAGTAAGGTTGTGTGCTTGCTTCCATGCTTTTTGGTATCATATTTTCAGTGACTTGTTGGCTTGCTCAACGAGGATGAAAATATCAGCTACCATGCTGATGATAAATTATTTTACTTGAAAAGGCCACAAGGAAAGATGAAAGTGAAGGAAGAGTTGGTGTATGATCTTTTGTTTGTGGATGATTGTGTACTCAATGCAGCTTCAGAGGATGACATGCGTCAAAATATGTATTTATTCTCTGCCCTGTGTTAATTTTGACTTGACAATTAACACCAAGAAGATAGAACTTCTCCACTAGCAAGCACTGCTTCATTCATACCTGAAACCATTGATTACTTTTTCAGGGAAGTTCATTCAATGTCAGTGCTAGCTCTAGTTTGGTAGGTTCTGAAGGAAAATGTTGGAGAAAAGAGATAGTAGACTGCCTCACAAACTGAATGTCTACAGAGCTTTTGTGATAACTTCATTTTTATATGCCTGTGTAACCTGGACATTATGCCTGCACCATGCCAGGAAATGAATTACTTCATTTGAATTGCCTTTAGAAGGTTCATCTGACAAGAAAATCTACCAGACCCTGAGGTCCACTCTTGAGCTGAACTGCCAAGCATTCTAACTCTACTGTAAAGAATGTAACTCCAATTGGCTGATCATATTATTCTAATGCCAAATGTATATTTTCCAAAAAGACTATTTTACAGATGACTTGCACAAGGTAAGCACTCATCCATAGGTCAGAAGAAGCAATATAAGGACTCTCTCAAGGACTCTATGAAGAACATTGGAACAGATTGTGAGACATGGGAGACACTGGCATAAAACAGCCCACCATGACAGACCCAAAAAACAGGTTCTGTGTCCTATGAGCAAAGGAGAATTGTACCAGCTCCAAAGAAATGTGAGATGTACAAATTTAGATAGATCTCTACTCCAAATGTTCATTTGGACAGATTTGTCCAATTTGTGACAGAGTCTTTCTACCTTGTATTGTTCTGATCATCCATAATTGGATGCACTGTACTTTGACCCTGACATAGTGATACAGTTTTGGTCCTCTTTGATCACAAAGAACCACTATTGTCAAATCCAGGCTTCTGTATTTGTTTTCCCACTAATTCAATTTTTGTTTTCCTTGTCTTATTTGTTTAGCAAGTATGTCAGTCAATATGCATTTATAAAGCATTTACTGTATGTCAGACCCTATGTTAAGCAATGAGGATAAAGAAAAGGCAAAAATATGCTCCCTGGTTCTCAAGGAGCTCCTATTCTTTTAGGGGAGACAAGAAACAGATAACTAATATAAACAGTGAAAATGGAAGGTAAGACTATTTCATAAATGAATTATTGGGGTGGAGGGGGAGTATGGGGTGAGAGTTTGGGGAAGGCTCCCTACAAAAAGTGAAATTTGAGCTGCATTTTAAAGGAAACCAGGAAGCACATTAGGAGGGCATGTATTCTCATCATAGAAACAGCCAGTGAAAAGACAAAGAGTCAGGAGATTTGTAGTTAAATGTGAGGAAGAGCAAAATCTGTGTCACCGGATTGTAGAGTATGTTGAGGGGAGGAAAGTTTAATAAAATGGAAAAGTTAGGAAGTCACCCCTATGTGTCCCTCTCCTTGAATGTCTGTCTCATTGATTCACCTCTCCCAAATTCCTAAGATAATAAAGTGTTTAATTGAATGAGATGAAAGGAAAGGTAACAAAACTCAAGGAATTATTTGTATCTAACAAATACTGTATATTCCACTTGATCCCTAGACAGTCTCTCCCAAAGTCATTGCTGACTAGCAAGTTTCTTTTTCATCTCAGTGACTCCCAAAGGCAGAAACCACTTCTTGCCTGAAATCTATCTTTATCCCTTTTGTTCACCATCCAACAATGAGAGACAAGTTAAACTTTTCAGTTCCTCTTCTGCTTTCTTATAGTAATTGAATAAAGACAATTTACTCAGAAATAAAAGGGCTACATGGGTCCATGTAGGTGCCCATTGAGTACCCTGTATCTATCTCAAAAGCTGTTTAAGTAGTGATTCATCTAGGTTTAATTTTATTTTCCAAAATATACTGCTCTCAACTGTCTCACTTAAGTTTTTTTTAAACCTCTCTTAAGATTTATATCATGGGACTTTCACTAAATAAAAAAAAAAAGTTTATTGGGTCTCTCCATAAAAAAGTAATAGATGATATCAGATTCTTTGCAAAGGTAAATGGCATAAGGAAAATGAGTTGCTCAACACTAGACTATAATTTCCCCTCTTTCTCTTCTTTAGAAATTGGCTTGGTAGGAATTTCTACCATTCATTCCTTAACTATTTCCCTTGGATTGGTAAACTGGGAGGAAGATGAATATATACTCCCCACTCCTTCTGAAAATAAGGTAATCTAAAATTATAATCATTTCTGTACTTTCCACTCAATAACATTATTAAAAAAGAAGGCAAAGCTAGTCTATAACAAACTAATCTTTTTAAAATATATATTTAATTTATAAATATTTTCCAATTACATTTAAACATTTTAACATTCTTTTTTTTATAATTGAGTTCCAAATTCTCTCACTCTTATTCCTCCCCCACCCCTTGAGAAGGCAAGTAATGTTATAGTTATGCATGTGTAGTCATGCAAAACATATCTCCATATTGCTCATGTCGTTAAAGATACACACGAAGAAAAATAAAATTTAAAAAGTGATTTAATCTGCTTTCAGAGTCCATCAGTTCTCTCTCTGAAGGTGGAAAGCATTTGTCATCATGGGTCCTTTGGAGCGATTTTGGATTATTGTCTTGATAACAGTAGCTAAGTCTTTCACAAGTGATCATTGTTACAGTATTGCTGTTACTGTTTACAATGTTGTGGTTCTACTCATTTCACTTTGTAGCAGTTCTTGTAAGTTCCCAGGTTTTTTTGAAACCATCTAGCTCACCATTTCTTATAACAATATTATATCACATAATTTTTTCGGTCATTTATCAATTGATGGGAATCCGTTTAACTTCCAATTCTTTGTCATGATCAAAAGAGCTAGAACAAACTGTTCTTAATGAAACCATATATCATCGCTTCCTTTTCCTACATGTTTGTTAACTGTATCTTTAATAATGTTATGTAAATTTACAAAGCAGATATTTCAAGTTCATTGGTCTATCTATAACTTATAAACTATTTCTCTTTAAATTTTGGGCACTGGAATATTGTCCTTTGTTCAATCCTGAGCTCATCTTAACATCCTGTATTCTCTACTCTAGACTTTTTTAGACTTGCTAATATCCTTCCTCCAATATGGGATCAGACTTAACATGATATTTCTATGCACCTGGTAGATTCCATTAGTGTAAGATCATTCTTTAGAGAGAAAAACTCAAAGAGCACTGGGAACTGTACTTTTTGGGTGATGGTGTCATGGTGGCAAAGAGTAAAGTGGACAGGAAGAATCAAGATGAATCAGCAACTGGAAAGATGAAGTACAGTATAAAAAGAGGCCCAGTGAGATTGAGATGAACCAGAAGTAGATTTATCAGAGTTTCAATCTCTGGGGTATCTATAAAGAAGAGGCTTTTATACCTTTTGGGTCAAACTGATTGTGTTCTCATTATTTAACTACTTTCTGTCTCAGTTTCACCCACTGTAAAATGGGGGTAACAACAGCACCTACCTCCCAGGGTTGTTGTGAGGATAGTGTTAAAGTATTTATAGAGTAGTCAGTCATTGCCTGGCATAGAGTAAGCACTTAAATGCTTCTTTCTTCCACTCATTTCTTTTCCTCCCTCACATCTGGGGCTACATAACTGTGGTAGAAGAAAGCAAAGTAAAAACAATACCTGATGACTTCCTCATCACAGTTTTGATATATTACAGGTTGGCTTAAAAAATTAAATGATAATTATTTGGGAGTTTTATGGAAGCTGCAGATGATGCTCAAAAGCCAGCAGATGACAAAGAAAAAGTTTATTAACTCAGAAATGCACAAATATATGTATAGTATTCTATGATATCCATGTATTTTATCTTTTACTACCATAAATATATTCAATTTTTATGATAAGGTATTGTAAACAACCCATAAAAGAAAAAGAAAAAAAAATCAGACATTCTCTGGTCTGAAGGGAGGATCAAAATTGTTTACATGGATTTTCAGATCACAGGAGCACTCTGCCCCTTGGCCTCATGATACGGAAGGAATAACTATACTGCCATCTCCTTTATTTAGGGTGTTATGACTCTCAATATTAAAATCAGTTTAGTTTTGCTTTGTTTCTTTGTTTCCCATGCCACACGATTAACGTCTGTTAAGCTTACAAACCACTAATATCCCCACGTCATTTTGGCATGAGCCAGTTTGTCTGAACAGACTCCATATATTTTCTCTCAGGGATTGTTCGTGTGACTTCTGAATTTCTACTTCCTCCCTAAAAGACAAATCAGTATAAACTAGGTCTTATTTCCTCAGCCCTGCTGTTTTAGCACTTTTCCCCAGCTTGTAACCTTTTGCTGACAGATCTTTTAAGGGAAACAAACACCCTTTATCTTTATGAACATTTCAAATATATAGAAATAACAAAGTATAAAAGATTTTTAAAAATTAAGATACAAAGCAGACATTTCCTCATGGAATTTGATTCCCAAGCAGTAGTTATACTGGAAGTACCTGTTTCAGGACCAAAAAAAAAATTTACAAAGAAATTGAGGAAATGAGACAATGATAGAGTATATCTTTGTATAAGTCTGATTATATTCAGGGATCCCAAAGCAGCGATATGAAACTTTGGCTAGTCTGGAGTGATGACTGTGATGATTATCACTGTCAGAAGTCCATAGAGACAAGTAGGGAAAGTGGGAGACCTGGTGCTTCTTTTGAAGCAAGTGCCTCAGGAAATATGGCATAGAAAACTGCTTGGAGGTCAAAAGTAGCAATCTGGCAGGAAAAGTACAGGGATAAATAGAGATCAGTGTTAGAAACTGAGTAGGAACAGGGAATAAGGCTGAGTGAGGAAGTCAAAGCTCTGTTCTCTAAATTTGACCCTAATTTTGCAAATAATCCAGAGGGACAAAAGGAAAAGTAAGAGAACAAGTTACCATTAAGAGTTCTACCTTGCAAAAGTAGAAAACTTTGAAAAACTTAAAAATCTGATGAAATACAACAAATCTTTGATTGTATTGTTGTCTGTATTTAATTTTATTTTTCCTCAGCTTGAAGCCTAGAACAAATCAAAAACACCTTTCAGATTTTTTTCCATTCTTCAGATTTTGCTCTTGAGGAAGAATCCATAGCAGAAACTTGAGAATGATAACCAATTTCATTATAAAATGCAACAAAGGAGACCATATTTGAGAGCAGTAAAGGACCTGTCAAGCTTTTAAGATCAGTGGTAAAATGCAGATTTTCCTTTTTATCAACAGGCAATTTGAAATTCATTTGGTTTTTTGATTGTTAATACTGAAAGCCACTGCATAAGCTATAGGCATGTTCCAGGCACTTCTAGGGAACCAATTACAGCTCTGCTATGTATAATGTGGAAATTAGTCATTCTATTTCTTCTGAATAGAATGGTTTCCCGTGGTGGTAAATAAGAAACAGAGTACCAGTTCTGTGCTTTGAGTCTTCACAAAGATCACAAAGATTCAGCTAATCATGATGTAGAAACTGATTGCCCAAAAATCTATTCTGGGATGGGCAACCTGCTGCGTTGAGGACACGTGGTCCCCTATGCCCTTAAGTGCAGACGTTTGATTGAAGCCAAAGTGTTCTGTGAAGTTTGGCTTCAGTTCAAGGGACCCAAGTGAGGCATCAAGGAGGCAAGTTTCCCACCCATGGTCTATATCCTAAGCAATTAGGGTAGCAGGCAAAGATTATAAATTATCCTTCTCCTTGAGGAGTTTTTAGTCTAATACAGAGATCAGTCAACAACCTGATGACCAAATTTGGGAAAATGTATTTTACAATTTCCTTAGCACATCATAAAATGCAGGTGACAGGCTGTTATTGTAATAAATTCTATAGTTTGCCAGCCCCTGGTCTTATAGAACAGAATAGTCAAATATTTTTAAGGCCTGTATTTGCATAATTTTAAATAATGTCCCCTGATGATATGTATTTTGAAATCAGTTAACATTAAAGTAAGATAAAACCTCCACACTTGCAATAGGACGTGATTTTTTTCTACTTGAAACTCTACTGAAAACTCCCTGACATTTTTGAATGTTTTCTGTAATCTTGCTTTCCTGTTTTCAACCCAATCTAATCCCATCCCCCATCTTCAGTCATCTGACCTTGACATGTTGATCCTGTCTTCTACCTTCTTGCATACAAGGTTTCTCTTTAAGGTATTTTTTTGAGTATTGAAAGGAAATCTGACTATTTTAGAGGGTTTTTGGACTCAGTAAATACCTCCTCATACTTAAAATGCATCCATATAATATGTATATATCATGTACATATGTATTTATTTTTACCTGTTGTCTCCCTCATCACCATGTGTGAGTTCCTTAAGAGGAAAAAAAGTCTCTTAACCTTTCTTTATATTTATCATCCTTAGCATAAGGCATACAATAAACTTTTAATAAATATTTATTGGTTAAGTGGTTGACTCTATTTTTTATACATAGAAATTAATTTGATTCATTATAGAGAGTTTCTTCTTCTCCAATACTGCTAAGGAACTGAAAAAGCCTGGAATCTCATAATGGGACCTTCTGGTGAAACCCTCCATTTGAATGAGCTAAAATGACACTTTTCAATTGATTCATATTTCATTTTGTAGGTAATGGCCCAGACTACTAGTATTCCTCTCTCTCTCTCTCTCTCTCTCTCTCTCTCTCTCTCTCTCTCTCTCTCTCTCTCTCTCTCTCTCTCTCTCTCTCTCTCTCTCTCTCTCTCTCTCTCTGCACATACTTACATACAGATGTTTATGTATGCATAGGTATAAGTGTATGGCTAAAAAATGATCTGTTTACCATTTCGTATTACCTCACCAAATGAAAATAGGTATCTATTTGGCAATAATTGTACTTTGTCTCAGTATCTCAATTTTGATTTCATGTAGATCCATATTATTATAGAGAATAACCATAGCTTTGGTATATACAGCTATTAGCCTTCAATTAATAGATTATATTTCTGTAGGCAGTTTTTTTTTATTTCTTTAGTCAAGATAGATGATAGTATACTCTTATCTTTCTGTGTAAAATCTTTTGTATCTTACAGTACTGCATATGCTCTGTCTTCTCCAATCAAATAGTCTAAAAGATGAAGTGACCAGCAGAAAAACCTTATAACTACACTATTGATTTAACCGCCCAGAATCAGATCTTAATGATAGCCAGGTTCCTATAAAACACGCCTGGATCATTTGCTCTTACATTTTTCTTTCTGTCTAGTATAAACTGGCAATCATTAGGAAAGATGTGGTTATGAACAGATTAATTGCCTCATTATATTTTACTTATATCACCATGTACATAATAAGTCCTTAGTATTTAGTAGTCCATGACTATTTACCCTCTGTAAAACTTCAATAATGAATTTTTCAGGCAGGCTGTAGTTATAAAAATGAACTTAAAAGAGTAATTACAAAATCTATGTACTTTGGAAGCTAAAGAATGACAGAGTTAATCAAACCATTTATGTAACGTTTGGCTAAATAAAGAAACTCCATATAATGAACTAACCTCCAAAATGTGCCTAGGATTCTCATGTGAAGCTTTCAGCATTGTTAAATGTCTTCTGTGAGCAATAAAACCTGTCAAGCAATTGCTGTTCCCTAAAACAACAGCAATTTTCTCCTACATTACTAATGCTGGTCAAACCCTCAACTGAGGGCCAGGGGAGAGAGAGAGAAATGGGAGCAGAGGGGAGATGGGAGAGAAGCGAAAGAGGGAAGGATGATGTGGCTAGATTGGCAAATCCTAGCAGCCCTATATCGCTTTATCACTCAGTTGGCAATTGCAACCACCAAAGTGAACATAAATCAGATTTAAAAAAAAGACTCACAGAAAAGCTTTTCTAGGTATTGCCGAAACTCATTTATTGGGATACAAAACAAGGTGTTTTTTTTTCTCTCTTACATATTGAAAAACAAACATTTGTAATGTTTTTATGAAGCAAGAAGCAATCTCAGAAGACTTATCGCAAGAAAAAAAAGCAAAAAAAAAAAAAACCCAAAACAAAACAGGAGCATAAAATCTGATAATGTTGCTTTCACCCAGACACTGTGTTCTAGTTGATTACTTTATTAAGCAGAGAAGTTTCTGAGGAAAGAGCACGAGTCCCAGTCAAGAACAGCTGAACTTTGGGATAATTAGCAGGTGATGACTTCAGGGGAAAAATGACATCTATAATTCTGTTATTCTGCTTTGCATTTTGTGACATATATATATATATATATACACACACACACATATATACTTTTATATATACACATAAATATGTACACACATATATAAACTCTGTATCACATGGTGCACATATATTATGTAAGAGAGAGAAATGAGATCTCATAACAGATGTGTATTTAAAATGCAAGAGCTATACTTGTAAGTCTTATGGATGATTCATCCTTGCTTATTTCCTCTCTCTCTCTCTCTCTCTCTCTCTCTCTCTCTCTCTCTCTCTCTCTCTCTCTCTCTCTCTCTGTCAATGGTGAGGTGGGTCTGGCTCTGAGCCCAGGTCTCTCCTATAATGATTAACCTGAGACAAATGAAGCACCATCTGTTATTGTGTTAGGTATGAAATTCATAAAGACAACCAGCAAGCTATGGGTTTCCTTCTGTACATTCAGGGACACACACACACACACACACACATACACACACAGCACTTTTACAGTCATGTAGCCTTGAAATCTCTTACACAAAAGATGAAGCCAGATAACATGGTATTATTGATTTTTCTTTTCTTTCTTTCTTTCTTTCTTTTTTTTGCAAAAGAAAAAACTTCAAGAACAAGGGCTGGAAGACTGATTTCTGCCTTTATTAGAAAGTACACACAAAGTTGCTGACATAGTGAATTTTGTACTGTGTGTCCAATATTCAAGGAATCTGAAATTTGGGCAGTATAGAATTGTAGAATCCAGGGGTCAAAAGAGAAGTCAGAAGTCATCTGCAATCACCATCCAAAAAATGAATCCCATCTATAATATCACTGACAAATGGTAATGTGCATTTACTTAATGATCTTAAGTCTTAAGGAACTCATTAGCTCTAAAAGTATTGCATCCTACTTTTGGATAGCTAGAATTTTTAGGATTCTTTTCCCTTGTAGTAAATAAAGGTGAAAGATACAGTCACGACAGAGTGAATAAAGAGTTGGCCATTAGATCAGAATTAGAAGAAGCAGGTTTCATTCTGTCTCTGACACATAGCTGCTATTTTACCAGACTTCTGATTTCCTAATTTCATTGCTATATTCTTAGAAATTCCCTTGGTGATATTAAGTGGCAAAGTCAGTTAATATCAACTTTCCTTTTCACCCTAACCTTTGACTTTCCACACTGAAAGATGATAAGTTGCAAAGTATCTATCTGTGGTGACAGAGGGAGTTCCTTCAGCAAGAGTTCACTATATTATTGAATTTGTGGAGGTCCAGTCCATTGCAAACAAACAAAAACAATCCTGTTTCCTTGAAATTTCCAGTAATTTTACCAATTCTGCTCTCAAAGGCCAAACAGAATTAGTCTATTTTATTATGTTTTACTATTTCACTATTTTTACCTTGGAACATAAAATGGCAGAAAGGCATATTTTGATTATGTATATCAGTCAGACATTGTTTTAAATATATTAGATAAAGAGAAAGGCAAAAACCTGTGTCTGCCATCCAGGAGCTTACAGGTTGTGTCTCATAGAGTGTCTTGTGAATTATGGAGATTCTCCTCATTCTACATGACCACCGATGCTAATATTTTTAATAGTCATTGATCAATTATTGGTTTGACTAGATCAGAGATTTGCTCTTAACCTGAAGTCTATAAACTTTTAAGAAATATTTTAATAATTGTATTTTGATATAAATGTGTGATCCTATAACTTACAAAGTTTGTTTTTAAATTTTAAAAATTATTCTGAGAAAGTTTCCATAACCTTTACTAGACTGAAAAAAGGTAGTGTTCCATCACACACATGCACACATGCACACGTGCACACACACACACACACACACACACACAGGCAAGGTTAAGAATAATGAACCTTGTAAGTATGTTCCAATTCTGAGATGCTATAATTCTGTGAACACTTCAAATGTTTGATAGTTAAGATTCAAATAAGCTTTCTTTTCATGACAGTAAAGCATCAGTGAATTTTATAAACTCTCACAGAGCAAGGCTTTTGAGTACTCTTGTCATTATGGACAATCACATTGCAGTGTGTTGATACCATTTTGAATACATGGTGCTCAGAACTCTATAGAATATGCAAAATGTGATCTGAACATTGTTGACTGGATTTGTCTTATTTCACACGCACATTGGATTGAACTTACATTGTACTAAAATCCATATATCTCATGTATATAAACTGTTTTCTAACCAAGTCTCAACAGTGCTGCACTTGCACATAGAATTTTTTAGCCCAAATTCCAAAGTTTATTTTCTAGATATCCCATTGGCCCCCGAAACACCACAGATCCAAAGGCATTCCTCCAAAACAACACATCTTACAAACTTCCCTATTTCTGACATGGGCATATTCATTCTTCTCCAAGGTTCATTTAATCTAGATTTGTCATACCCCTTTAAGATTTTAGTACTTGTTATCCAACTGAAGACACTACTTGCTTTCTTATGAGTTCAGTACCTAGATTACATTCTTTCTCACCACTCCAATGATAGCTCACATGTTAGTCAACACACCAGTCAACAAGTGAAGAAGCATTCCTACCCTATGACTGGAACAGCATTACATGTAAGCATGTATATGATACATACACATCTATACACATGTATATACATGTGTGTATCTCTATGTGTTGTTTGTACATCACTATTTTAGCTAGGACACTAAAAGACCCAGCATTGTATCTACTTCAACACTTACCTGCTTCCAGATAGAAGACTGTGGGTCTAATCCAAGGCTGAAGCTTGACAAAGCATTTTTTGCTATAGTATAAGGAGGCAAGTGACTTCACTGTAGAGCACAACGTAAAGATAAATGAGTTCACCAAGAGATTTGGATGAGGAAGAAAGGAGAGTGTATCAAGCGCAGGAATGATGAAGGATGAACATTTGAGGGATTGTAAGATATGATAAAGATGAAGACAATGACAGACTGTAATCATATAAAGGGATTTCAGAATTCACAAATATGTATTTGTAGGTGATAGAGACATCAGGACATCTTGTCATTGTGAGTAGTGGAAGTGGTCCCCTTCCTTCTCTTCTCCAAAGGAAGGTAAACTTGGATGACCAAAAGATGCCCAATTGACTTGGGTTTTACTGGATCCTTTCCTATTCTCCTCCCCTCTCTTCCCCTCTCCTCCCCTCCCCTCCCCTCCCTTCTCCTGTCCCTAAACCTTAAATCTACTGCACTCTGAAACTGAGACTCCACTGGGGCCCTGCCTCAGGTCTCCTCCAGACTCTCCTAGCTTGACAGTGATTATCAGTAGTAACTGTTGCTGTTTCCCTCCCAGCCTGATGTCTTTCTTTTTCTTCACCTCATTAAAGGGGCCACATCCTGGCTACTTCTTAAACAGTCCTATTCAGTGAATGGGTGTTGTGTCACCCTAAGTGAGTGCCTGCAAAGACCTTGGACTAAAGAGTCCAAGGTCTTCTAGTGTATCCTGGGTCATCTCCAGTCATCCTCAGGAATATCTGGTCACTGGATTCAGATGGCTCTAGAGGAGAAATGAGGCTGGTGACCTGCACAGCCCTCCCTCACTCAAAATAAAGTCAAGTGCAAGTCATGTCATCATTTCTCTGATGGCATGGTCTTCTTCGGCAACGAAGGACCAACACAACTGGAGGTGGTATAGAGGGTAAATTATCTGAAATGAGTACATTGAAGAATTGGGATATGGGGGGTATTAATAAGAGTGTTAATGTGCATTTTGAAGTACCCCAGTAAAAAGGCAGGTTCTAGGGAGAAAAGATTATCAGCCAGGAACTGACCACATTGAGAAAAGAAAGGAAGCACCCTGGAAATGTGAAGACAACACCTATCAGATTTTTAGTGGATGGTAGATTTGTATTAAGTGAACCTCAAAAGAGTAAAGATTACTAAGTGACAGTGGTAGAGGAAAATAATCTGTAAGTGGCAATGGGGAGTAGAGTAGAATTAAATGATGGAGTCCCAATCAGTAAGTTGAGGGGAATGAGCGAAAGTCCTGGAAAGGGTGATCACAGGTGCCAGATTTCATTGAGATCTAGAAGATGAAGAGTGGGAAAAGAAAGATATTTAAGATGAAATCAAGCTTGTTACCTATGGAGCAAATATTACAGAGAGAATAGTTCAATGGGTAGGTAAGCTTAAAGTGGTATATTGAGGAAAAGATGGATTGAAGGGCATGGAAATGAAAGAGAGTTCAATGAAGCGGGGAGAGAATCAAGTTTGGATAATAACAGTTGAGGTTTCTGAATCATTGAGGTGGGGCGGGTATGTCAGGGTGGGATTTTATCATCATTGTGAAGAGATTCCAGGTGGCTTCAGGACAGAGTTCACAGGTATTTGGCAGCTCAGACACAGGAATGTCTTTCTTCCCTTTCATCTCCTAGACAAAAGACAAATGATTTAATAAAATTGACTTTTTTCCACTTTATGTGGGTGAAAGATGGAATAGATTTTTTTTTTCTACGTACCTCTGAAGGCATGGAAAGGCCACCTGAGGATATTATCCTTTGGAATGAAATAACGTCTCTCCCTTTTCATTGAAGACAGGAGAGTTGCATGTTACATAGTGACAAGGAAGGAGACCATGCTATGGTATTGGAAAAACTTGAGTTCCTCTCTCTACCCAGTTCCCCTAAGCGGACTGACAAGAATCCTTTCTCTAATTACAAACTTTTGTCGACCCATCTCATACCTAATTGTTTAAACTAGTTCTTTCTCTAATTCTCTAATTCTCTTTGACATTCAGTTCTTTCCCAGATCATCACCCTTATGTTGGCTATATTCTCCTTCTTTGTCTTGCTTAGTGTCTTGGTGAATTGGCCCACTGTCATTTGTAATTGAAACCCTTCACCCCCTGTCCTGTCTTACCTTTCTAAACCACAACCTATAATTGCTTCTGTCATCTACTATCTTTGTTTTTATTCAGTATCTGTTAAACAAAGCTAGGGAAAATCACAAAGAAAGTACAATTCTCAGAGCCCAGTTTCCTGGAGGTATAGTCCAAGGTTTAATGTGTGTGTGTGTGTGTACTTGGAGTAGGGGTGACTGTGGTTAAAAAGGATATCTGGAGTCCAGGTGGTATGATGAGGAGATGGCAGCAAAGTTTAAATGTACATTGCCTCCCACAATGAGGTGGAGTGATGTGGATAATGTCATGTCTCAATAAAAGAGACTAATAGGGAGCAGTCAGTTTGGGAGGAAGTAAAATAGTAGTGTCACAAAAATTCAGAGAAGGAAGAGAATCTATGAGGAGAGAACAATTATCAGAGTTAAATTTGGTGGTTTATATAAAAGGGATTATACCAGAAAAAATAAAATTATATTGAGCAATTAAAAAGTCATTGGCAGCTTCATGAAGGGAAATGATGAGCTCAAAAGCCAGGTGAATAAGTAAAAGTAAAGGCAGGGAGGTGAGTGAGTATATGCAATTTTTATTTATTCAGAATTTATTATTTATTTTAACTCCTTTAAAATGAATTCTGAATTCTCTCCCTTCCACTAAACTCTCTTCCAGCTACTAAGAAGGTAAACATTGTGATATTAATTATACATGTAAAATCATGCAAAACATTTCCATAGTAGTCATATCACAAAAAATAGTGAAAAAGTGAGAAAATTATATTTCAATTTGTACTTAGAATTCATCAATTCTCTTTTTGACATGGATAGTATTTTTTCTTCATTAGTCTTACTAATCAGAGCAAATAATTCTTTCACAATTGATCATCATTACAGGATTGTTATTGCTGTGTACAATCTCCTTGCTTTGCTCACTTCCCTTTGCATTATTTCCTATAGGTATTTCCATGATTTTCTAAAACCATCCACACAATAGCATAATAGTATAGCAAAATAGTACGTATCAATCAAATACCAGTACTTATTCAGCCATCTCTCAAATGATGAGTATCCCCTCAGTTTCCAATTCTATGTCTCCTCTAAAATCTCCTCTAAACATTTTTGTACATATATGTCCTTTTCCTTTGACCTTTCTGGCACACATATCTAGTAGCAGTATTACTGAGCCAAAGGGTATGCACAATTTTATAAGAGTATGGTCATAGTTCAAATTGTTCTCCAGCATGATTGGATAAGTTCATGACTTCACCAAGCATTCATTAATATGCCTTTTCTTCTTCTTCCCCTACAACATTTGTCATTTCTGATAATTGATACCTTACAGTTGCATTAATTTGCATATATCCAGTGATTTAGAGCAATTTTTCATTTGGCTATAGATAGATGTGATTTCTTCTTCTAAAAACTGCCTGTTCATATGCTTTGACCATTTATCAACTGTGGAATGGATTTTATTATTCACAAATTTGACTCACTTCATTTCACATATTTGAGAAAGGACAACTTTTTCAGAGAAAATTGCAATTCTTTTAATATTTGATTTTTTTATTGTTTAGGGTATTATGACAAAATATACTTTACCTTATCTCTTTTAACTAGATCTATTTTTGCAGCTATCTCTGTCTTTTGAACTTAAACTTAAGTATAACATTCTGTTTTAATCCTTTATTTTAATTCTGTGTTTCTGTTTCAAGTGTGCCTCTTATAAGCAACATACTGTTAAATTCTAGTTTCTAATCCATTTAATGGCTATCAACTATCAATTTATGGGCAAGTTCATTCTTTGCTTCAGATGTATTTCTTATGAACCATATTCTGGTTTTCAATCAATGCTGCTATCTGCTTCCATTTTATGGGAGAATCCATCCCATTTACATTCACAGCTATGAGGACGAACTGTATATTCTCCTCCATCCTATCCCCCCTCCTCTTTTATACTTTTCTCTCTTTTCACCCTGTCCTTCCTCAAATGTGCTTTCTTCTGAACACCATGTCCATCAATCTGCCCTCCCTTCTGCCAGGTTCACCTTTTTCTTTACCCTTTTCCACACTACTTCTACCCTCCCTTCTCTCACTTCTATCAGTTACCACTCTTTTCCCCTTCCCCTCCTACTTCCCTATAGGATAAGATAAATTCATCCACCCAACTGAGTTATTCTCTCTTTGAGTCAAATTTGATGTGAGCAAGGTTTAAAGAATGCTCACCCTCTCCCTTCTTTCTCCCCCATTGTAACAGGTCTTTTGCACCTCTTCCTATGATGAAATTTACCCTAATCTGCCTCTCCCATTCCTCTTTTCCCAATACAATCTATTTTTTACCACTTAATGTTTTCATATCATCACATCAAATTTGACTTATACCATACCCTCTATCTATGTATTCTCCTGCTAACTGCCCTAAATGACATTCATTCTCAAGAGTTAAAATTATCATCTTCCCATGTAGAAATGTAAACAGTTTAGCTTTGTTGAATCACATTTGCTATTTTCCCCGTTTATCTATCCATGCTTCTCTTAAGCCTGATATTTAAAAGTCAAATTTTCGTTCAACGCTGGTCCTTTCATCATGAAACTTTGGAAATTATCTATTTCATTCAATACCTATCTTTTCCCTTGAAAGATTATGCTCAATTTTGCTGGGTAGTTGAGAATTGGTTGTAATTCAAGAGCCTTTGCCTTCCAGAATATCATATTCCAAGTTTTCTGACATTTTAATATTGAAAGTGCTGAATCTTGTGTAATAATGACTGTGGTTCCTTTATAATTGAATTGCTTTTTTGGCTCCTTGGTATTCCTTGAAGTTTTAATTTGGGATCTCTTCAGGAGGTGATTGGTGGATTCTTTCAATGACTGTTTTACCTTCTGGTTCTAGGATATCAGGGCAGCTTTTCTTGCTAATTTCTTGAAAGATGGTGCCCAGGGTTTTTTGAACATAGTTTTCAAGTAGTCCAATAGTTCTTAAATGATCTCTCTTAGATCTATTTTCCACATCAGTTGTTTATTTAATTAGGCATTTTACATTTTCTTCCATTTTTTCACTCTTGATTTTATAATACTGATTCTTGATGTCTCATAGAGTCATTAACTTCCATCTGTCCAATTCTAATTTTTAAGGAATTATTTTCTTCACTTAGTTTTTGTGCCTCCTTTTCAATTTGGTTGATTCTGCTTTTTAAAGGAGATTTTTTTTTCCCACAATGTGGGCAATTATTTTTTTTTAATAAATTGTTTTCTTCAGCTTTGTCCTTTCATTTCTAGGTTGTTGTCTCTGCCTTGCATACCTCTCATTTCTTGTTCCAGTTTATCTTCTATCTCTCATTTGATTTTGAAAATGCTTTTTCATTTCTTCCAAGAAGGTTTTGTTTTCCTTTTTTTTTTGGTCTTCTGATAAACTCTTCTTCCTCTTTGAGGTTTTGCTTATAGTCATTTTGACACTGTTGTCGTCTTTGATTTTGTGTTTTCTTTTTCCTTGTCACCATAGGAACTTTCTATGGTCAAGATTATTTTCTGTTTTACACTCATTTTAGTCCATTTTTGTTTTATACTGATTTTAGTCTATTTAATTAAAGTTGAGTTCTACTTTGACTCATGGGGCATTGTCCCAAGCTTCTTGTGCTGGGGACTAAGGGTTTTGCTCACTGGCTTTCTACACCAGGACCTCAGGTCCACCACTATACTGGGGTGACCCTGTCTAGTTATGCTTCTTATGCCTGAGGTTTCCAGATTGGCATTTTGAATTCTGCACTGGGGCTGGAGACCCCACAGTTGGTTTGCTGTACCATTAGCCTGCTGATCCTGTACTGGAGAGTCCCAGTAGCTGATTTGTGCTATGGCTAAAAGTATCCCATTGGCTTGTTTAGGTACCATCTGTGTGGGAATACACTCCCCCTTTTCCCAAGTGAGACAGACCTTTCCTTAAGTCCTTATAAGTTATCTTAACCTAGAATTTTAAGGTATCTTAAGCTAGAAAATAGTTTCACTTCATCTTTCTTAAGGCTCCATTTAGAGGCTTGATTTAACGTTTTTTTTTTCCTGAGGGAAACTGGGTAAAGCTCAAGCAACTTCTTGGATTTTGTGTGATGTCTTGGCTGTGCCCAAAGTTATTCCCTCCCCTTTATCTGATTTCCATTTCCCTCCTATTTCTTTGTTGAGTAAGATAGATTTTTATACCTCAGTGTTTGTATATATTTTCCCTCTTGGAATAAATTCTGATGAGTGAGTTACGAGCATTGATCGCTTTTCCCATTTCCTTCTCCACTGTAAAAGTTCTCCCTTGAGTGCCTCTTTTATGAAAGAAAAATTCTCCATACTGTTGCTCTCTTTTCCCCTCCTACTCCATACCTGTTTTCTCATTTCTTAATTGTTTATGTTTTTGAGATTCTTTCAACACCATGGACTCATACCAGTGCCCTTTTCCCATGTAAACTTTTGCTAAACTGCCTCAATAATGATAATCCTTTTGAGTTACATTTATCATCTTCCCATAGGGGAATAAAAACATTTTAACTTTATTGAATTCTGTATGCTTTCTGTTACATATTTACTTTTTATCTCTTCTCTTGAGTCTTGTATTTGAATGTCAAATTTTCTATTCAGCTCTGGTGTTTTTTTCATCAGAAATATTTAAAACTCCTCTATTTTATTAAATTTTATTCTGTGAATAATTTTACTCCATTTTGCTTGGTAGATTATTCTTGGTTGTAATTCTAGTCTCCTTTGTTTTTTGAAATATCACATTCTAAGCCTTTCACTTCTTTAACATGGAATTTACTAAATATTGTTTGATTCTAACTGGGATTTACATGATTTGAATTGTTTCTTTCTGGTTGCTTGCAATAACTTCTCTTTGACCTGGGATCTCTGGCATTTGTCTATATTCCTGAGATTGTTCGTTTTGGTATATCTGTCAGGAGCTGATTGATGAATTTTTTTCAATTTCTATTTTATCAGCTTCTAAGGTATCAGGTCTCTGTTTTCTGATAACTTATTGAAACATGATATCTAGACTTTTTTATCATGACTTCAAGGAAGTAAAATAATTCCTAAATTATCCCTTCTTTTTCCATTTTTCCAGGTCAGTTTTTTCTCTGATAGGACATTTCACATTTTCTTTTTTCCCCCCATTCTTTTGACTATGCTTTATTGCTTCTTGATGGCTTTGATGTCATTGGTTCTTATTTGTCTAATGATAATTTTTAAGTAATGATTTTCCTCAGGAGTTCCACCCAACTTTTTTGTATTTTTGCTTGTTCTACTTTTTAAGAGTTCTTTTTTTTCAATGAACCTTTGTATCTCTTTTGCCATTTGACCAATTCTGTTTTTAAAGTATTTTCTTCAAGTGTATTTGTTCCTTTTTTTCACCAAGCTGTTAAATATCTTTTTCATAGTTTTCTTACATACCTGTAATTTCTTTTCCCATTTTTCCCTCTACTTCTGTTATCTCATTATCACTCTCCCAGGAAATATTGTTGAGTTTGTGTCCAATTAGCATTTGGTTTTCCTTTTGAGGTTTTGCTTGTAGCTGTTCTCACTTTATTTTCTTCTTTTTAGTTTATGTATTGCTTTATCCTGAAACTGTAGTAATTTTATTTTTGTCAAGCTCTTTGGTTGTTGTCATTATATACTCATTTTCATAGCCTTTTTCTAGACTTTGAACTTTATGTTAAAGCTGGAGAGGTACTGTCCCAAGTTTAAGGCTATTTCATGCTGCTGTTTTTAAAACTAGTTGTAGTGTCTCATTTGGCACTTCCCCAAATTGTTATGATCCAGGGAAAGAAATGGTCACTGCTCTCCTGGTATAAGCCCTAGTCCCCAGCAAAAAAGGGTCTCTGCTCTGGGAAAGTCACAAATGCTTGTGGTCCTCTCCTCTCTGGAACTGTGATCAAGCCCCTTATTCTCATGCAGCAAAAATCTAGTGCTCCATTCTGACTTGAAAGAACAAGAGCCCCTGATCCCTTGTGTCTAACTGCACATGCTCTTCTCTGCCTTAGAATGATGACCCAGAACATTTCTGAGCTGAGAGCTCCCAAAGCTGATCTTCCTGACACTTTCATGGCCTTCTCCAAGGCTGCTGTCACATGTATTCTGGGCTGCTTCCCACCTTGGTGTCACAGACCTTTCCTACTGACCTCTCAAGGTGTTTCAAACTGGAAAAAAATGTCTCTCTCCCTGACCTTTTGTTCATTCTACCACTTCAAAATTTGATCTGAGGCATTATTTTTAAAGTTATTTGAAGGGGAATGTTGGGAGAGTTCAGTTTGTTTGAGGTCTCTCATCTTTCATTAGGTTGTATCTTCAGTTATCAGCATTATGGGCATAAATAGATATTTCACAGGCTACATTTGAAACATTGTCTAGCATTGTATTGAAGTTCTCATTCATCTCCTTGGAGAAAAGAAACATTTATACATTTATAACTCTTAGTGTTTTTAATGAGTGATGGTTTCTGAGGATGACATTGCAAATATCAATCCTACATAAAGGCACTGATCACTTTCACATAGGTAAAATGAAATATTTAGAGAATTAGGTAAATTGTACAGATAATATGTATAATGTCCTTTATTCTTTACTTCATTTGTTCTTTGTAGACAGATTTGTTCATATTTTCTATATTTAGATTTGAAGAGCATGAGACTATACTTTCTGTAAGTATTTGTAGCTGAGGTGAATCGGTATAATTTATATAGAACTAGGTACATTCTTATCCCATTTTAATAAGACAGGTGCTCTGGCCACTTGCTAAAAGATACTGCTCCTTAAACTGATGTAGCAACTCTTGGTTCCCAAGACTAGGGGGTTTCATCTAGAACTACTGGTCACAGAGTCAGGAGCAGTCACTCTTTTTAATGAAATAGAAGAGTTGTAAAAAGATCCTGCTCTTTTTTTGGAAAGTTTTCTCTTGCAACCCTGACAGCACTTTCTTGGACTTGCAGCAAAATGAGTTAGGGTATATATGGGCAGATTTCATTTGCCTTCCCCTCCATGCCAATGGCAGACATGGTGTAAATGCTTGCTGAGGTGAGACTAAGACTGGACTTTCAAATTCCTGGCTACTTCTGCTTTCTATCATTTTTATTGAGTACATAATTGTGAATACCAATCAGAAATATGGAAAAAAATTAATATTTCCAGTCTTGGGAGCCATTTCATAAGTTTAAGATTCCCTAGGCTTCTGAGTTGGTTCTTGTTACCCAGTAAAAAGTACTTCTAAAAAGTATACCACTTCTCAGAGGAAAAACTGACCACTAACAAGAACACAGTAAATCTGAAAGGACTGGCCAGACTTTTTGAACTTATGACTTGGCCTGATAGTTTTTATTTACCTATATGAGGTAAATGTAAAATATCTGTTTAGCAGATACCTCTTCCCCTTCCCAATGACCTTTATCTTCTGGGAGAAAACTGTGTAATAGGGATTATAGATTTTTGTTTTATATTTTATATATTAATTCATATTTTCATGTATTTTAATCATTTTTGGAGTTATAAACATCTATCATATCTAATGTCTATTTTACACATTAATACCTTTTCTAAAAGTGATCCCATAATTCACTCTAAGCCATGATGAATCAGAAATTTAAAAAAAGACTACCTTTACTACATGAGTCCAGGTTACATGTCCTAGGATTAATCCAGACTCTATGTGAGTTTATATTCTGAGCCCCTTTTCTAAGAAGTCACTTTAATATAATGGCTTTAATAAAATTATAAAATGTCATGCACATTTCCATCATTGAAAAATATGAGATATTGATGATATTGATGACCATGGTAATGACAATGATGATGATGAAGATGATGATGATCCTGTTATGATTGTGCTATTTTACAACTTTTTTTTCCAGGACTTAGAATTTCCCAACCAAAGGAACTATACAAGAGTTTTATAATCTCAGGGTTGTTTTGTAGGTTAAATAAAGTTATAATAAGGCCCTTTAGGTACTAAACAAAACAAAAACTGCATAGGGAGATTGAGATAGAATTGTCTTATAAAAAATTCTTTTTTACCATAGGTCATGTTATATCAAGACTCTAGTGTATTTAGATATTAAATTTTCAGGTGTTCCATTGCTTTTATTTACTAAAGTCAGAACTTTCCAAAACATTAACTTGTCTTTTCAAAATCCATTACAGTGCTAGAGCTTTTTGAAGTTCATGGGTTGAATGGATACTTGACCTTGGCAGCAAGCAGCAGTCTATGCACATTTTTTTCCTGTTTAAAACTCTTCTTCAACTCATCCTTTTCCTAACTGATTTATAGTTCTTATTGCTCCTGCCATCTATCCTGATTGTGTGTTATTTTGTGAGTGACATCAAGGGAAATCTTCTTTTCTCCTGATAATCCAAATTTCCATCATTTTTTCCTGTACTGCACCTTACAGCTGGTTGATGGCACTTTTGAACACAATATCAGATTAACTTTCCAGAACTTTACCAATTTCAGGATGACATTTAAAATACCTTCAGAGAATTCTTGGATTTGTGGCATCAGTGAGATTTGATTGGTTTACTCAGTTTAGTATCTACTCAGATCATATATGTTATATACCAAAAATTATGGATATTTAACTTTGTCAAAATTGCGATGGTCATAAAGCACAAGAAATAAGGAAAGTACAAATGTATTTGTACAATATATCTCTGGGTGAACCACCCTTCTTTTAAATACATAATGATATTATTATTACTTTGGAACATCTCATAGATGGTGTCATTTCTAACTATTACACATGTAATAGATGGGTTCATTTTAATGCTATTCTGCCACAGACTCAAAATACCTCTAAGATTTTTTTTTTGCTTCTGTATGTATATATTAATTTTGAATGAGAATCACATTGAATAAAAGGCTTTAAAACATTCTGATTTGTTTCTAAGTACCCTTTAAACATACCCATTTACTGCCATACTCAATCTTCTCACAAAATAATACAATTTGGCATGAGAAATGGATTCTTCTTAACAAAAGCCCAAGATTTGTCATTTCAGGAGAATTGTAAATTAAAAAAGGCATGAGGTAGAGTTCACATAATGACTGCCTGGTATCTGGTTCAAACTAGTGATTTTAGGTACATGGTTTCCTAAAAACTAAATTGAATTCCACAAGGAAATAGAAGCAAAGAAATCCTAGCAGCTGCTATAACCTCCTTCTAACTAACTATAGGTTACTGGTTGAGAATGAAAATGGTATGAAGTGAAAAAATGATGCATTTGCACATCTAGTGCATTCACTGCAATTCAGAAAATTATTCTTTACAATCTATTTACCAGTGTTTGGTTTAGTTAAGTCTTTTACTGAGATACTTTTGCTAATCAAACAATCTGCCTGATGGATATATTATTACACAGAAGCATGTAATAGGGAAATACAAGACTCTATTGCTTTCCTGAAGCAAGAAATTTCTCTTTTTAATAGTAGCAAGAAGTCTCAGGGAAAGGAATGTTTTCTTATACCTGTAAATCAGGAAGGCAAATAACTAGAATGGTTCACCATAGACCTCACCTTTTATTGCTGGTAAGAGAATGTTTACCATTATACAAGCTAATCATGGCACACTATATCTTCCACATTTTATATTGCATATTATTATAGGCACATATCACTATAACATAGTACTTTCATTTTAAGCCCATCATGATGTGGGTATAGTTTTGTAGTAAAACACATTACATTTAAAAGAAAAATAAATTTAGAGGGAGCATTGGTATTCAATTATATGTACTGTAGCTTCTGTTTAAAGAGTTTTATAGCTAGAATTGGTTTTCATTACTGACTCACAATAGGAGCTAGAATTTGCTTTGTGTTTGTCATTTGTCGTTAAAAGGCTTCAAGAGCTCTTCATGTGTTCACTTCCCCCCCTTCTTTCTCTGACATTTATTTTACACTTGAGGTAGCTGGATTTTCTAATTTTATTGAAATTATTTATTGATAGGGCAAGCAATTAGTAAATTTCAGACCTCTGGTGAGCACAAAAGGAAATGATTTTTACCAATTTTGTTATAACTTTAAATAAAATCACATATGAGTTATGTATAAAATTTAAGCTGCAACAAATCCAGGGAAAATAGTGGTTTTCAAAGAGGCAAAAGGGGAAAAAGGTTGTAGATTATGGCATTACATTTAACCTTATGCTATTTTTTTTCTGAAAGGTAGGGCACCATCCTCTGTGGAGTGCCTATAAGGCATTTTAATCAGTGTCTCAGTATCAGGTTCAACTGAAATAAGTAATGCTCTGCAGACCTTGGTTCTGGATATTGTGCTATGTCAAGTGTTCACCAGCACAGTTCAATAAACTGTTATGGCAGGCAAAGAATCTAGTCCTGTCTTTTCCACTATTTAACAATGTGACTTTTGACACTAACTGTCCTTGACCCAAGTTTCTTCATATGTAAAATTAGAGAAAGTAATAGAATATTTTCAAGAGTGGATCATATAATTAACTCGATTATGTGCTCATTAAAATTGCAAGGAGAAAGAAACAAGTACTTTTTAAGTATCTACTATATGCCAGGCACTGGGCTAAGTGCTTTACAAATATCTCATTTATTGTCCCAGTAAATTGGGATATAGAACATACAGAAGTAGGTAGATAACATGCAAAAATAGGTGGGTCTTCTTTGGAATTTTTAATTACCTTTAAAAATTAGAGAGAAAATCACAAATTGACAAGAAAAACAGAGATATGCCCTGCAAAATCATAAATTAAAGACTGTAATTAATGAATTCAATGGATGGATGGAATATACTCATTCATTAATTACAACAGTTACCAAGTCTTTATTTTTTTTTAAATCATTTTGTTAAGTGATGTGGTGGAAACAATAAGGTACAAGTGGAGCTTAGATTCAATTAATGGAAATCAGGTATATACATGACAAGAACCAAGTTGTTTCTTGATTTATATTTTAGTTCATCAGTAATCTCATTTTTTTGATTATGTATGCAAATTTCAAAACCTCATCACCTTCTCTTCTTCATATTTCTTATTTCATTAATACTGTAAATTTTCCCTGCAGTACTAATTCAACATTCTGAAGACTTTATATTCACTTATTCATTTAAAATTTTGCTAATGTCACTGTACTATTGCATCACATGGGTTGTCCATATGTGTATTATTACAGGCATAGTAAATAACTTGAGCATACATCTCTTTCATAATTCCTCTTTATGTAATTTTTACTTCACAAGTCATTGTTTTTAATATGACACAGCCTACTTTAACCCACCATGTAATTCAGTATTTTTTTTTCTGAGATTGGGTCATCTTCGTTTCACAGTGATGCATTATCATATAGTCCCATATATCCCTATTAGGATTTTTTGTCCATTTATTTTTATTTGCTTCTCATCATACGATACTTAATGTGTATTCAATTATTTTTCTAAGAGGAGAGGGAAAGAACAAACAAGAAAAAAGAGAATAAGAAGAAGGAGGAGGAATAAAAATATTTGATTTCCCAAGATGAGGAAGGAGGCACTATGTATTCTGCTTTTTAAATTATTTCCATTATTTAATATTTCCCCTATATTTATTTAAGCTTTTCACATGTGTCCAACTTAATTACATCATTACTTACCCCTACATTAATGCATCACAATATATTTATCTATTTATTATAGGATATTTAAGTGGCTTCCATTGTTTTTGCAATTACATATATTATCCAAACCTCATTTCACATAAAATATATCATTTTATTGGAAGGTATATTTTAACGATTAATACGTGAATGTCTTTGAATTGACAGGATGGTTTGACAGTATGTCCATCTCTGGGTACATACTGGCTGCATGATACCAGGCAAGCCATTGAAACTCAATACTCTAAGAGTTTTTAACATCAGGAAGAATTCCAAAATTCTGAATTGTTCACAAATACAATGAACTTCCTTAAAATGTGATGGATTTCTACTCTTTGGCTGTCTTTAAGTTAAGATTGGATGCCTCTTTGCTAGGTATATTATAGTAGAGATTCCTGACATGTATGGGTCATGCATATAGTCTACTGAGATGCTTTGTAATTTTCAAAACTCTATAAATCTGGGTGATTTGGTAAGCTGTAAAGAGTGCTCTGATTTATCTTGATAGTAGTGTTCTCACCAGGAGTTCTTCGAGGTAATGAAATCAGAAATACATATAAAACAAAACTAAAAATATGAACTGAAACTGTGACTATGTCACTTCCTTAGGACAACTAAAATAGAAATCCTCTGAGATTACACACACACAACAGACACACATACAGAGAAACATACACATGCACCCGGGTACGCACACACACACATCTTTTATGATCACCTTTTAATTGCTCTCTTTTCCTAGCCTACTATTTTTAAAGTTTATATAAAAAGAAATGTATGTTTCTATCACCATTGACTCTTTAGCCTTCATTCACCCCCAGAACTTTAATAGCATCCACGATTCTCTTAGAATGATACTACTGACATCCCTGGCTTTTCTTATCTTTTCTTGTGGCCAAAAATACCTGGTTTGTCTTTTACTTTCTCTAGAGTTCATTTTCCTCATTTGTTTGGATTCTTGGTCCCTAATCTTCTAAGACACAACTAGGATATGAGCCTCTCCTAGCCTTCTGGGAGCAGAGGAAATGTTAAAAATCCTGTACGTATATTTCCATAGTCAGAGGCATCTTTTCTGTATTTCATTTTCTTCCCTCCTTCTGGCTACTCTGGACCCCTCCCATCTGAGGTTAAACTTAATCTATATACAATGAGCAGGACTACTTAACAGGCTTGTTAAGATTCAGCATCCCCTTAGATAATGACAAAGAAGACTTTTAGAGAGCTAAATATCAAAACAGAAGAGAAATTGAATGGAGTTCTAACAGGTTTCATTCCCTGTTCTATGACATTGTCATTACTGCTTGAGAAAAACATTAAACTATTGCTTTTTATTCAAAACTGTCACCTTTGCAGCCTGAATTTCAAAACTGACTAATGGCCCTAAATGGATGAAAATCCAAATTTCATGTAGATGAAGGAACTAAAAAAATAACAAATATTGTCCTGTTTTTTTAGAGAATCACTTATCATTCAAGTATATATCTCAATGATGGGAAAATACAAGGAAAAATGAAGTGAGCTTTTCTTTACACAATTGGGAGAGGAATTTTAAGTACTCAGGCAATTTTTATTAGTAATCTGACAGTAGGAAATATTTCCTTCTAGAGGCTTTCATATTTTAATTTGCAAAGAGAAGAAATGAAATGTGAAACCCCAGACACTAGTCATATGCTTTGGACCTAACTGTCAAATTCTAGGTTGAACAGCAGAAGGATGTAAATAAGCACTATTGCTTAGACCCCTGATGAAGAGGACAGGTAAGCTGTAAATAGACTCATCTATAAGTGATGTATTGACCTGTGATTTTCCAAATTCTACATGAACAAGCTATACTCTGATAACATTCAGTAAATTTTATTGTCATTTTTTTTTTACGTAAAATTGTCATAGATTTAGAACCATAAAAGACCTTAAAGGCCATGGAACCCAATGCCTTCATTTTAAAGCTAAGGAAACTATAACCTAGAAAGTTTGAATAACTTGACTAAGACTACATAAATTTTGAGATCAGAATTTAAACCCTAGTCTCAACTCCATTCTTTCCACTAAATAATATTTCCTTGAATGTTAAGCCATGACCAAATTCTTCTCTTGCAATTAAAAAGGAAAAAAAAAAGGGGTGGGGTAATGAACACAGTAACATTTTTTTTGGCTTTAGTCATATTAAATATAAATCTCATGAGACTTTAAATACATCTCATTAAATACATCTCATGAGGCTTTCTTGATATATGTGTTTTAAAAGTAAAATATATATTTCTTTCCCTAGAGCTGTAGGCCTGATATGTTCTCTAGAACCAGTTTCACTGAAAAATGTTCTTTTGAAAAAAAGTTAAATTAGTATAAAGAGACTACCAAGAAGATGTCAGCCAGTGCATCTATCTAAAGACTGAACTAAGTAAAAAAGAAAATCCGTACTTACATACGCGGAAAATTGTAGGACATATTATGTATAAGAAAAGAATGATAAATGTCCATGTTTACTCACTAAATGTTTAATGAGAACATTTGGTCATATTTCTAGATTTTTTTTTTTTAATTTTGACTATATCAATGTGAAAGACCTCTTCTCAAAAACTCCAGAGGAAATTTAGAGTTTAAGTGGTGTAAGTAGTAGAGATATATACAATCCAACTGGCCTGGAATTATACATTTCAATGTCAAATTATAGGTTTCATAATGGAAAGTGGATTAAAGCAGATGGGGTTGACAAGATTGAGGGGTGATCATGGACCCCAAAATACCGACAGGCTGGGTCTGGCTCAAATCAATTCAACTCAAGCCTTCTTAAAGCCAAAGAAAACAAAGTTTATTAAAGATTCGCCAAACTGGGTTGCCTCTTAAGGAGCCTAAGCATTTGTGACAATTGTATTCACAAGCCGGCCAGATAGAATCCCAGCCAGATGGCAGCAAGATGGAACTTAAATACAGAAAAGAGTATAGGAGGGATGAGGGGGGGGCAGGGCGGGTCCTGGTAATCCAGGGTGATGGGAGGAGGGGGTTTAGGAAGGGTTTTGAGGAAAAGTCCAAGGAGGGAATCCAAGGAGGGTCAAAGGCTGGAATCAGCTGGAGGCAATCAACAGATATCAGACTGGGGGCACCTAGGTGGGAAGCAGGTGGGGCAATCAAGAGGTAATAGACAATGGTCACAGATTTGAATCTGAAAAGCCACATTCTGTGGGGAGATACCAGAGTAGCTCAATTTGAGTATGAAAAACCAGGTTAAGAGAGAATATTCCAGGGGAGCTCAAGGAAGTTCCCAGAGTCTGAACCCCATCAGGGTGAGGATAAGGACTGTATTTGGGACTTTCTTAATCTAGGAAACTCAGGAGGTCTGAAATGTCTAAGTAACATAATATTAGCGATGGACCTAGATCACTGAGAAGTTGGATATTGTCATCACAGGCAGTTATTTGTCAAGAATGAAAACTTGAATCAAGGTCTTCATGCATTTGAAGTGAACTCCCTGTTCGCTATATTATGGCAAAGTTTAGTCTCAATATTTTCCTAATGATAAAAGTGACAATAATCACTGGTAATCCCATCGACTCACAATGTAGATAGACCCTTCTTTTGGTCAGTCATTTTTAGAAAGAAAATGTTGAAATTCATAGGATTTTATCTTTCAAATAAGCAATAGCACATAGAGCTAGGTTTCTTTAACCATAATTGTTTATGGATTTGAATTTATAAACTACCCAAGTCTAAGCAACAAAATAAAAAGCATACACAGGAGAGGAACATGTTCTTATATCTAAATGACATTTATGAGCATGGCAATCAAACAATATTAATTCATAGTTATAATAAAAAGTGGTAGAAGGAATGTTATGGTAAATCACAGTTGTATTTTTTACCTCCAGAGATAAAATCAATTACAAATAAGTAGCTGAAAAATTTTAATAAGTGGTATTAAACTGTATTCTAAGTCAATTAATGGTGCTAATATTAATAAAAATCAAGATAATAAAATGATATACCGAGAACAAGGGGAGTGAAGATTTTTTCTGTAAATTCCTGGATTAATGTGGAAAGAATTCTCATATGAGGCTATTAGCTAATATACAAGGTCATGAGTCTTCTATATTTGAAATGAAGTCAATTAGTAATGGCTTGAAATGGCTTAAAATAATAAACACAAAACTGTAATAGCAATACTTCCCTAGATAAGTGACTTTGTCTAAAATTTTCTAAGTACTTAATGCATAAATTGTGAGAAAAGGAAATAGGAGGTCAAAATGGGAAATGTCTATTTTGTAACTGTATAAGTAAGTCAAATTTATTGGTATTTCTAATTAAAACTGTATCAGGATTTGACCTTACTTTAGCTCTTAATCTTCCATTTCCATACAAGCATTATTTAGGAAAATCAAAGCATAAGTGAAGAATATTCTAATTTACCTTCCAGATTAAATATAACATAGCTATGTTTCATCAGCTAGCTACATATGATAGTAATGGATTACATTTCCAGAACTCAGAGATAGCATAAACATTAAACATTTTATGCTTACTTCAATAGGTGAAGAAGATATAATTCTTTATGCAGGTACTGGATCAAGTGTAAGGTGGATCCCAACAATTTATAATTCAGCTGATCAGGGTTAAAGGGTGAGAACTGAAAAGACTGGCAGGCAACTTGGAATCACACAGATAATTTCACAACTGAGATTCAAAACCAGATTTTCCTAATTCTAACTTCATTACTGTCCACTATGCTATGCTATCCCTTCAGCACTATATGTTTTTTCTAATTTTATAATATTAGGACTATTCAAATATAATCATTAAACATATATTTCCTCTTTTCTATGTAATTAAACACAATGGAACATTAAAAAATAGACAGAGTTTCATCAGAGTACACTGACTACTCATTAAGTAGTCAGTGTACTCTGATGAAACTCTTTGAAGTTGCTAAGGAGAATGAATATATTTTATACATACATACACACATCCATGTCCATTTACATATATGAATAGTGTACATGTATCATGTATATGTGTACACACATATTATATATTATATATGTATTATATGTGTTTGTGTGTTTATACATACACAAACACACACATATATATATATGTCTATATGTAAAGGAATGAAGATATTACTTATGAAAACTAAGAGATGGAATGGAGAGATGAGGTGATGAAGTAGAGAAAGTGTTGGCCTTGCAATTATTGGAGTTCATTTTTGGAGTTCAACTCTGGCCTCAGATACTTAGTAGCTGTGTGATCTTGGACAAGTCCTTTAACTATTTGTCTTACTTTGTCATCTGTAAAATGAGCTGGAGAAGGAAACAGCAAACCGCTCCAGTATCTTTGCCAAGAAAACCTCAAATGGGGTCACAAAGCATTACACATGACTAAAAACAGCAGAACCAGAGATGGAGTGAGGTACAATAGGGAATGAAAAAATAAAAGAGCAATTACAGAACCCATAACCAACCTAGATCCAGTCAAAAGGCAGAACACAGGACTTAAAAGTCAAGAAGACTTGAATCTGAATTCTGTTTCAAAAACTTAATAGTAAACATTAATGGGCAAAGACTTAACCACTCAAAGTTTCTGTTGCCTCATCTGTAAAATGCGAACAAGAATAACACCTAACATAATCACGATGTTGTTGTGAGGAACAAATAAGTTTATCATATGTAAAGTGTTTGGCAAACCTTGAATTGCTAAATGAGTTATTGCAGTAGATATTCTCAAGACAAATGTTTGACTCACTGAGGCCCACTGAAATTGCCTTATCCATTCTATTGTTTCAAGTTTCCTTACAAACAACTTTAGAGTAGCAGTTTAGCTAGGTACCATTGTGGATAGATGACAGGACTTGGAATGAGGAATGTGTTGGTTCCTAGATAAATAGATACTAGCTATGTGACCTTGGGCAGTAAACTTAACCTCTGTTTACTTCAGTTTCCTCAATTTCAAAAGGGGTAATAATACTACCTAACTCAGAGATTGCTGTGAGGATCAAAAGAGAAAATATTTCTAAGGTGCTGAGAACAGTGACTGACACATAGTAGGTATTATTAAAAGGAAAATTGTATGTTCTGGCCTTCGCCCTGATTAAAGAGGCAAAACTCAGGAAGAGAAAGTTAAAGAGGATTTTGTTAATATAAGGAAGAAAAGGGTTGGCCCACCAGCTGACTGGACCTACTTGGAATTCAGATTGAGCACTGCTTTTATAGAAAAAACTAAGTAGCTTCCACATATGGGCAAAGGTAATTTGATTAAATGATGTAATCATGAGCAGGGCGGGGATTAATGCCTCTTCAGCTCTTTCCTTAGTATTTTGATAGGTTTAAGTTACCCAGTGGGGTAAGTAAGCATGTTTGGTGGCTGGCGCCCTATATCTATTATGAAAAGATCGGGTTATCACTAAGGAGACATGATTAGAACACGTGTGGATTATCCTTTCCTGCAGAACCACCCTCCCCAAAGTCAAGCAAGGTGAAAACATGGAGTCGTGTTAGGAGAACTGCATTAATAACCTGTTTCATATAGCACTACATTAATACTTACTTTCATTGTCCTGCCGAGCATATAAAAAGTAAATAATAAATGCTTGTTAGCTGATTGATGAGAAATGAGATGAGGGTTTGAATTTCAGAGAAAAAATAGTAATAAAGAAAATCAATCATATTGTTTAGCACAATTTTGCAGATATTTATTAAAATAAACAGACAAAAAACCAACAAAAGCTTTTGGGCCATAAAATTAGTACCACCTTTGCTCTACTAACAGTTCCATAGACTCTCCTCTTATTACTATTTCCATTGCCTACCAACTCCAGGAATCTTGTCCTTATCCCACATTTACTAAGTCACTTACTTCTCAGACCTCATATAGCAGATCCTTTTGTAAATCTTTAATGTTATTCAACCTGCAACATTGTATATTACCTTTATCTGCTTTAGTATCTTCTCCTCTTTAATTACAAGATCCTTGAGGGTCAGACCTTGCCTTATCTAAAAGTGGTCTCTCAGCCTCAGGGAGCAGAAAGCTCTGCATACAATAGAAGTGAAATAAAACTTTGTTGTTATTATTGTCAGCCTAAACTTTAAACTAAGCAGGAGCTGTGCCTGCCCCTTATTTGTATGCAGTACAGTGACCTGACAAGTCTTTGTTGGTGCAGTGATGATGAAAAGAGCACAGCAAATGGAAAAAAAAGAAGCAGAAGCTTTGATAAATGGAGAGATCTCCAGCTGGCAAAAGAGGGGGAAATGCATAATGGTGGGGTAAGGGAAGTCTGTTTCAGCAATTACAGCAGTTTGTTACAAGTTAAGAAACAAAATGGAAGAGAGAGGAGCTTCTAATTAATTGGTTAAGCAAGATTTCAAAGATTCGAGTGAAACAAAGCTATTTTCCACAGGAAAGGAAAATATCTTTTCATTTGTGGTCATAATTAAAACAGTTTGAGACAACTACAAAGCATTTGGAAAAGTAGATGATTTTAATGCCAGTGAAGTACCTCATTGTGTCGGATGCTTATAGTCTTCTTATGGACATTTACCTCAAATGAGGTGAACTCCATAGAGATTCTTTCCAGTTTTATTATTTTGCATTCCACAATCTAAAAGAGAAGAAAGTCTCATCTCATAATCGTTGAAGTAGTTGGATAATAAAAATCTAGCCAGCAAACAGTTTTTGCTAAAAGAAACTGATGACTGTATAATCTGAAAATTGAATAGAGAAAAAAGTGTTAGAACAGCAATGATCGCTAATTTGGAAGAAAAGAAAGATCGATTTAGTTGAATAAACATTGTTATACTTCTTAATCTTATCACCACCAGTTTATTTTCTTTTATTTTTGCTCATGAAATCTTCAATATAAAATCATTTGTTTATTCTTTCATGACCTTCAAATTAGCTAATGCACTCTCCCTCCATTACTTTGTGTATAACTTGTTTATGCTTTGTATCTTCCTACATATGGTATGCATTGTTATGCCACCTCCCTCATACAAGATTTTTGAAGGCTAGGCATGTTTAATTTTTGTCATGTTAAATTTTGTCACATTTCAAAGCCTAGAACAATGCCTCAAGCATAGCAGGAAATTAGTAAATGCTGGTTGATTCTTTAATTGATCATTCTAGATGCCTAGACATTAAAACTGCTAGCATAGTGACTCCAAATATAGTCTCTAAAACACGATAGGCTGAACCTGGAAACTTCAAATTAAGATTTTTTTCAGAGTGGTTACAAAAGAATGAAAATGTCCCTTTCAATTATCCTTATTAGGGACAAACTTGGCAATGTAAAGTTAATACAATTTATTATTACTGAATATTTTGGTAAGAGAACATTTTCCCATTTTACCTGCTTGAATTTGAATTGTAAATTAATTGATGGAGATGGACTGACTCTTCCCAACCCACGTTGGTCATTTTTTTTTTTTGCAAAGATTCTGGCATGATTTGCCATTTCCTCTCTCCAGATCATGTTGCAGATGGAGCAAATGAGACAAAAAGGGTGAAGTGACTTTCCCATGGTCACACAGTTACAAAGTCTCTCAGACCATATTTCAACTCACAAACATGAGTCTTCTTGACTCTTGGCTTGGCATTTTATCCCCTGCACTGCTTCTCTGTCCCACAGAATATATGGAGATTGTTAGCCTGGGACACTGGAAGGATGGGAATACCCTCAAGATTAGTACAAAAAAATAGGAAATAGGAATAATTTTAGGAAGAGGATAATGAGTTGTTTTCAATACGTTGAGTTTAGAATATTTACAAAACACAAAGTTTGAGATACACAGTAGGCAGTTATGGATACAAGATTAGAGATCAGTAGTTTGGTTTGGTTTGGTTTGGTTTTTGCTTCCTCACCTCCCAGAATTTGTCCCACAGTATGATGACACCATGTTGGAGACTGGAGACTGAATTGTCAGTTACTATTTTCCCCTCTTCTTAGTTGTTAAGGGCACAATGGACCAAAGCCCTTCCTGGGGGGAAGAGAGTACTAGGAAGTCCTGACCTGCCCACGTGGCTCTGCCAGCCCAGCGCTAGAAAGACTTCCTGGTCTGAGACTAAGCAGCCACCAACCAACCAGAAGGGAATACGACCTGGGATAGGGAATCGTGCCCTTTTTTGGTTTGGTCTGGAGGGGCTCACACCAATGAGATGAAAAACTCCACCCCCAGGATATGACTTTGTAGTGATTGCTTATATAAACCCTCCCCTGGTGCAATAAAGAGAGACTGTCTGCTACCAACTATGCCTCGGTCTCCTTCCTCTTTGTGATCCTGTCCCCAGGTCTCTTAGACCTCCCTCGAGCCTTGCTCCCCCGGCGCTTTCCGGTTTCGGTCACCCACGTCTGTTTGGCCTGCAGGACGGGTCAACACCAAAACATCTTAATAATATATAATAGTGGGTGGAATCAATTAGATCAATTAAGACATTTTCCCCAAAGTTCATTTTAATATCTGAGTTTGTCCTTCACCAGGCTGGCATGCAAAAATCTTGAGTGAATTTACTTTCTTTCAAGTTGTAGTGAGGCACTACAAAAGGACTTTCATTTAGAAAGTAGTTGATATAATCTGAAAAACAGATTTGGATAACACAAATTTAATGTTTTCCATCAAACTCATCAGTAATCTATAATATATAATTTACCCAAGATTAAGTTAATAACGTTCCATTTGTCTCCTGAATAATGAACATCCCTCTTCATGGTAGACTTACTGAAACTCTACCTGAGTACTATATGAATAAATGGACTTGCAAGTCATTTTCTGAGAAAACCAATTTATTTTTTATTGCCTTTGGGGATCAAAGTAACATGTATTCTTCTCTTGAATTCTATCAAACACATTTTTTATTAATTGTCTATTATGTTCAATTATAGGCTGAATTTCAATTCATGTCATTAAAGAAAATCTCATATATATTTAACATCAAAACATAATTGTCTCAGATGCAACTTTCTGTCATTCCGGTCCAACCATGACTATAATAAAGCTACCTAGAGAAATGAAGAAAGTGACCTAGACGCATGAGTATTTGATGAATATTCTGCTGTGTAAATTCCTAATCTAAGATAAGAGATGCAAGAGGGCAACCTTGAGTTGTTGAAGAATAAACCAGCAGAGGCCAGGTTCCAAAAGACCCTATTCAGCTAAAAAGTCTGTGAATGTGGCCACAGAATTATTCCCAATGTCTGTATTGAGTGTTTAGCTTCGAAACACTCACCAAGAGGTAGTATAAAGGATGATGAATTTTTGATGTACGGGAATGCTTGAAGACGAGGATGTCGAGTAATCATCGTCTGAAATGTTGTGGACCATAGTACCTACAATGGTGAAATTACAAATTCTTGATATTTTAAGATACTCAGTAGTCTACTTAGGATGAAGAGAATTGTTCTAACTTTCAAGTATCATTTCCTTCCTAGTTGATATGAGAGCCATGATGTGGAAACTATAGCTTCTTAGTATCAACATAGGTGCTTGTGAAGAATTCATACTCTTCTCTCACCTAAATAGTTTTTCTGGAGATTAAAGTAATTCTCTGAAGAAATTAAGATACATGGAAAGATTAATTTTTGATGTCTGAGTTATAGCTGCTAAATTCCTTTCTAAACTGAATAAGTTTTTAAATCTGTCAATAAAAGCATGATATATGATATTTATTTAATATGAATTTTTCTGACTGACCAGGAATCTGCCCACATTATTTTAAAATTTTGTTTTTTTCCCCATTGATCCAGATGCTTAGATGACAGTTCCATTTTGCAAATCCCAAGAATAAATAAATTGGTTAACATTTTAGGACTAGTTTGTATAGAGAATTAGAAAATAAACCTATTGCATTTGAAAGGGCACTAATTACATTTTTGGATCAATTAATTTCCCTGTCTTTCCCAAGTCGACTTTTTCCTTCACACTTGGCAACAATGTATACTTAGATCTCTCTGGTTCTGACCTGTTAGTGATTGAGGTTGTTTTGCCCACCCCATATTGTGATTGCCTGCTTTGGACAACATTCCCACACAGAGATCACAGGAGGAAAAACGTGTTACAACTGGTGTCCCTTGTGATATTAATAGATCCCCTAGGTGCGTGCAGAACTTCCACCTGTCTCTTTGGCATTGATAGGTATTTCAGAGTTCCTTTGTCTTTCCTTATTGTTTCGGTTGTTCTGGGAATACAAATTCAATCTGAGAAAATTATGTAAAAATAGAAAATCGGTAATTAAATAAAATCTATAGAACCAAAGACACTTGAAAGATCATTCCCATCCCATTTCTCAAGAAATATGTATATATGTATACATATATGTATATGTGTATGTATATATGTATGTGTGAAAATGTATACATACATGCATATATGTGTGTGTATATATGTATGTGTTTATATATACATATATATTTGTGTATATATATATCAGACTGATGATATTCTTGTCATATGTTGTTTTCATTACTTTGATTTTCTTTTCGGTTGTTTAAACTATGTAACATGTTGGCAATCATTGATCTCTCCTTTTATGAATTCCAATAATGCTCATTGTCTTAACACAGTATGATTTGCAATGTTCTCTATTTTATTCATATAAATCAGCAGTATTTATTAAATGTCTCACTGTGTCCTTTACAGAGGACAATTGTACCTTAACAAAAATTGTAGGACATTAGGAGAGAATAAAATACTCAAAAACATTTTTTGGACTAAACATTTCATTTGTATATGAAACTGCCAATGAGTAATTCCCTCTATCAATACAAGTTTTTCCTTGATTTACCTACAATGCTATAGTGACTTGCCCAAGGACACAGTGTCAGAGAGAGGATTTGAAAAAAACTGGGTGGGAAGCAACACAGGGTGTCCTACAGTAGCACTTCATCTGTTTCTGCTCTTTTGATAAGGCCTCTTTATTCTTTAGCCATAACAAGATGGGAGTTGTGCTGAGAAGCTGAAACTTGTAAGGTTGGTCAGAGATCAGGGGACTAACTATTGTGGAGCAGGAAGCTAGGAGAGTTGGGACCGGTTGAGTCAACCCTTGTCCTCCTATTATAGATCAAATATATATTTGACCCAGGACACTGTGGAACCAAGTTGGGGGCAGTTTAAGTTAATTTGCCACCAAATGAATGGACTTGTAATGAAATTGACAGTCCTTAAGAAAAACAAAATAAACAAACAAATG